>JBBBDQ010001217.1:0-500581 GCA_037127315.1 Ascarosepion bandense | reverse complement strand
TATATATATATATAAAATGCAAGATGTTTGTGTGTGTGTCTGTTTATCTGCCTGTATGTCTGTATTTTTTCAGCCCTTTTATTTTAGTTTTTGCTTCGGGTTTGGCTCTAAGTAGGTACAATTGTAGTTCTTAGTCTCAGCCACGATACCATTTACTCAGAGGACTTATTTAGCCTTCAAAATTCAGTTTACCATGAAAAATACTTATTTGATATCGATACCAGGAAATCAAAATTTGACTTACATCCATTCATTTTTCTTTCAGTCTACGGTTTCACTTTAACTGGAAACAACTATTGCTTTTTAGTCTTTCGTGCCAACATCCTAAGAGTCTGAACCATGGATTAGTTTTAAAGCTTTCATTACACCCGAGCAATGCCGGGCTATACTGCGAGTATATTTATAAAAAGAAAAACAAAAATCGCTGGTGGAACCAACTGACAACTTGCCAAAACCTAAAATTTTTATGAAGAGTAAAGTGCTCAAAGACTAGATCAAGAAAATCAGAAGATCATGTGAGCAAGAAACTTGAGTTAGGACTAGAGCCATCTTTGAACTAGTGGTGACCAATATAGTACACTAATTTCAATGCCCAGTACAAGACTATGCCTCTTGTCACAAATCAATCACCTATATTGGATATACTACTACCTCATTATATAGACACCTTACATGTCACCTGTTGAATAAAAGTGCTGCTAAAAAGCATTTATAAACCAATAATTTACAAGAACCCCTCAGGAAAATTTTACTTGATAACACAAAAATCCTTTTTAAATCATATAATCATCAACAGCTTACTATCAGAGAAGACCTATTGATTAAATGCTATTCCTGCTATCAGTCCGACACTGTTCAGTAGCAGAGATGGTGTGTTAAGTGTTTTCTAAAAATAGAAGTGATCCTATAATAAAAATATTACCATATATAATGCTCTACTAAGTATCAAGCACTCTTAATAAAGTAAATTACTACAAACAGTGGACTGCCAACCTATTAGTTTGTACTACTCCTAAGATATATAGATATATAATTAACCAGTTATTGGTCAGAGTCAAATTAGACCAATAAGCAGTTATATCAAAATGTGCCCAGTACATATTTAATGCAGAGCTTTTAAATATAAAAGTAATTGCCCACTTGATGAAGTTTGTAACACAGAAGGAGTTATTTACAACTAGAAATACAAAATACAAATGGATAGAGAAAAATATATATAGGATGTACTGAAGGGAATTTAAAAAAAAATGATGGTATAATCACAAATTGACATTTAAACAAGAAAGCCTTAAAAATTGTATCAAACTAGCCAACAAGGTGTGGAAATTTAAAAAAAAAATTTGCAAAGTTTGAGCAGATTAAAGAAGACCAGATCTTGCATCAGTGGTAAAGTTTTCAGATTGTGCCAAGAAGAGAAGTTAACCATAGTATCATTTCCAGAATGAGAAAGGTTGCTAAATAAGAGGTTCAAAGTAATGTCTGGATGTAAATACTTCAGAAAATATATTTTAGGATTGTACAGACCTGGATGAAAATGTTTACAATTCTTGACCAGTGCCTTCCTTATTTTAAACTTCTGGTTATACATTCTGGAAGTTCATGTTATGCAGTCAAAAAAGCATTCAGTCAGTCAGTTAAGTGCCATATGTGATACACGCTTGGGCAATCATGTCTTGAAAGAGACATGACTGACTGGGCAGAAGATTATCCCACAGTAGGTTGTCATTGCTTTCTGTGGTAGACTGGTTGCTGACCAAGGTTTTAGAACCCAGTCTGTCCTGCTATTTAACCCATAACTGGAAGGAAGAGACGGATTAATACCTTTCCCAAGGGTATTTGCGCATAAGTGAATACAATGGATTCAACTGGAATTCGAACTCGGCTCCCCAGTTTTTCGTTCCAAGCCGATATCCACTGTACCACAATGCACATCCCTGCATTAGGTGATCATTTAATATAAAACACCTGAAGATACTGAAAGGTTGAAAGTAAGATAGAGTAATTGGCTGATCTTCCAAATTAGAATATATATATATATATATATATATATATATATATATATATATAAGAAATATAAGAGTTTCATTAAAAATGACAAAGTGCTATGGTTAAGTTTTTTTTATATAATTTTTCATGTGTTCTGGTAATTTCTCTTGGCTACTGGTGTTTGTTTACATTGTATAGATAACATGCTCAAATTTGCCTTCCTGCACCATCTGCTGATAGCTTAGAGGTACAATCTCTGACTGATGTCAAATTGGTTGGGTTTCAATCCTGGCTGGAAGCAATCAGATGCCTAGCCGTACTGATGAGCTGTGATACAGCGAAACAGGACTGTATGTGGACGACTATATATTAGGTCAGTGCAAAAGTTTTTACTGTTTGTGAAAGGGGCATTTTAAATCACTGTAATTTATTTTATGCATATTGTTATTACTTAAACATATCATCATGATTAATTTATAACTTTTTCTTTCAGATTATTAAAGCATCATTCATATTTTTCTGCAATATTCTCACCCATGTTCTTTCCATCTAACGAATACATTAGGCATGCTCTACTTTACGAGTTTCACAGAGGTTCCAATACAAATGCAGCATGTTTCAAATTGTTGCAAATCTTTGCTTTCACAACACCTTCAGACACCGTTTTTGGGGGTCGGCTTGTCACAGGTGATGGGAAGTGGATTCTCGATCATAATGTTAAACGTCAGCAATCGTGGATAAATCAAGGAGAAAGATCATTTCAGCAACCGAGAGCAGGGCTCCATCCCAAAAAGATCATGTTGAGCAGATGAAATCAAGTTATAGAGAGCAAAGTTCATTATTGTTATGAATAAAGATTTTAAAAAGCACACAGTTTTTCATTTCCAAGATGAAATTTTAAATTGGCAAAAACTTTTGCACCAACCTGATATATACTGGGTGAGGCATAAGGAATAGAACAATAATATTACATAATACAAAACATCTTAAATAATAATTTCTTTTTTTCTTCTCAAGGTTGAAACTTTAATATGATAGCTGAAAACTAAAAACCAGCTAGAAAAAAACATCTAAATATGGAATTCACAAATTTGACAGAAAATAAATCTAAATTTAAATAACTGCAGTATGCTTCGATCAAATTACTTTCTTTTGGAAAAATGCCTTAAAAATGAACTTTTTAAAGAGAAGCTATTTGTAGCAAGAACTTAATACAGCTTCAAAAATGTATCAGCCAGTTAGACAGACATTTTGTGTAGTTGAATTCTAAATCATTAAATGATCACTGTCTTGTTTTCTTGCTTGTTTTATTCAAAGCTCTATATTTTATAACATATCATAGATGTGTATTTAAAACATAAACTTCTTTTAATTGGAACTTTTGAGATGAGGAGCCTGTTCATCTTGGTTATTAGACTCACATTTCAGCCATTGTACCTTCTTCAGGTTGTAGAGATTTATAACTCTGAGTAAATAATTATAAACTCCCTAACATTTATACATACAAAAATACTCATAAAAATGAGAAACAGCAAGGTGTGCAAACAAGAAAACAAGTATTATTTATCATCTGGTTGTTATGTGGTGTAGGAGAAATAAGAGACACTAATACTTTTTTTAATAATCATTTCACTCCAAGCAAGGCACTGGTGCACAGGGAGTACAGTGAGAGAAAAAAACAAGGTACAAGCACTGATAGCCTCGAATACCTTGCCAAAAAGAAGAGGCTAATAGTGCAATAATTAGAGAAGTCAGAAGGCTCCATAGAGTTCTTACAAACAGGAAATGCAGAGAACTTCCAACAAGCAGGAAAGCAGGAAGCAGCAAGGCAATAGTTACAGAGTTTGGAGAGGAATGAAGCCAGCTCAGGGGCACATTTTTTAGGATGATGACTGGAATTCCATCACCTTCGTTTGCTTTATAGAAGTCAAGCATAGAAATTATGCTACAGAACAGAAGGGGTTATATATTACTCAGTCAGGCCTCAGTTCTAGGTGGATGAGAGGACTTCATCTTGATTGAATAGAGGAATAATCGAGAGTTTTCTGTTGTTCAGTACACTCTTGCAGAGCCCCCAGTAATCTTTGAAACCAAACTTGCAAGATGCTATATACTGCTTCATTCTATCAGCAAACAAGAGCTTAGCATCATTATGAGCAGAGACAAAAAGGTGTCTATTGTGATCAGATGCATTATTCGGGTATAAGCAAAAGATGCAATTCTCATGAACAATGGCAGCTGAGCATGCAGGAGAGAACCAAAGAGATGAATGATGTTTAAGCCAAAATTTACTAGCTGGGATGAAAGTATTAATGCTAGCTTTCACCTAGAATGAGACTTCAGAGGTACAATCTTAAACAGAGAAACTAAAAATGTTGTTCTAAGAGACATTGCAAATGAAATCACAGAACAAGTCCCAGTCTGCTCATTGATAGCAGTAAGATATTCTACTGATAGGAGGTTCCTGGATTGAGTGGGTAGAAAGAGACATTTACAGACACCACAGCATGATCAGAATTGCCATGAGGGCAGAGCTGCATAACATGGCAAGAGTCAAGAATAGAAGTAAGGAAGAGATCTAGAAGGGAAGCATGTCCATTGTGGTTACTGAGGAAATGCACATGGAAATCCACCACTTGCATGAAAGAATGAGTGACTGAGAAGTTCAGTGTTTGGAAATATGGGCATTGAAGTCATGGGACACAAATACATTAGCAATTTGGTGAAGGGAAATGGCCTTGTCTATATTATCTTAAATATTATCTAATATGCAGAAGTCAGGAGAAGAAAAGGAGTAGTAAAGAAAGAAGAAATAGCTTACTGTGTTTAACAGAGAGAGAGACAAAGACACATGTATGAGCGGATAAGAGATTCAAGAGAAATTTCTCTTGCCAGAGGGAAATGTTCACTAGACACCCAGACCATGTATGTTGACATTGGAGTCCTTCCTAAAGAAAGGAAGGTATCCAGGAGTTGAGAAGTCAGAGGAGGGAATTGTAAAGTTGAGGTTGGTTTTGCAGAGGACTAAGATGTTAAGGGACTTTTAATCGAGGAATGACTCCAAACTGCAAAAGTTGTTATGGATACCATATGTTAGAGAAAGAGATGTTGAGGGGTTTAGGTATTTTTTGTCTGGCTGGTTTAGTTTTATATCTTTGATTGTGTGTTGTCATGATATAGAATTATTTTTGTAAGTAGAGACCAAGAGTAGCAGTTAGTCAAATGCAACATGTGTGGGAAGGGAACTAGTGCAGACTGCAGCATAAGGGTTGGCCACTGGAGGCACTTGCAGGAACACCCATCCATGCACCACATGGCACTACAAGAAGCCCAATATTATTCAACTGTTGATCAGAGCAGCCTTTCAAATTGCTACGCAAGAGTTCGGGCTCATAACAACCAGTTGATAGCAGCAATCAGAAAACTGCCAGCCCAGTACCCTCAGCATCAAGAGACGTTGCCACCATACACACACATCATAAAAAAACTCACAACAGCACCACTATTAAGACCTGAGAAGAGGAAAGAAACCAGGAATCCCTTCCTAAACAGGAATCAAGAGATGAACCCTACTCCTGTTTAAGGGAAGAATAAGGAATAATGACTGCCTATCTACTCCTATTGATAAAAAAATATTTTTTAAACTGCAAAGTTTTAACTTAGTAGGGGTCAGAAAAAAAAACTTTGTATAATCCATTACTGATTCAAAAAAGGATTAAAAAATGCACAGCTAAAGAAATACCTTTGAAAACTCAAAAATAAATAAATAAAAAATAAACATCCAAAGAGTAAAGAATTTTATTGTGAATCTTAGAAGACATTAACTTATTTATAACATTACGAAATTTAATAATCAAAATACTCTGACAAATTTTAAAATATCTCCTCTCCTAAATTAAAAATGTTACTTACAGAGAGTAAATAAGAAACTTATAAGTAAATTTTGTTAAAAATAAAAAATAAAAAAATGTTTGAAAAAAAAATGTTAGGGAAAGGAAATCAACAATACTCTTTATTCAAAAATAACAGAGATAATATGACTCATTATTAATTTCCTTACAATTTCAAAATTTACATCCTCATTCAAAAAAGAGTAATGTTACATGAAATTTTAATTATTCATAATGCATAAATGTATAAGTAATTTAAGGAATACATTATATTGAATGTTCTTAATAAAATAAATAATACTTAAACTTGTGTCATAACACTTATTTTTTAAAAAATAACAATAAAGCAATTAATGAATACCATGACTTATCTTCAAAAATAAACAAGTATGTATATTAATTAAAATTATAAATCCATAATAGTATAACAAACATTTTAATATAATAAACAATGAAAAATATAACAGAAAATCGATAATTAAAAAAAGTAACTAAAGAAAATACAATATCTGTATATTAATTAGTTATATAATTTTAATTTTTGAACTAGTAGAAAATACTTAGCAACTACAACTAATATTGCAGTCTTTGTAAGAAGAAATATTGTAGTTTTTCCAAGAAATATCAACAACTAATATTGTAGTCTTTAAGGAATAATACTGATAAAAAAGCAAAGTTGATTAATCAATCAGGAACATTAAAAGAGAAGCAGATAAATTAAATAATAATAAAAAGCCATATTTATGTTTAAATAGCAGTAAAAATAAAATTTCATATTTACATTAAAAAAATAGTGTTAAGGAGTTTTGAAGGCATATTATTCTTGTCATAATTTGGGGCATTTATTGAATCTAAATACTGAGTAAATTTGTTAGTTTGGATTCAAATTTAGATCAAATAAGAATCAGAGTCCAACAGAATGATAAGATTAGGAATAAGCAAAGTGTATGCAGTTTTTCTCCTATGTTTTTTTTTTTATAGATGTGTGTAATGAGTGTCCAAATAATTTAGTTGGGAAAATACAAGAAGTGTTTGTGGTTTTCTTAACTCAAATTTTTGTTGAGTGCTAAAAGATAAATGTTACTATTATGGCCTGAAAAGGAAAAAGTTTTCATTGATACATGTTAACGACCTGTCTATTTGAACTGCTTGCCCAATAGTAAAAAAGTCACATGTTTGTAACTGTAGATGAGAAAAGTGCATTGCTCTACTAGGTACACCATATATATTTACCCATTATTTAAAAACACTTATCCATAAAAATACTTTCAGTTTTTTCATAAAGCTTACTAATATTGTTTTGTTTTGTTGTTTAAATTTGAATTAAATATGGTGGCTTAAACAAAACATTTGCTGCATTGAAAATGACTGGAACAAGAATTGTGAGGTGTTAAAACAGTTGAATGTTTACAGAAAAAACTGTTTTTAATGTGCGGAAAAAGTTTAAAGAGAAGCAAACAACCTCACCAAATCCAATTTCAGAATAAATTCATTCAGTTCATTCCAGAAGGGTCATTAAAGTGGGTGAACAAAAATCCACAAAGGAAGATGGCAACAGAGCTGGATATTTTGAATAGGTCACTAAGGAGGATTTTGAAAGAGGATTTAAGGCTAAAACCATACAAAATTCAACAGCAACAGTTCTATCAAGTACCTCCAAGCAAAAATGGCTTGGAAGAAGGAAGAAAATGTTGGAGATGATGCAACATACTTCAGGCAAAGTTTTCCTTTGGTTAGATAAATATTATTAAGTCAAAACAATATCAACTGTGAACATGACTACAATGTACTGACTGTTTGAAAAATAAAACATTCCTATAACTCTAAATACACTTGTAAACAATCTATATATTGCGTTAAAAGTAAAACAAAATTCATCCTTAATAATGGCTAAAAGTATAGCCTAAAATACTTGAATAAATATAATATTCAAACAATTTTTATATAATTTATCTACTGAAGAGAAAAAAAATTTTAAGATCACATGTAAAATTATACAAAAAACTTAAACACAGTATTTTGTCATTTTTAATGAAGCTTTCATAAAAGAGGGATTGCTGCCTAAATACACTATATATATATATATATATATATATATATATATATATATATATAAAGAATTAATGTATTTTATTTTTAATCTAACATTTAGTGTTTATACATACATAAATGTATGCTTTTTATTCTGTATTATTTTATCCTTTTGGTGGTATAGATAGCTCATTGATATATATACATACCACTTCAGTGGTATGAAGAAAGTGGAAAAGAAATGGATTTAATCAATATTTTCTGGATATGATATTAGAGAGACCATGGTTATTAATTTCACCAATACACAGCTGCTTTTTTTTATTGTCAAAGTTAAAAACTTTGAAAGCCATTCTCAAAATTCTCTTGGTAAGAAGTCAGATCTTTTAAGGATTTTCTTACCAATGTTGGATTATTGCTCACTGACAATAATTAAAATGCTCTTTCTCTTTTCCCTTTGATTTTTGGAGTAACACCACGTTTCCTTTTGCTCCAATAGACATAAGGCATGTAAGTATTTCAAACACAAACTAAAGATTCTATTGAACTGTTCATAACTTTGATTCTTTCTTTATTTTTCTGTAACATGTCTTCTTAATATATTTATTAATTGTTGTTTAAAAATCCAAAAATCCCCACCCCTACTTTTTTACTTGAACTCACAGGAATCTGCCAAATATTGTTTGCAGAAGAAACGTACCAGGATAGATGGGTATTTGGATCATAATATAAATATTTACTACCATAAATGTTATATTTATTATAAAGGCATGTTTAAGTAGATACCTTAATTTTTAAACATTGCAAAAGTCTTATTAATAAAGTGAAAGTCCTAAAGTTATAGACATTAATTTCACTATTTTCATTGTTCAGACTGTTGTCCTCATCTTTATTGCCATATTCACAATATTTTGGCCATTGTAAACTCTGACCTTCTTCAGGTGATATACATTGGAATTACAAACCGAACATTTTATTTAATCCAGGGGGGGGGGTGATTGTTTTTAAATTCCACATGCCATGTTATTTTGGACTAAATAAAGGTTTTAGTTTGAAATTCAAATGTATATCACCTGAAGAAGGTCTAGTTTACAATGACTGAAACATTTTGAATATGACAATAAAGATGAGGAGAACAATGTAAACAGTGTAAATAGTTACAATAACTGATCTCAGAATTACAGACAGATATTAAGTCTACTGTTTAAAAAACAAGGATGATTGTTTCAGCATGTATGCATACTAAAGAAAACATTTAAAGTATTCAGAAATAGTAGCACTTAGAATTTCATATCATATAAAAAGCCTTACTTTTCACAGTAGAAACAGGGCTCTCATCTTTTTCCTTCTTTTTTTCCTTTATTCTTACTGATTTAGGCAAAGAATCAATATTCTTTGAATTTTTATTCGTTTTCCCTATTTTATTGATTATTGACTGAATATTTTTTTTCTGCATCACCATTTTATCTGCAAATAAAAAGTAATTAATGAATAAAATCTATGTCAAGGCAAGAAATAAATATTTCAAACATCTTTGACAATATGGATGTGGAATGTGATATTCAGCACTTTCAAACTCAAGCAATAACAAAAATATATTCAAAGGTATTTAAAATTTATGTATCAAAATGAATCATTAAAATGTTACTATTATGTATTATGAGTTGTATGATTTATGTTTAAATCACATTATGATTCTGTAGTGAACAGGAAGTTATCTCCTCAACAACTTAAAATTGAATGATATATTTGAGTATCTGCACATAAGGATCTATTCTACACAGATCTTCTGGTTGAAAAATATATATATTAACCAAGCAGAGAACAGATATTTGAAAGTGATTCATTTTCACTTCCTCAAAGTGTATAAGCATGAATGATTTTGTCTCTTTCTTCAGAGGACCTCTAGCTGTTCCCCTGGACCCAAGTCTAGACGTCTTGCATTTGTTACCCCACTCTCTCTCTTGCAGTGTTCTGTACCTCTCCTTCTTCTTTAAAGAACATTTCATAAAGACAGACACAAAGAAGGCACAATGAAATAAACATTTAACTGATCAAAGACATCTCAACTACAAAAATACCCCTGCTTCTTTTTTTTTTTAATCGTTTCACCCCGAGCAAGGCATTCCACTGCCACTATTGCGCAGGGGGTTACATAGGATTGGGAAAGTGATGAAAAAGGATGGTTAGATATAGGAAATGTCAGAAGGAGGGTGATAGATGGGTAAGGATACCGAGAATGAGGGTTGGTGAGAGTGAGAGAATAGATGCAAGTTAGTGTGTTAGGAGGTGTCTATTGACCTTACATTTAAACTCCTGGAGATTGTAGCTGTCGGGGAAGCAGGCATGTGGAAGGGAATTCCACAGGCAGGAAGCGCAAGAAAAGAAGCTGTTGGAGCAGAAATTACGGTTACATCTTATCTGTTTCACTGTAAAAGGGTGGGACCTAGTTGCTAATCTAGTATCTCGTGTAAATTCGTACCTAGGCGGCACCAATGACCTAAGTTCATCGGAGCAGAAGCTGTGAAAGTACTTATAGAAGAGGCACAGGGAAGCCACGTCATGCCGGTGAGAGAGTGGTTGCACCCGGTCTGCCAAGTCAGGATCAATCACGTTACAGATTCTCCGTTGTATTTTGTCAAGAAGCCCGAGGAGACACCCTTATCATCATTATTGCTTTCACACATTCAACTTACTTTTCTTTTGTACAGGACTATTATAAACTCTTTTTACCAACCTTGTACCAGACATATAAACATTACTATTATTTTGTAAGGCACAGAATTATTTAATGTTTATATAAATGATTTTTTTATCGGCCATTTTGATTTTTCTTATTTTCACACATCTCTTATAACCCACAAAAGTCGATCTAAAATCCCACATTGTTTTTCTTCTTTAAATCACATTTAAACATGTTTTTTTAATCATAACATCCCAACCAAGGCAGTAAAGCCACTAGGACACAAGGGGCTACTGGGTGTGAAAGAATTAGAAAAAAATAGAAATATTAGTGAGCAAGAAGAATAGAGGAGTAATCAAAACAGCAATTGACATGGATCTTCAAAAATTTAAATGCAAAGTTGACTGAAAAGCCATAAGAGTTCTTCAAACAAGAAGTGCAAGAGAAGAAACTGTTAGCATAGAACTTACAGTTCCATCTAACTAATTTAATTGTGAAATAATGAAATCTTGCCACCAACCTTGTAGTGCTTAAATTCACAAAGTCTAGGTACTATAGTGAAGAATTCATCCAAACAATTACCATGAAAGTATTTATAGAAAAGGCACAAAGAAGCTACATTACAGTGGTAGGAAAGTGGTTGAAGCCAATACACCAGATCAAGACCAATAATATTGCTGATTCTTCTTTAGATTTTATAAAAAGTTTCCAAAGATACAACAGGAGCATTGAACCAGATGTAACAGCATTTTAAATCACATTTAAACATTTAAATCACATGATTATTATGCATTATGAATTATGTAATAAAATGTATTAAAATTGCTTGCAAAGAGAAAAATGTACTTCCAATCTGATCAGCAAAGTTGAATGGTAATTTCACAGGTTATTACTTGTGTGTTTAAATAGAGAAACATTTTTATTGTTCTTGCATACAAAAAACAGTAGATTGTTTCTCAGCAAATTAGGTGCTAAGTGGGGATGATTAAGAAGAGCACATTTTAGGATGTTTACTAATAGTCAGTAAATGTTTTATTAATAAATGATAATTTGAAGAGATACTTCTAATTTACGTCTTCCTGTTTTTATACTTGTTTGCCCGCAACGTTTTTCTCACATTGAATAAAATATATTTACACCATGTGGGAAAATTATATAATTTAACAGATATGCGCACCACTGAATTTCAGTGAATACAAACTTTCATAGATTTTATTCTAGTTGTATTCATATTCACATATCAAATACAATATGTAGGCATGCTGTCATTAACTTCAGGGTCAGAGAGACATAGCTAAATACATCATTGTTGAACAACACTATATATATATGTGTGTGTGCATTTGTGGGTGGATAAGAATATATAAAATTTGATATATCAAGAACAGTTTTGGAGGAAAGATGTAAGATAAAGTAAAAAAAAAGGTTTTGTGAGATGTGGTTCATTCCTTAGGACTAGGTTTATTTACAGTGATGCAACTACACATGTACATGAATAAGAGGTGCTAGGAATTATATATATATATATATATATATATATATATATATACATACATCGTTCTTTAGCAATGAATTGAACACTCTTGGCTACTGGTGTTTTTTGCATTGTGTATATGATACACTAAAATCTGCCTTAGATCTGGGGATTTTAAATATATATATATATATATATATATATAAAATTCACAGCACCTCTTGTTAATGCACATGTGTAGTTGCATCAATATAAACCAACCTAGTACTAAGGAAAGAAACACATCTCACAAAAACTTTTTTTACATTATCATACATATTTTCCATCTTTCATATAAAATTGTTCTGGATATATAAAATTTAACACATCACTCAATAAGTCCCAGGCCTGACATATAGATGGTGCCACTAATAAAAAATTTATGGGATTTTTATGAAGTACTAACCTTGAAACGGTACATGACAAAATTTGAGCCTATCGGTTTAATAGTTTACAAATTACAGTTATTTAAGTGAAGCTGCTGTTGCACATTTTCAAAACAATGGAAAAATCTGAATTTTGTGTGTTGATAAAGCATTGCTTTCTGATGGGAAAAATACTGTTCAAGCAAAGCAATGGCTTGATAAGTGTTATGTGGACTCTGCTCTGTTGAAAACAATGGTTAAGAGGTGGTATGATGACTTTGAATGCAGTCGTACAGACACAAATGATGCTGAATGCTCAGGTCACCCAAAATCAGCAGGTGTCCCAGAAAACACCAAAAAAATCCACAAACTCGTTTTGACTGATCGTAAATTGAAGTTACATGAGATAGCATGGGTATCAAAATATGAAGATAAAATAAAAACATCAGAAAAATAAAAAGTGAAGTGGCTGAATATGTTTGAAAATTATAGAATGTTTTTACACTCCTTATCTCCCGCAAAAATAAACATGTAAGAATACTGGAAAAATTAAATCAAAAATTAACAAATCTTGCTTGTCAATTGTTTTTAATGAAATATGTTTAAAAATAAATTGCTGCCTAAATATGCATTAATATGTGCATATATATTATTTAAAATTTACATTTATAAAAGAAGATTGGTCAAAATATTGCGGATAGAGTATATGTAAATATAAATGGTATGGACAAAGAAAGCAACACAATAAAAATTTACCTCCTTACGAAACAAAAACTTAAATTTTGGTGCAAAATATAAAATTTTATTTTGCAAGAATAGAATAGGAAAAGAGAACATGTGCCTCTCTTATCCCTAAAGTTTGAATAAGGCACAAACAACAAGACTCAACCACAACGTGAAACTTAAAACAACAAACATTTATTACAGTACACAAAAGAAAAAAAATCATAAATACAAATAAGAGCTTCCACAAAAATCTCTTTTTGTGCACCTTATACAAAAACTAAGGTAGGATAACAGTTAGAATATACAACAAAAAAAGATTACACTTTTGAAACTGAAAAGAAACTTTGAGAAAGCAAAATTCAATAAAGGCAGATAAAAAAAAATAAAAAGTTGCCCCCACCTAATAAAGAAACAAAAAACCTACTTTGACTTATACCACAAGCATCTCCAGGACTGTCAACAATATTTTTGAAATATCTTTTGGTTTTCTTTCTGTTTGGTTATCCATCTACTTCAATGAGGCCTTCATGGTATTTAAGAACTTCTTTTTTTCTTTTCATTGTTGTTGATGGCAGTGTTCTTGTGAAAGTTGTTGTAGCTAGAACATCAAAAACTCTTTCCCTTTCTGCAGCAAAACAGCTTTCTTCACAAACATTTATGCCCACTAACTTGACACCTGAGTACTTTCTGCCTTGACACCTGAATACCTCCTAATCTTATCTGCTGATTCTGATGATTTTTATAAGAAACAGGTAGTTCTTACAGACCCCATCACAAGTTTTACAAGGACATGAGACCATGTCTCTGATTGGTCAATAAATATGATAAAATATTTTTCCACAAATTCAAAATAATTTACATTATTTTACATTGTTTGGATTGTTGTTCTCACCTTTGTTGCCATATTCATGATGCTTCAGTTGTTGTACACTCCAACCTTCTTCAGATGATTGGAATTTTGAACTGAGCTCTTTATTTTATTTAAATTTTTGTTCCATGACACATGACCCAGTGGATAAAAACATTGGCTGAATTTAGTGATTTGACTCAAACAGTTGTGAGTTCAATACCTGGCTACAGCAGTGGTAAACAATAAACTTGGTTGAGTTAAAAAGAGATAACTGAGACATCGGGAAGTAACATGACTTATGGAATGAGAATGTGAATGAAAAAAGGTTTCAGTTTGAAATTTCAGTCACCTGAAGGAGGTCAGTCAAAACTAGAGAAGCCCCATCTACCTGTTAATTGTAGTTGAGGGGAGAAGTCATGACTTCATGCTTTTCAAAGTTTATCTTCATTTTTGAAGATATAATTTATATCACCCGCCATAAGCTTGCTGTTCCCAGGTATTGATAATATAGTTTATACTTTTAAGACAAGTCAACACGTGCATTACTTGATCTATTTGGAGATATATCTAAATAATAAATAGTCTATTACCCAAATAGAATTTTTTACAATGTTCTGGCTTTGCATCAGAATAGTTTATGTCAGTAAGAGGAAATTGAAATACCACCAAATTGTCTCAGTTCAAAACATTCGTAACATGTTTCATATAAGATATCTCAAATATATAAGCACACACTTGCATGCATATATACATATATACACACACACACAATAAAAATATAGTTTTATGTTATGCTATATTTATGAGTAAAATTGCTCAGTATCAGAGATAGAGTGTGTTAAACTGCTGCAATTAGATCTCTTCTTGATTCACTCTGCATGTCATCAAAATGTGAACATCAAGAAGGGAGAATACAAAATAAAAAAATTGTTTTCTGCACATGGGCTCTGAGTATCATGTCCACTCCACAAAGCTATCCTCTACAATGAAAGCAATACAGTGGCTAATCACAAACATTCCTAATGAAAAAAAGATAAAAGGGTGAACTGCCAGATTTCTTTAAAAGTAGGCCTCTCATAACAACCAACATAGATGTGAGCTAAATGTTCACCAGCCAACATGTAGACAGGCTGTCATCCCCATCACTGCCATGACTACTTCTCTCATCACAACATCAACTTCATCTTACTTCACTGATCTCACCTGACTCTTCATGCACAGAATCCAGCAGAGACCAGTTTTGACATTGTCAAGCCCTTGAAGCCAACCACTGTGATTTATAACACCTTCACATCATCACTACACAACTCCAGGTCTTCCTCGTCAACCCCAAACAAAGGCATTCTGAAGATCAGCCTTAATCCACTACAAGCCTATCCTCATTATCATGTTTTGTTTGTACAACATTTGACCTGAATCCAACTGAAATATTCTGCTTGGCCCACTATATGCCTACAAGGTACATCTAATCCCTCAGCACTACTGCTGTTTCCTCAGAAACAAATGAATCAACCCACTAACATGACCTTGATTGATTAACATGCCAACCTTCTCTACCAGTAAGTTCAGCTAAAATATCTTGGCATCATGCTACCACCAGGCTATCAACACCATCACAGGCGATCAATCAACATGTGCGTCAAACCCAGCCAATGGCTAAATCCACTCCAGACATATCCTGTGATATTGGCCAAACCAGCCTGAGAAATCATTAAAATCCTGACACTACCAACAAACCATTACAGCTAATGTCTTTCCTGATAAACAGCAACCAAAAAATGATATACGAACAATTTTTGTCTATTTTCTAACAAACTATATCATGTATATTAAGCAAATACACATGGCTTGAATTTTTAATCCTTGTTATTACTTTCACAACCAAATACTCGTTATAGCAAGTATATGCAATGCAAATACAAAAATGAACACTGATGTCAACACCAAACAGTAACAGTCTGATTCCTGCTTAGACACGGTCTTCAGGACATAGCCTGAAAATTGCGTTTAAACATGCCAGCGTTTGATGTTGACTTCAGTGTCCACTTTTATGTGTGTGTGTGTGTGTGTGTGTGTGTGTGAGTTGTGATGATGCTTATTAATAAGATTGTTGTTTTTTCAGTGGTTTACTGAAAAAAAAATATTTTTGTTGTAAAGTGCCTGATATTGAGGTAGAGATAGAGCATTAACACAGACTGAAAAACAAGTCTTGAAGCTTGAAAGCATCATAGTGGTGCCTTCACAAAACTTTGAAGTCAGCATGACTCTGCTCAGTTGTGTCCTTTGACACTGGTGGTTTGTATTCAAATATCCTCCTTCAGAACACCTTATAAATTTGTACCGATGATCTTTATAATGGTCAACTGAGTCCTGCTTTAATTCTGGAGAGATTGTTTTTGGAGTTTATGCATATAGCAACAGAAGGTGCTGAATTTTAATAATAATGCTATGTAAGCCCAAATTGATGGGGTTTTGATGGACAGTCGTCTAGGTCTAGTGCAAGCCAATATTTTTTTAGTTTTAATGAAAGCCTCTTATTAGAAAAATATAGTAAATCCTACATATATTTACGTTACATTGATAATACAAAAAAAGCCTTCATGCTTTTTGAAATCAGTATATATATATATAAATATATATATATATATATATATATATATATATATATATATATATATATATAAATATATATATATATATATATATATATATAAATAAATAAATATATATATATATAAATATAAATATATATATATATATATATATATATATATATATATATATATATATATATATATATATATATATATATATATATATATATATATATATATATATATATATATATATATATATATATATATATATATATATATATATATATATATATATATATATATATATATATATATATATATATATATATATATATATATATATATATATATATATATATATATATATATATATATATATATATATATATATATATATATATATATATATATATATATATATATATAGAGAGAGAGAGAGAGAGAAAGATGTGAGAGAGAATATACATATTTATTAATTTTTTACAGTTTCTTGTGCAATATCTTTCTTTTATCCATGTGAATCTGTTTACTATTGGTAAAAATATATTAAGCATAGATTCAGTCAGTCAGTTAAGTGCCATACGTGATACACGCTTGGGCGATCATGTCTCGAAAGAGACATGACTGACTGGGCAGAAGATTATCCCGCAGTAGGTTGCCATTGCTTTCTGCAGTAGACTGGTTGCCGAACAAGGCTACAGAACCCAATCTGTCCTATTATTTAGCTCATAACTGGAGGGAAGAGACGGATTAATACCTTTCCCAAGGGTATTTGCGCGTAAGTGAATGTAAGGAATATAACTGGAATTCGAACTCGGCTCTCCGATTTCTCGTTCCGAGCTGATATCCACTGCACCACGACGCACATCACCTTGTACAAAAACAAGAGAAAATTCAGAACATATGGTCAAAATAAACCTTGTTTTTCATCTCTAAACTAAGCCTTAAATGGAAAATTGCTGAAAGAATGTACATTATTTATGTAAGCAGTAGTATATATAGTTTGCGTCCAAGTACTTAGAATGTTCACTTTCTGACCATGTGACCAAGATTATATTTTACCAAGGTCGATTTGTCAAGAAGGTGATTATGTTATTGGCCAGGGAAGGTGTTGCAAGAATGTAGCACTTTTGGAAAGTACCTGAAAACTTAACCAATCATGGCTCTTTTTCAGTACCTGGGAATTGAAATTCCTGGGAAAGATAGTACAGCAGTTGCTCATTACCTTCTCTACAGGTTTAAAAGGCATGTTCTTTCAGGATGTAGACAAACATTGCTCAATTCTTTATTATCTATGAATTGCCATTATTCTTGGCAAAGTGGTTTCCTATTACCTTCTTTATTGGTTTAAATGCTATGTCTTTTCATGATGTAGACAATCATGACTCTTTTCTTTATTACCTATGAATTGCCATGATTTTTGGGAAAGACAGTGAATGAAATGAATTAGAGTGGAATTCAAATTCTGAGGAGTCCTTGTAGATTGGCTGCAAATCCATTTTACAGAGTCAAGGCTGCACTGCTATTCAATCAATTTATAGCTTTATTTTCCTTTAGTAAATGTCCATTTAAGAAATAAGCCAATCATAACTCTTCACAGATTGCTTTTCTTTATTATCTATAAATTGCCATCACTACTTGAGAAAGATAATGGAGTTGTTTCACACTGCATTCTCTATATATTTTAAATAGTTCTTCTCCTAAATTAGTTACCAACTAGAATTAGAGAGCTCAGTCTACTCTTCTATTTAGCTCTTGTTTGGTAGAGAGAAAAGATTCATATCTTTCTCAATAGCATTACTTTGAAAGTGAACCCCACATAGGTCAATATAATGCAATTTTAATGACATTATTTGGACTTGTGTCAAAGTTAAGTTTAATAAATATGTATAAATAATAAAGAAGGGTAGAAATGTAACAGTTCTGTCTTGGATGTGTAAACATACAATGTAACAAAATAAGCATGTTTGCTGCTTAGCCCTGCAAGACTGATATCGAATCTAAAATATTGCCATAGCTGTTTATATTGCTTTAAATTAAACCACACATGTATGTGTGTCAGATTCTGTACACAATATAAGATGTGTATGCATGTCATATGGTAGTAAACATGCTAAAAGCAATATTAATTAATGTAATCCTTTT
Organism: Ascarosepion bandense; assembly: GCA_037127315.1. Lineage (NCBI taxonomy): Eukaryota > Metazoa > Mollusca > Cephalopoda > Sepiida > Sepiidae > Ascarosepion > Ascarosepion bandense. The sequence continues at coordinate 481,795 of JBBBDQ010001217.1, read as the reverse complement.
GTTTCAATTCTTAGGAAACAAATTAATGTGTTCAGCTATAAAGTTTATAAAATATATTTGCCAAAATGTCTATAAAATATATTTGCCAGAATGAGGCTTTGTTATGATTATAAACTGAGCCATTGGGATCATTTCTTTTGATTTTTGTTTTTTTTTATCACAGAATTAGACTGTTGCACCTTCCAGCCTTCTTCAGGTATTGAGTGCATTTTTGTGATTCCCACCCTGCATGCACAGTGAAATAATGGATCAATCAGTTAAATGCCATATGTGATACATGCTTCTCTTTCAAGACATGACAAACTAGACAGAGAGTTTTCTCACAGTAGGTTGCCATTTCATTCTACAGTAGACTGGTTACCAAACAAGGCTATAAAAACCAATCTGTCTTGATATTCAACCCATAACTAAAAGTAGAAAATATGGATTATTACCTTTCCCAAGGGTATTTGTGCTTAAATGAATGAAATGAATTAAACTGAAATTTGAACTCAGCTCTTTGATTTCTCACTCTGAGGTGATATCCATTACAACACAAGCACATTTGGAGTAATGGATAGTGGCTCAGATTGATGAATTGGAGAGCAGAGTTCAAATTCCAGTCAAATTTGTTACATTCACTTATGTGCAAATATCCTTCAGAAAGATATGAATCCATCTCTACCCTCTCCCAGTTCTGGGTACAGGAGAAGGAAAACTATTAGCTGTTGTGTGGTTGGCAACTAAACCAGCTCCCTCACCATTGCCCAGCCTGGTGAGGAGGGTAAGTGAAACCTCAACAGCACAAAATAACAAGAGTAATTAAAGAGCAGATAAACTTCTGTCAACAGCCATCCACCCCCAACTATGAATTAAATAACCTGACCATCCCACAATCGTTCAAAGTATGGTGAGTACTGTTTCACTTCTGAAGATATGGTCAATCAGAAAGGAGGTTTCTCCAACATGAGTAAATGGCCCTGGATTTAGATTAATTAACAATGATATTAGATGTAAGGCTCCTAATATTCTTTTTAGCTTAATGGATAAAAGTGTCAGAAAATCTTATCTAGCTACCTGAAAGAAAGAAATTCTATTGTTTGGTGAAATAGTTTTGAAATATACCAGAGATTAATGGTAATGGTGAAAATAGCAGTTTCATTATGAGGAAACATTTGGCATTCATTGACAGAACAGTTAGCATTATGGTCATTTGAGATTTATAAAATTTTTCTCTCAAAACAATTTTTTAGGAAAATAGATTTCTCAAGTATACTGTTATTGCTTTTTCCAGTATTGTTGGGGGAACCTTTCTAACCTTTTAATTGGAGTAGTGTAGAACATCTTGATTATGCATTATTTTCTATTCAAGTTACATTTGCTATTCATTTTAGTTGTCGCTGTTGTTGAAAGTTTTCAAGTGATGTGGTTTCTATTATTTGGTACAGTTCTTTGTGCTTTTGTAGCACCAATCTATGAGGCTTGATGAAGAATGATCTGTTCTAAGCCCTATAGGGTTCATTTGCTTGAATTGATTTTTAATCATTAATCCGAGAAAATGCTTTTGATATTTCTGAATAAATTGGACCCAGTGCATGACGTTCAAATGATAATCTAGATCTGATGAGGCTACTTAATGTTTTCATTTTTTAGCATCTTGTGGTGTTGGACAAACTACCACAGCTTATTCTACATTTAATTTGCTTTCCTCCTATATTAAATTTGCTAAAACTAAACCATACACTGAGGTATTTGAAGTTTTTCGTATTCATTGATTCTAATTTATGAATTTTTATGATGAATTCAGGTTATGTGCCATCACTGCCTTTATTCCAATTTCTGCTTTGGAAAGGTTTATTTTGAGTCCTATTTCTTGGAACACTTGACAGAATGTTGATTTTTTTGTTCAAGATTATTCTTATCCCAACTATGAATAGAGAGTGAAAAAAATTGATACATTCTATCATTCCCTGTCAGTCAGTCAGTCAGTTAAGTGCCATACGTGATACACGCTTAGGTGATCATGTCTCGAAAGAGACATGACTGACTAGGCAGAAGATTATCTGCAGTAGATAATTGCCATTACTTTCTACGGTAGACTGGTTGCCAGCCAAAGCTATAAAACCAAATCTGTCCTGTTATTTAACCCATAACTGAAGGGAAGAGACAGATTAATACCTTTCCCAAGGGTATTTGTGCGTAAGTGAATGCAACGACTTTAACTAGAATTTGAACTCAGCTACCCGATTTCTTGTTCCGAGCCAATATCCATTGCACCACAATGCACATACATTGCATTACAGTGCACATTCTGCACCACAATGCACATAAATTGCACTACAAAGCACATCCTGCACCACAATGCACATCCTACACAAGCACATCCATTGCACCACAATGCATATCCGGCACAACAACACCCATCCATTGAACAATGCATATTTATTGCACTGCAAATGCACATCCTGCACCACAATGCTTATCCATTTGCACTACAATGTACATCCATTGCACCACAACACATATCCATTGCATCACAATGCACATCCATTCCTTGTAAAGGACATTAAATGGGATAAGAAAGAAAGAAACTTTACTTTCATGCACCAAATAAAAAGTTTCATTTGACATTTCTGAAAGGTTTCTGAATATAACAAACATTTGAGGAAATTACAGTGTTTTCCTTTACTAATGTTCATTCAATACAAAGCCCAAGAGCCACTCATGTTAGGAGGATACTGGAGCTGTGTGGGAGCTGTAAGAGTGCAATTTATGCGGATGTGTGGGAACGATGACAGTTATCTCAAGACATGAACAGATTAAGATTGTAGTGGTTGGAAAAGTATTCTCCTTGGATGCTGTTTCACAAAGCAACAGTTCTTGGAAAGAAGCTATCCAAACAGAACCTACTCCTTACTAAAAGAATATGGAAAGAATGAAGGTGTTTTACTTCTATTTATCCGAAATGATAAGTTAGTTTTAGTAGAACTAAGCAATATAGATCATTTGAACATTTTCCATAGAAATAGCAGTAGAGTAGTTAGAGGCTTGCAACTTTTTATCTGTTAGAAAGGGTTGTAAGGTGTCAAACAATTCATTACCCACAAGGCTGCATAGGTGCTTTTGGATTCCATCAAAACTGGAAAGGGAAGACTAGGCAGCTCCAGTTCAGACATGGCAGAAGTACTCCATTTACATTCTGGTCTGGCTCTTGTAAAGATAGAGCATATCAAGAGAAGTCAGATATTTACTGGAATGGTACAGGGAACCATTTTTCCAGCATCTTTACTGATGGATTTTACATACAAGTTCCCCAAGTTCTGAGGTGAGACTAAGTTCTTTATAGGCATTCAAGGCAAGAAGTGATTGTAATGTTTGTCAAGTTTAAACTTTAAAAAGTTTAAAATTCTGTATAACTTCATATTCTGGTAAAACAAATAAATTAGATTCAAAATAATCAATTTCAGACAAAATAAAATTTCTTTTCATTGAAAATTAGAATAAGACAGGATATCATTATTAGGTGTACACCAACAAAATAAAATTGAATTATAATTTATAGAGAAAGGTAAAATTTAAATAGCATTTAAAACATGTATTCAATTATTAATCTGAAAAGTTTTGGCTTTTAAGCATATATGACTATCAAGTTATTAGAAATGTTATACTTTTAAATAATCCACATTCAAATAGAATCAAGTGTTTTTCTACTAAATATTCACATATTTTTGTGTGTTCATTATTAAGTTCACATGACTTGTATAAATAAAAGGACAATATACCAAGTAAACAGTTGGAGTTGAAGTAGTAAGAGGAGTCATTAAGAAATCTTCCTGTTTCTAATCTATTTTTTTTTAATCATATCGCCCCGAGCAAGGCGGTAACGCCACTGATGCGCAGGGGGATATGTAAGAGTGAAAAGATTGGAAAAGAGAAAGCTGGAAAGCACATCCTAAACAGGAAACAAGGGATGAGCCTCTTCACCTGTTCAATAGATGTGGGTGGAGTGTGAACTGGGCAATAGTTTAGACTATTTACTCCTATTGAAAAAAAAAAAAAGAAAAAAGAAAAGAGTAAAAAGATTGGAAAAGAGAAAGCCGGAAACCACATTCTAAACAGGGAACAAAGGATGAGCCTCTTCACCTGTTCAATAGACGTGGGTGTTTCCTGTTGTATGAAAACTTTCTTCATAAGAAGAAACTGGTTGAAATGAATCAATGTATAATATAAAATAGTGGTATTCTTTGTTGATAACACCACTTGATAAAAATACCTGTGGTAAATAAAATGTACCCCGAGACATGTTTAAAACAATTCCCAATAAATTTTGAACTTACTTTGAAAGTCATGGATTGCAGTTTCTTCATTGTTAACTGAAAGTTGAAAATTTAACATTTGTTTTTTTGCTTCTTGATATTGTTCTTTATATACTTCATGATCTTTCTTCATGCGTCCAATTATTGGTGTTGCCCGAGCAATTTGTTCTGAGATAAATAAAAATTTTAAATATAAAATTTAACTTTATTACTAGTGGCTATTATTGGTGTTTTGAGAGAAGAATTTCAAATTATAAAATTCGACATTTGTTTTTCAGTTTTTTTATATTGTTCTTTATATATACCGTGTTTATTTGTTGTGTGTGTCTATCAGCAGTGGTCTGAGAAGAAAAAAAATCAAGAGTTGCCAACAAGGTCTTAAATAAACAAGGCTTATAGATATAAAATGTGAATAGAAGTTTTCTCAACAAGTACTAATTGATGGCTTACTGTGGCATAAACTGTAGCTTTAATCAAACTGAAGAAAAGGAATGCATCACAACACACAGTATATTGATCTTTGTTACATATGGGGCTGTGCAGCTGCAAGCCAATCAGACCAATATTGAACAATTTCCATTGCTAAAAGCATCCCCAAGAGGCAGTCAAATATTTAAATTGGACATTATTACATCAATGCAAGAAGGTTACATGATCTGATGAGTTTTATTTTTTCCTGGAAAAGATGGATGGCAGTCTTTGTGTGCATTTTTATCCTGGGAAAGTAAGAAAAACAAGCTAATGTAAGAAGTATAGTAGTTTTGGCAACATTCATGTGGAAGGTACTATGTTGCAAATTAACTGTGGAAACAAGGTTTACCTCTTAATGTTTCACTCCAAGCAAGGTGGGACCACCACTGGTGCGTGCGTACATGCACCCCCCCACACACAGAATGGGGTGTTGAAGAAAGGATAAAAGATGGGTGGAATTCAGGCAGATAAAAGATGGCAATTAATGTTGCAGCTATCAGAGAAGCAAATCAAGGGTAGGAAGTTGAAGTGTGAGGAAAGAAAAGTATGATGTGTAAATTGATGTGGTCATGGTACCAGGAAAAAAAGCTTGTCAGAGCAGTTGCCATGAAAATATTTGTAGAAAAGACAAAAGGAAGCCACATCACATCAATGAGAAAAGGAATCAAGATGGCAAGTCAGGATCAATTACATTGCAGATCCTTCTATTGAATTTTGTTGAGAACCTTGTGATATATAGCAGAAGCACCTGACCAGATATGGCAACAGTATTCAATGCATGGATGAATGATAGATTTATAAATGTGCAAGATGGATTCTGACACAACCTTCCTAGCAGTAGATGCAGCTATAAATTCAATGTAATGACAAGTCTTCTACAAAGCCAACAAGAATCAAAAGTAAACTTTTGTTTTGTTTATTTAACAACATATCCACTTCTTATGGGTCATCTAATAGCAAAATTTAATTTACTTGGGAGCTTTGAAGTATTAAAAATATAATATATGTTATTCTGCTATCACAGTGAAGTACATGGCAGATGATATTTACCTTTTGTATGTATAAATGTTTGTGTGGACATAATCACTAGAAGTAATGATATGTGTGTGTTTTTTGTTGTAGTTTTGTTGAAGTTATATTTTGGAATACAGTTTGATTTCTTTAATAAATTACAGAATATTAGGTGAATTAATATCATGAGAGAGTTTTTTCATGTTGGTTGTTTGATTGTTTTTGTTTTGCAGTAAAACAACCTATGGGTTATTAAATGCTGAAATCTAAATATTTTGAATTAGATATCTCCACTAATTCACTGAAAAAACAGCATAGTATAAAGAAAAAGGCCCCAAACTTAATAAAAACAATTTTTTTCTGTCAAAATGTTTATGTTATTATTAAGAGGAAAGATCAAAGTAATTTTTCATTATTTTAAAATATTTTTAACCCTTTCTAACATGTTCTAAAGTTTGGTAGAAATCTTGTTTTGTTTTTTTGTCAGTGGGTAATCAAATTGTTACCAGAGTTTTCAATGGATAATGTAAAATTATGCAACTATTTTTTTCTGGTGAAAAACACATTAATTTGGAAATTCTTGCAAAAATCAAATAATTGTTGGATTTTAATTAAACTTTCAAGGTTTAGATACAAATGAATAGAATCATTTTTAAATTATTATTTTTAGAAAAGCTTGGTAAAAATATGTCTTTTCACATGTTATCCCCACCTCCATGTAAACTCACGAAATATCAAGAAATTAAATTTTGTATCAACTATTTTATTAGTTAAATGCAGGACACCTTGTAAATCATCTATTTTATTTTTTTTCAAACAGTTGGCTATTTTTCAAATAGTAAAATAAAAAATACAATAAAATTATGACATTATATAATTAGATAAGGTTAAAATTGCTTTCAAAAATATATATATATTAAAGATATTGTAGTCTGAAGAAAAAACTTATTTTTCGATGAATGATGAATTTTACAAGAATTGTTTTCATTTTTTTTATTTATAATAATTTATAAAGTTTCAAAAATATTTTTAAAATTCTTCAAAGCCTTGTTGTGGTTAGCTTATAGTGAAGACTATATTTAATAATTGAAAATTAAAAGTTTAATACAAATCTTCAAGCCAAAAGATTTTTAAAATAATTTTTAATTCTTTTTTTGTGAACAGGGAGTTTTTTTTAAGTATGGTATTTTCTGTTAAATAAAATGGTCATGTGTCTCACGGCTTCTTCCCCTTACAGGAAAAAAATTATGTCAATTCTGGCTGTCATCAATCACTTTGCACTTCTGTGATTAAGAAATACTTTTATTCTAAATTTCATGCTATAAACAAGTAATACTTGTGCAAATCAGATTAATTCAGCTTTAAATTTGCTAATTTTCAAAAACTAACATGTCACAGATGCATATTTTATTTTTGCAAGAGTTTTAAAACTGAGAACTTTTGTTTACAAAATGGCCAATCTGTCAAAATGAATGTAAAAAATGATAACTTTTGAAAACTCTGAAAAAGTTGAGATTCAAATCAATATAATTTCTATTTGAAATACACCAGATTATTTTGCTTACTGGAAATAATAAATTTAATCATTTACCTTTCAACTAAAATTAAAGCTTTTTTATTTGTCATAATTGATTTTAACACTTAGGTATTGCGAATTATCATGAAAAAGTAGAGGTACATATTTTAAATGCAATTGCATACCTTTAGCTATAGATAAAATGTATTGTTGGTTATTTTGCTAAAAAATGTATTGTTAGTAATTCTACTATAAAATGTATTGTTAGTAATTCTACTATAAATAGGTATCACTGGTCATTTTTCTATAATATGAATTGCTGGTAATTTTTATTATAAATGTTTATTTTTAATATGTTCATGATCTTTTGTTTTTGCTTGGAGGTTCATTATTTACTCATAGCTAGGACCCTAACAGATGCTACCAACCTGAGTCAGGGTGTATCTGGAAACAGCAGATTAATTAAGAGGGAATTCCATGTCCCTCAAAACATTCAATCTACTGATTAGAGGTTTTGCTGCCAGATGCAGTTTATCATCATACCCAGGACTCAAAAGTGAACTGCAGAAGCTTAATGGTCCTGCAAAAACCATTTACAAAACAATAAAAAAGTATTCTTGTGTACAAAATACAAACACCAGCATGATTAAATTATTTAGTTCTACAGCAGAGCTGACTATATAGATTAATTCCGACTCCAGATAAATTATTTTCCACCAACAAAAATATGGCTTTGTACTGAATGGGTGAAAAGAAAAGGTTAAAATTGAATTCAAACAATGTGTAAACAAAAGAACATAAGAGAAATGTGGTTTCAAATAAAGGTGTTGTAATAATTATTTTTAACATTTAAGAGTGAAGTGAAATAGATATTTCTTACTGAAAAAGAAATTAAGGTCAGTCACTGGAGAAAGGAACTCATACATGCAAGCAGGGCCTGTGTAAGGATTTGCTTATAAATTTTGTGATGCTGCACTCGGGTATTTTTCAAATAAATGACCATTCTAAGTTATAAAAAAAGTAATTCAGTCTCTCTTAAAAATAGTAAAATGGCTTCATCAGGTCATGAAACATGACTTAACTTCTCACTAAAAGCAACTGATTTATCTAAAATGCACCCCCTCCAAACCCTCCCTCCATGCTACTCTCTTTTTGTTTCTTTACATCCCCGCCTCTCTCTGTCTTTTACTTTCTATCTATGTATCTATTCTATTCCTCCTTTCAGTATTTGTGTCACCAAGCATGATACACCCTATATATAGATATATGCATATAAATATATGGATACTGTGAGTGCATGTATATGTGTGAGTAGGTTGCTAATGTAGTTTCTGTAGAAAGTTATTTTTCATGAGGTCAACCCTACCAGCCTCACACCAAAGCAATTTTGAATTCAAAGATGCCCTCCTAGACTGGTTGCTAACCAAAGCTAGAGAATTGAGTCTGCTCTGCTATTTAACCTATGAATGAGGGGAAAAGAGATGAATTCATACCTTCACCAAGGGTAATTGTATGAAAGTGAATACAATAAGGTCTGCTGGAATTTGAATTATTCCACTTGCTATTTCAATAATTGAAGCATACATTTTAAATATTTGAACTTTGAATAAGCTCTTGCTGTTTTCCAACAAATGGCATTCCCAGAAGTATGTGCTTGTAGTTTCAGATGGTAATACATCTATAAGGAAGTACAATAAGCAAGCTTGAAATTCAGTGTATGTCATTTCACCAAAGTGTAAAAAATTTTGTTTTTCATAGTGCTAAACATGTCAGATTTTGTGCAAAAAAAAGTGTATTTGTAGGGAATTTTACTGCACTATCTTAGTCAAAAAAAAGTCTGCAGCTGAAGCACACAGAATTCTTGTTAAGACTTACAGCGACTATGCTCTGTTGGAAATAACATGCAGAGATTGGTTTAGATGTTTCAAAAATAAAGATTTTGATGTTGAAGATAAAGAATGCTCTGGCGCACTGAAAAAGTTTGAAGACAAAGAATGGAGGCATTATTTCATGAAGACTCATGTTAGGCACAGGCTGAACTTGCAGAATCATTAGGACTTGATCCAACAACAATTTTGAAATGTTTGAAAGTATTAAGAATGATTCAAATGCAAGAAATCTTCCATCTGTCCGTGCATTGAATATTGCTGCCATATCTGGTCAAGTGATCCTGCTATCCACCTAGGGGTCCTTGACCAAATACAACGGAGAGTCTATAATGTGATCGATCCTGACTTGGCTGCTAGGATACAGTCACTTTCTTACTGACACAATGTGGCTTCCCTGTGTCTCTTCTACAAACACTTTCACAGCTTCTGCTCCGATGAATTTAGCTCACTGGTACTCCCTATGTATGAATTTCAAGCCACAAGATTAGGAACTAGGTCCCACCCTTTTACTGTGAGACTGATAAATTGTAAACGCAAATTCTACACCAGCAGCTTCTTTTCTCACACTTCCTGCCTGTGGAATTCTCTTCTACATACTTTCTTTTCCGACAGCTGCAATCTTCTAAGAATTCAAATGTAAAGTCAATAGTCACCTCCTGTCTCACTAACTTACATCCTCTCTCTCATGCTTTTTTCTCTGTCCACCCCACTCATCAGTATTTTCTTCCTTCTCATACTCTCTTCCTGACACCCTCTGTAGCCTGTCACGCTTTCTCATAACATTCCTCCTATGTAACCCCCTGCACAACAGTGGCAGTAAAATGCCTTGCTTGGGGCCACACGATTATATATATAAAAAAAAAAAAGGAACATTGTGTGCTGTACGAGTTGAAGCTGAAAGATGTTAAATGGCCTCTTGTCATGTGTGAACAGCTGCTTCAACGGCAGAAAAGGTAATGTTTTTTGCATCGTATTGTGACCAGCAATGAAAGCTTAGAAGTGTAAAAGATCATGGGGTAAACCCAGCCATGTATCAACATCAGTGGCAAACCTGAATACCCAGTTTGAAGCTTCTGCTCTGCATTTGGTGGGATCAACTGGGTGTAGTTTATTATGAGCTGCTCAGACCAACTGAAATCATCATGGAAGATCACTATCAACTATGTTTGAGCCAAACATTGAAGGAAGAATGGTTGCTATACAAGCTGAGACATGGCAAAGTGATTTTGCAACATGACAATGCTAAGCCACATGTTGCAACACAGGTGAAAACCTACTTTGAAATGATTAAATGGAAAGTTCTACTCCACTGCCAGATACACCAAACATTGCTCGGTCTGATTATCACTTGTTCCGATCGATGACACATGGCTTGGATGAGCAGCACTTTCATTCTTTAGAAGATGTCAGAAAATGGGTTGACTTGTGATTAGCCTCAAAAGATGTGTCGTTTTTGCGATATGGAATTTAAATGCTGCCAGAAAGATGGGAAAAAGTAGTGGCTAGCAATGGACAATATTTTTCAGTGATGTTTCTCACTAATTTTTGTAAAGAAAACATTACTTTTCATGAAAAATCACTGAGAACTTATTCAAAGTCCTAATAATTTTCATTGTGGTACAATTATATTGTTCCAAGTTTATTAAATTTGTACCAAAATTACTGGTGGAATGTTTATTTCAACTGGCATTTCTTCTATATACTGCATCCCTTTCTAACATGGCTTTTAGCACCTTTTCTACCTTTGCTAATTTTACAGTTCTGCTATCTGTTCACACAAACTCGACAGATGTGGCTTGCTGCCTTCTTCCATCTCCCTTGTCTTCAACATATCCAGTGAGGGTTAAGTTTTCAAAGTATTTGCTCCTCATAATGTGACCCTCTCCAATACTTTTTTGAGACAGTGCCCTTCTAGACTTTGTCTACAGCTGGAGATATCTGTCAAGCACCTCTGCGGGGCTGAATGTAGCTGTCAATTACATCTACCAGTTCATCGCTGTTCAAGTAATATATTACACTCCTTGCCATCTTATTTTCAAAGTACATCTCTCCTCCACTCTAATTACTCTACACAATTAAGACAGTTGTACAAAAATGTATACATGTATATATAACAACATACAAAAAAATTTTTTTTTACTTTTACTCTGTCTTGAAATATAAAATCAGGGTGCTCAAATTGGTAACCCCGACAATGTTCATGTCCATTATGCCCTTATAATATGCTCAATGCACAGTGATTTTTTTCCTTTTTTTTTCTTTTTTTTTTAAGAACTCACACATCAGAAGAAACTTCTGTAATGTTCAAAGGTTCATTTGTCTCCTTGTTGTATCATACCAGTAGACATCTCAATGTACAACCATACAATCATAGGCAATAACCACGCAAATCAATCTATCAGTCATTTGAGGCAGGAATATGGTTCATGCTCAAAGACAGTCTTCAAAATATCTGCCACTTTGTCTACAATAAAGGGAGGTAATGCTGGTACTAAATTAGAAAATTTGGTTTTTTGAGAGGTAATGTTTTGCACTGAAAAAAATCACCTTAAGTTGCAGAAACTAATTCTTGGTGTTGTTTTCATTGGATGCTAGCAAATAAGTCAGTGAAACTGCCATATTGATTGATGCCTCACTTGTTTCATCAGTTATCATCATGTCTAGTTGAGTCAGATAATGTCGGGGTATCAACATTAGTTATGAGGAGGCCAGTATCTATAGTAGATGGCCCCTTGCAAACATTAAAAAATGAGGCAATGACATGGCAGAGGCAAGGATAACAAGAACAAGGAAATAAGACTATGCCAAATTTATTAATGGCAAAAATCAAAGTTTTGTTGGTATCCTTCTGTCTAGGGAGACAATAGAGTTTTGTGCCTCAGATAAATCTGTTGCTGAGTTGCAGCATCTGTTGTGACTGTACAGGCCTATCTTAGACTGGCAGGCGCTATTGCAGCTGCCACAGATGTAAGTGGTGCCTGGCTCTGAGAGCACTGATGCAGCCCTCTGCCACCTACACTCTCTCCTCTCCTTCCACTGCTGGTCTCTTCTTTCCTCACTTCTCTTGGAGCATGTCTTCATAGCACTTCTCCATCTGTTGCAGTCTTTGGCTACTGACTCCCACTCTGCTGGGTTGATGCCACCTGATGTCATGTCTCACTTGCAGACATCCTTGTAGCGTAAGACAGGTCTTCCTGCAGGTCTAGAGCTGGTGGCGAGCTCACCAAATAGAACCTCCCATCATCCATTCACCTGGCATGTCCAAGCCACTGAAGTCAATGCTGGGTGAGCAGAGTGAATATGCTTGGGATGCTTGCCTGATCAAGGATGCTCTTATTTGAGACGCAGCCCTGCTAGCTGATTCCTTAGATACTCCTGAGGTTGTGGAGGTGGAAGTTATTGAGCCTGTGCTCATGGTGGGAGTAGAGGGCCCATGATTGGATGCCATAGAACAGCATACTGAGTAGACATGCTCAGTACACCATTATCTTAGTATTGGTGGTCAATGTCTTGTTGTCCCAGACCCTCTTTGTGAAGTGAGCCATGGCTGTTGCTGCCTTGCCAATATGTTTATGGAGTTTGGCTTGGCATCCAAAAAGAGGTTGCTGAAGATGTTGGAGCTGAGGTATGTGAAGTCCTCAACAAGCTAAACTCTGCATGCACACTGCAATGCTTCTTCAGAGTGTGCTGTCAGTGCTACATCATCAGTGAAGAGCACCTCATGCATGAGTACTTTCCACACTTTGGTCTTAGCTTGGAGGTAGGTTAGGTTGAAGAGACTGAGGTCGCTTCTGGTGTGGAGGTACACTTCATCCTCTGACAAGTTGAAGATGTAGGAAACAGCAGGGAGAAAAAGATGCTGAATAGTGTCAGAACGAGTGCGCACCCCTGTTTCATTCTGCTCGATTAGGAAAGGGTCTGAGGAAGAGATGTCGTACTGTATGGTGTCCTGCACATCTTCATGAAAAGATGTGATCATCCTCAGGAGCTTAGTTGGACATCCAATCTTCTGCAGCAAAGTGAAAAGTCCTTTCCTGCTGGGAAAGTCAAAGGCCTTGGTCAGGTTGATCAATGCAATGTACAGCAGTCGCCTCTGTTCATGGCATTTCTCCTGGAGCTGTCATAGGGAAAAGATCATGTCAAGAGTTGATCTTTCAGCTTGAAAACCACACTATGTCTTGGAATATATACACTCTGCAAGCAACTTTGCATGGTCAAAGGCCTTCCCCTACAACACTGAGGAGGGATATTCCACAGTACTTGTTGCAGTTGCTGCAGTCACCCTTGTTCTTGTATAGAGCGATGATGTTTGCATCACACATCTCTTGAGACACTGTTCCTTCTTCTCAACACTGCTGCAGGTGGCAAAAGAGAGCAGTCTTCTTTCCTACCTTGATGATTTCAGGTGAGATGCCATCTTTTCCTGAAGCTTTGTCGCAGGCTAAGGAGTAGACGGCCTTGCTCAGTTCTACTACAAAAAGTGGGATGCCTATCTCTTCCTTGATAGACAGCTGCATCTGTGACTATGTTCTCTCTTGAGTAGTCTCCTGGTAGTTCAACCCACCTTTCCATCTGCTTTCTGCAGTCTGATATGATGTCACTGGCAGTTGATTTCAGAGGCATGACCTTGTTTACGCTTGGACCAAAGGCCTTCTTCATGTCATTGTACATGTCACGAATCTTGCCACAGTCAGCAGAGAGATGGACACCCTCACAAAGGTTGGACCAGTAGTCATTGACACAGTGCCAAGCAATGCATTGAGCATTGTTCCTGGCCTTTCTGAGTGCAGCAAGTGTCTTCTCAGAAGGCTTCCTCTTGTAGTCGATGGGGGCTGCTCTTTTGGCCTTGACTGCTGACTCTAATTCAGCAATGCCAGCTTCGAACAAGTTAGGGTTTTGCCTCTCTCTCTCTTGTTCACTGCAGAGTTCTAGATGAAGTCACAGATGTGACTCCACCTCTCTTCTGCATTTGAGGGTATCCTCGATGGAGTTGGCAAAAAGCTTACACAGGTCTGGTACTGCCGTCCTGCTGATGTATCAACTTGGGTTGGAGATGGACTTTACTGCCTACCATGGAGTGATCAGTGTCACAATCAGCACTGTGATAACTATGTGTGGTGAGAGTGTAGTTCAGTGAGGGTCTCTGTGTGATGACAAAGTCCAGCTGGTGCCATTGGCGGGATCTGGTGTGCCACCAAGACACTTAATGATGCAACATAGTGGCAAAGAACATGTTGGTAATACAGAAGTCATGGTAGGAGCATAACTTGAGAAGCCTCTTTCTGTTTTTGTTCAGCTTGCAGACACCAAAGTGGCCAATGCAGTTGGACCAAAAGTCATGGTCCAAACTCACTTGAGCACTAAAGTCACTGAGCAGGTATAGTTGTTCTGTGACAAGAATGTCTTTGATGATGATATCAAGCTCCTCATAGAACTGGTCCTTGGTCTGAAGAGCAGAATGTGTGAGCATAAACAGGCAGGGTGTTCACTGGGCTTGAGGAGGTTGATAGACGGGGAGACAGGAACCAGGCTGTACCACTGGATGGTGGTTCTACAGTATTCAGTAGAGAATTCTTCACTGCGAATCCAATGCCATGTAGTCTTGGTTCCTCACTTTCCTTACCATGCCAGAGGAATGTTTTCTGAGGCTGCCGTTTGATACAAGTCTGGTTTCCTGCAGTGCAGCAAAGTTGATGTTGAGCCATGTGAGCTCACAGTCAATGATAGCTATTTTTCTGAAGTCATTGACCTGTTGTTGATCATCGGAAAGGCCAGAGCACATTGTCTTGACATTCCAGTTTGCTAATCACAAAATTTGTGGTCTTCTTTTTCTTTTATCTTTGTTTGGTGCTGGGTTTGCAGTCTGCTTGTTCGTCTTTTCTCTAGCTCCAAAAACCCATTAAAGCAAGCAGACTGTGGCAGTTTAACACCTTACTGGCTGGTGGCTGCCCAGCTTGGGGCAGGTGGTAACTGACCAGTGAGACTGTGATGGTCCTTCCCACCATTGGAGACAACTTGTAGCACATGGGCCTATGCCAATTGGCCCTGGCTTATAACTTGTAACTGTTGTCTCCCGTATTGTTTCTAATGCTCTGAATCGCAGCACTGAAGTGACCTCTCCAAGGTGCATCCCTGGGCAAGGTGTATGGAGATCTTGGGTGTCAGTATCCCTCTCTCGGCCTCACTAATGGGATCCAAAGGAGAGCAAAATGATACATTTGGCACCAGCTTGGCTGCAGGAGCTGCTGCAAAGAAGTCATTGTGACATCCAACTGCCTTAGGGGATCCATTCTGGATTTAGTTTCTTACTCCAATAGTTGTTTTTCCTCCTTGAGATACGTACAAGGGGCCATAATCTAATGTCTGCATTTCACGTTGCATTGAAGTTCTTGAAACTCTTCCTGCATCGAGGAGGTTCATATGCCCAGTGGTTCCGTGTGCACACACCATACTCTCACATGGTTTAGCCAGCCAGCTGAAGCAGTTTCCTGAGACATGGCACTTGGAGTCAACATGTGAGAGATTTAGGAGATAGGTGAGGAACACTGATGCCATCCACCCTACCAGGTAGGATACAACTTGCCAAACATGAAAGGTACTACCTCTACCTAGAGCCCTCTGTACCCAAAGGAAATAATAATAAGAGCCGCAATTGGAATTCAAGGAGAAAGACACTGGTAAAAAAAAAAAATGTTGTTGCTACCATCACTCATCCTTTTAACGAAAGTAATTGCCAAATAGGCAGTGCATTGTGGTGCAGTGGATATCAACTTGGAACGAGAATTCGGCATGCCGAGTTCGAATTCCAGTTGAATTCTTTGCATTCACTTACGTGCAAATACACTTGGGAAAGGTATTAATCCATCTCTTCCCTCCAGTTATGGGTTAAATAATAGGACAGATTGGTTTCTATAGCCTTGGCTGGCAACCAGTCTACCACAGAAAGCAATGGCAACCTACTGCAGGATAATCTTCTACCCAGTCAATCGTGACTCTTTCGAGACATGATTGCCAAAAGCGTGTATCACGTATGGCACTTAATTGAATTGTCAAAAAAAAAGTTAATGGAAAAGAAAAAATTAACATTCGTTTAATAAAGTTTATCATGGTTGTGAAATTTAAAAATAATAAGAATGCTAATGTTAAAAAATAGTAAAAACATTAAGATTTAGAGAAGCAATTTTAAAAAATAAAACATTTTATTTATTGATTAATTTAAGGAAAGCAATGATACTGTTTATTGGAATATATTTTTAAAAAATATAGAATTATTGATAACTTATTTGTTTGCAAAAAATTACAAACTGTATTCATTCGTTCAATCATTTGTTTGCCTGTCTGTATATTCAGTTTTATTTATTCATTAAACTTGTTGAAAAATAGCATTATCAACAACTAAAAAAAAAACCCCAAAAAAACATAGTCTTTCTAAGAATTAATATTGTAGAAATTTTATTGTTTTTTTTGCCTGTCGTATTGTTTTTTTCTAAGAAAAAATATTGTAGTTTAAAAAAAGTTATTTTGAAATATTGACAACTAAGGGATATATGAATAATAAGAACATTAGTTGATTAATCAATCAGGATTATTAAAGGAGAAACAAAAAAATAATAATTACGAAGAAAAATTCATGCTTATGTTAAAATATTAGTAAAGATAAAATTTCATATAGGTAAAAAAAAAAACATTACATTTTCAATTTTCAAGAGCTTTGAAAAACACATCATTCTCATTATAATTTCAACTGCATTTCTCAAAAAAAAAAATCAAAGTTACAGAGCAAATAACACAAAAAAGTTTTAGTATTTTAAATACTCTGGTTGATCATGCTGGAAGTCATTAGTTTTGCCCTGAAAATGACAATATATCAGTGCAGTGGGATAAGACATAAGGTCTGGGCGAGAACCATCTGGTACTGATGATTGTGTCCTAAGAGCTGGTTCAGTGGCTGCTTTGGCTCTGGATCACTACTGATGGTTGTGTCAAAGGTTGGTTTCGGCTGCTGCTGTTGATGTCTGAATTCATGTGTACTAAAATTCACACTAAATTCTCCTAGAGCAAGGTACTTCCATTGCACTCCAGATAGACTGACATTTGCGAATACCCCAAATGTGGGCAACTCACGTGCACTATTTCTAAGTGCACGGGTCATGCTCAACTTGATAAACAAGCCAAAACAGATTTTTTACTATTTTTTAAATTGTAAAATTTCCTTGTACCTCAAATATCCTCCACACTTATGTGAATAACTCCCTGATTTTTAAGAATTTTTCTGGAGTGGCAAGGGCTAGAGATGAGGGTGGCTACCTAGTGGCTGCTCTTGTTAGGACTGCTGCTGCTGGCTGTGTCAACAAGTTGATTTTGGCTACAGCTGTGACTGATGGCCATGACAATGGGTTGATTTCAGCTGCTGATGCTGCCAGCTGTGTCAAGGGCTGGTTTTGGCTGCTGCTGAATCAGATACTATGCAACCATTCTCTTCATCCAGGGCTGGGCAAGCAGTCCTCTCTCTCCCTCTCCTTCCTCTTTTGTTTCACTTCTGCATACTGATTTTATGATGAGGGATGTTGCAACATTGACAAGTTTAAGACTACTTCTAGCTGCAAATGAACAATCATAAAGTAATTTTAAATAATAAAATATAATACAACTGGACATTGCACAGAAAGAAAAAAGTATTTACTTCAGGTGACCATCAAAAAATATCTCTCAGAAGACTTACAGAATTATTAATTCCAATCATACTGTTTTAGAGCAGACAGAATAATAAAAGAGTAACACAAGGCTACTGTGTTTATGTCATTGATATCTGCGTAACTACAAAGGTTGTTTTATTTTTCCCAATTCATACTACTGTATCTATATCATGAAAAGAATCTCCCTTCTAAATCGATATAAAAAAATTAATATTTTCAATTCTAACAAATGACACATTCTGAAGAAGATCTAATGAATGTTAATCTACAAAAATTAATCCCTCCCATTTTTAAATATTTTTTTTATGTACAGACCAGTCAATTTAAGTAGTCTTAAAAAAAAGTAATGAACTAACCATCAAGTTTCTGAAGTTTCTGTTGCAGTTGATCCAAATTCATACGATAATTTTTGGTTTGTTTCTCAATATCAACAATCTTCTCCAAGGCCGCTTTATTCTCGAAAGTGAATTTTGACAACTGAGTGGCCATTAATTCAATGGATCCTGAAATAATTTTTAAGATGTCAGATAAGCAAAATCAATGATTTAAAGACAAGTTTTTATCAAAAGATTATAAAGATCAAATATTAAAAATCTGATAAATCATGAACAGTTATAACTGTTTTAATACTGGTTTCTGATACCAAGAATATTCACTGATTTAAGCTGAATTTTTAATTAAAAACAACCATAGAGCTTTGAATTTTACCTCTTTTATTTTAAGATCTTTTAAAAAAAACACTTCAGTCTATCATCATCAGTTGCTTACTCTGCTTTGTTGCAGACTGCACATCAACAAGAGATATTATTCTCATGTTAATTTTTGTTCCTACTCTTTCATGCTGACTCAAGGCATGTTGGAAGAGAATGCTTGGAGATTTTCTCGCAGTAGATTATTAGTTTTTTCTGAAGAAGACTGGTTACCAACCAAAGCTGTGTAACCCAGTCTGTCCTGCTATTAATTTTCTCCAAGCTGGTTTCAGATTTAGAGTTTCCTTCTCCTAGACCAGTTGCCACCCAAGGCTATAGAACCTGGTCTGTTCTGCTATTTTCTCATAACTAGAGGAAGAAGAGATGGATTTCTACCGTTTCCCACATCTGGAAGTTGAACTTGATTCTCTGATTCTTCAATCCGAGATGCTATCCATTACTCCACTGTGCCTCCATATTAGTTGTTTTACAGCTTTTTTTAAATTATTAAAAATTTTAAAGCAATACATTTCTTTTTACATATTCTTCCTAAAATGCTAATTGGATTCTGTCTCTCTAACAAAAGAGACCACTTTGACAGAACACAATGGATACTTACTAATGTTTCAACTATGAAAGAACACGCTCAGTTATTTTTACTAGTCTATTTTCATCCGATTTTATGCTAATCTTTCAACTGCAGAAATTGGTCTATCTTTTTGTACAAATTTAACAAACAGTTGGCAGAGACAAAGGAAAGAAAACATTTTTATATTTAAAAGATAGTCTCTCATGTCTTAAACATGCTTCCAAAAAGAAACTCATTCATAACAGTCTTGTAGAATAAATGAAAGTTATTCTTTTCAAATCAAAAGATCAAATAACAAAATTAAACACATCATGCAAGGGCTTTGCACAGCCTTCCAGTTTCAAACATTTTTCAAATAAACAGAAATAATGAATAACCAATAAAATCAGCTCCAACCAATAAATCAACATAGGCTTCTAGAACCTACATGAAGCCATATAAATCAAATGTCCATTCAACTCAGTAGAAAGATTGACAGCATTAAAGAGATACAATTCAACCTTGTCTTTCTTACCAAAGCAACAGCAAACTCCTTTTGAGCTTGTCTCCCAACTCCACTTTCTCTCTTCCTCGCCCAAAGACTATGTTCATTTTCTTTTCAAATAGAGAGAAAAAATTTCTAAATAAAACATTTATTTTATGATACTAGATACAGTTAAGAAATTGTGTACCTTATGTTAAATATTGTTGCTTTATTCAAACACACAGCAACCCTTTCTCTCATTTTTTTATGTAACAAACTCTTGGAATCTTTTCCCAACAGTCTTTTTTGACTAGGATGAAAAAATGATTTAGAAATCATTTTTAATTAAGTTAAGGCATCTGACAGTTCTTAATTTGCCTAGTTTTTATATCAGCATTCAGTTTGTTAAACTCCTTTTTTTAAAGCAAGAGATCAGAAATAAAAAGGAGGCTGCTGACGAAATGTTTACTCTTATCTTTGAGTGTCCCTCTGACATCACTTGTACCAATTTTAGTCATGGAGATTGACAAAGTGGACTCAAATAGATACTTCTTAAATCAATCATTGAATGTAACAACATTGTGATAAGATGTGTTAATAAAATGAGAAAAATTTTGTCAGAAATTAATAATGAAATTCAAACACTGCTACTATGAGTGCTCAATATTTTATTTACTGTGACATCTGAATCTCTTAAATCTTTTTGCAGGTAAAAGCTGCACATATTACATTTAAGAATAACACTGGTCAATTTTTTTTTTAACCCAAACGTTGTTAATAATAAATCTACAGAAAATTAAGTATTTCTAGGTCAGAAAATAGAGACTGAAACTGCTGAAAATACACTTAGGAGGTTATTAGGAAGCTTTTCCATATATGATATGTTACTTGAACCCAAAATAAAACGTTTCAAGTGTTTGACTTGAATTATTATGTCCTGGCACTTCACAGTAAAATTAGACATTTTAGCCTATTTTGAGCAAAAATAGGCATCATCTGTACAGAGAAAACCTGATGTGATGGGACAAAATGGACTTGATTTTCAGAATCAGCCAGAAAAAATAGTCCAGAAACATGTGCCCATTGCCCAACAACATTTGGGTAAAAAATTAAAAAAAAAACGTTGACCAGTGTAATTATAAAAAATTAGTTTAACCTTCATACCAACAAAAAGATTATGTGCCAAAAAAGAAGTTTTGTTTCTCTTGACACCAGTATTACTGTATACTCTTTCAACTTCCTAGGTAATGTTTGTTTTAAAACATTATGTTTAGAATTTTGTAACAACAAAAATACAGTACAATATTTAGTTGTTTGACTGCTATAAAGTATTATAAAGTGTGTGAATCAACTAAAATGTAATATTTAGTATTTATCATTTTATGAAGAATGAAAATGATTTTTTATTTATAAATTTATAAAGACATCTGTGAAACTATAAAACAAGAAAATTTACATAAAAATTATTTCTCCAAACATTATACATCTCCTTCCCAATTATTTCATAAATCAGAATACTTGTTTCATTTGTTTTTTTTTTTCAACTTCTCTTATAATTGTGATCTAGGATCAAGGATGCCTAAATCAATAGAAACATCCAAGACTTGAAACTCCAGCAATTATAGGTTAACTTTCTTCCTACTCTTTTGTGAAAAACATAACTTTGATAATTTTTTAAATCATTGTTAATTTTTCTAAACATTTGCATAAAGCATTCCTAGAAAATATATACAAATAGATTATTTATTGTAAGTAAATGTGCATTGTGGTGCAGTGGATATTGACTTGGAATGAGAAATCGGTGAGCTGAGTTTAAATTCCAGTTGAATTTGTCATATTCACTTATGCACAAATACCCTTGGGAAAGGTATTAATCTGTTACTTCTCCCTACATCTATGAATTAAATAACAGGACAGATTGGGTTCTATAGCTTTGGTTGGCAACCAGCCTACTGCAGAAAGTAATGGCAACCTACTAGGAGAAAGTCTTCACCCAATTGTGTATCACATATGGCACTTAACTGACTGATTGTCAGTGAAGTAAGGAATGATAAAGAAATATTAAATGAAGAATAAACACCAAGCTTTATGACCAAAACAATTGACAAAACTGGCAAATAGTGTACTTAGGATTAACTAATTGTCAGTCAGTTCAAATATTCATATATAAATTAATCTTGTAAATAAACAGTCTAATAACTAAATAGTGTACAGGTATATCTCACCTTACACCAGAAATTTGTTCCAAGAGAGGTGACTTAAGTTAAAAAATGACTAAAGTCGAATTCACTTGTCACTAGACTAAACCAAAAATAACCATCCCTATTCTGTATAATTTATAAATGCATTTTTAATAATATATAGTCAATCAGTAAGAATCTATTTTAAGCTTACAAACAAGTAAATTTTAGTTTTTAATATAGTAAAGAAAAAAAGTAATCTAAATTAATGAATACATGTACGTACATGTACTTGTAAATGTAGATATTTACTTTAAACATTTACAAATTGTAAACAGTTTGCATACAATTTGGCAATCTTTAGAATACATCACAGACTCTTTATTTGTGAATGTGGTTTGCTCTAAGACATTATAAAATAAAATGATTTTGTAAGGTTAAGTAACAAATACAGTTATTAAAATTATTTTGCAATATTAGAAAATAAACTAATTTATGTTAAATTTACCAATATTTATATTCAATTTGTTCATTTACATCACAGACATAGATGGCTGAAAATTGTCAGCATCAACAGCTGATTCTAGCTGTTGTTGTTGCTTGATATGCTTTTTAATAAGGAACTGGTTGAGAGTTCCTTGAACTGTGTTCTTCAAGGATTAGAGATGTTCTTTTCTTCAAGGATCAGAAATATTTTCATATTTCATCATCTAGGATTTATGATGATTATATTAACATTTACTGTCGTGTAAATGTAAACATTTTAATATGATTTTATATACTTTTATTCTTATTCACTGAACAGTAAAGTGATTTTATGTGCTTTTAACGCTTTTCTAGTGATATTACGACTTCAACATTTCTGCCAGACAGACATAAAGTTGAATAAAATGACTTAAACTTGATTTTTATTTTTCCAAATATTTTTTTGACAAATGATGTATAATCAAGAACATCTTAATTTAAAACATGACTCATGGTATACCTGTACAATATTTTTGCTGTTATTAAAATTCTAAACATAGCTTTTTAAAATAATAAACATTGCTGAGGGAATACACAGTAATATCAAGAGAAAAAAACATTCTTTTGACACATTGTTTATAAGTTACTATTTGATTGTTTTGCATATCAACTCTTTATGGGTCATTTAATGCTGAAATTTAATTTTCTTGGGAGCTTTGGTAATTTTGTTTTTACTATTAAAATCTATTGCTGGAAATTTTACGATAAGAATGTATTTTTATAGTGTTTTTACTCCTGTTTGGAGGTTCACTATTTGCCCATAGCTGGAACCTTAACAGGTGCTACTACCCCAGGTCAGAGTGGACCTGAGAACAACAGCAATTAAGAGGTGGTTCCTTGCTCCTCAAAACCTCCCGATCAGAAGTCTTGCTGCCAGATGTAGTTTATCATCATACCCAGGATAAGTAAATAGATTAAACATTAAACTGAAAATTATTATTGACAGGCAAGTAATCTCTAGTTTGTTTTTTTTCAAAATGACATTCCAGTATTACATTGGTCTTGTAGTAGATTTATATTTATTTATACAATTAAAACATACAAGATGCAATGGGTAAATTGTTGCCATCATATATTTTTAATTTTGCGCATACACATTGTTTGGTTTGGATTTTGTCAACTGCATAGTATGGTAAAGTCAGTTAGGCACCGTCTGTGAAAAAAAGAGCACCAGAATACAATTCATCCTGCTAGAAATTTAGAAACAACAAACTGTACTGCTTGGCATTCGTGCTACAATTTCAGAGTGTTTGGGTGTCAATCTGAGCACAGTGCAGTAGAATTCAGAAAGAGTTGGATGAGTCTAATGGTAATTATGAAGGTGTTTGGAGTGATCACTAGTGATGGTGATGTTATACCTCCATTCATCTTCCTACCGGGTCTCAGACTCAACGCTGAGGCCTACATCAAGTGCCTTGAGTAGATAGTGTGACCCTTGGTCAAGAGGATGACTGCTAGAAGATCCTATGTCTGACAATAGGACTCTGCACCATGCCACACAAGCAGTAACCCAGTCATGGCTGTCAGACAATTTCTGCAACCACATCATCCCTTACATCTGACTACCTAACTCCCCAGACTGCAACCACCTTGATTATTTATGTGTAGAGTGCAGTTGAGCAAGAGACTAACAAAACTCCTAGTAACACCTAAGATGAACTGAAGAGAAGGATTACGGCAACATTCACAAATTAAACGAGGAGACTGTTCAGAAGAATTACAGATAATTTCGAAGTCATTTGGAGGTTGTGGTTGAAGACAATGGTGATTTTATTGAATAAATTTACTCTTTAGTATTTCAAGATATTTTTGTGCAACTTTGGTAAATATCTGTTAAAATAAGATGTTATTGCTATTTTCATTTTTACGTAATTTAGACAACAATTCATCCATCATACCCTGCATACATGAAGTTTATTTTATTTTATTTTTTTTTAATCATATCACCCCAAGCAAGGCGGTAATGCCACTGATACGTAGGGGGCTACGTAAGAGTGAAAAATTGGAAAAGAGAAAGCTGGAAACCACATCCTAAACAGGAAACAATGGATGAGTCTCTTCACCTGTTCAATAGATGTGGGTGGAGTGTGAACCGGGCGATAGTTTAGTCTATCTACTCCAATTGAAAAAAAAAAAAGGAAAAGAGTGAAAAGATTGGAAAAGAGAAAGCCGGAAATCATAAATAAGGAATTATATTATTATTTTATATAATATTCTGTATGGGAAAATGCTGAAGATACAGGGATGCTTACAACTGTAATTTGTATTTTCATTTTATCCTACAACATATTATATTGATTTGATTTATTTAACAGTACATCAACTCCTTATGGGTCATTTCATGCCAAAATTTCTCTTGGAGGCATTGAAATAATAAAAATATGTTATTCTGCTTTCACAAGAGAATGCATGGTAGATGATATACAGCTTTTATGCATATACATGTTTTTGTAGACATAATTACTGTAGTTTTATTTCAGTTATATTTTGGAATACAGATTGATTGTACAGTTGTTGGATATTTTTTTTAATCATATCGCCCCAAGCAAGGTATTTTACTGCCACTGTTTTGCAGGGGGTTACATAGGAGGAAGGTTATGAGAAAGAGTAACAGGTTGTAGGGGTGTCAGGAAGTGGGTAAGAGAAGGATGAGAGTACTGATGAGAGTGGAGTGGACGGGGAAAGGAGCATGAGTGAGAGGATGCAGGTTAGTGAAATAGGAGATGACTATTGACTTTACATTTAAATTCTTGGAGATTGTAGCTATCAGGAAGCAAGTAAATGGAAGGGAGTTTTACAGGCGGGAAGTGAGAGAAAAGAAGCTGCTGGAGTAGAATTTGTGTTTACATTTTATGGCTTAATGTCATGAAAGAGTTCTTTCATGTTGATTGTTTGGTTGATTTTGTTTATAAAGCTGAATGGGTTATTTAATGACAAAATGTAAATAATTTGAATGCAATTTTATAGCTTAACTAAACATATTTTCAACACAATTATATGCCTACAACTACAGATAAAATGTATTGTTGGTCATTCTTCTATAAATTGGTATTGCTGCTAATTTTTTTTTTTTTTACACAAAACTATATTTCCAGTATCTTTATACTTACATTGTGCTTTACTTGGGGTGTTAGTATTTGCCCATAGCTGGGATCCTAAAAGGTGCTACCACCACATGTCAGGGTGGATCTGAGAACAACAGCAATTAAGAGGAGGTTGCTTGCTACTGAACATATCAAATCTCTTGGTCAGAGGCCTTACTGCCAGATGTAGTTTATTGTCACATAACAGATATAAAATATTCACTTTTTATTTAAGAAAAATAACAGAAAATTATAATTACAAGCAAATAGGTAATCTGTGATTTTCTTTCTTTTAAATAAAATGACATTTACATAAAACTTGTATCTGACTTGTTATATTTGTACTACCCTGTTGATTAGGGTCAAGAATATGCCAACTATACATCCTGTGCAGAACATTATCCACACTCCGAAAGGGAAACCTGTTTAGTATACCTATGTCTACTATTTGAGTCTTGTGTAAACTGAACATGTATCTCCCTTCTTGACCCTCATGCAAACCAAATCTATATCTACCTTTTTGATCCTTGTTCAAATCCAGCCTACATCTACCTTAACTCTCATGCAAACAAATGTCAACCTTTTTGACTATTTTGCAAACCAGCTATCTACCTATTTGAGTTTTTTTACAAACCAAACCTATATCTACCTTCTTGATCCTTGTTTTTATCCTTGCTTAAACGAAGCTTATGTCTACTTTCCTGATTTTTATATAAATCAAACCTATGTCTACCTTCTTTGGCTCACATGCAAATAAAATCCATGTCTACCATCTTAACTCTCATACAAAATAAATGTGTCGACCTTCTTGACTGTTGTGCAAACCAGACCTATATTTCTCTATTTAAGATTAGTGCAATCAGGTTTCAGCATTAAATAACCCATAAGGGTGTTGATATGCCATTAAACGTACAAAAACTATGCAACAAACCTAGTGAACAATGTTTGTATACATGTTTTCAAGACATGCTTATATGTCTGTACAAAACTTACATTACTTGCTGTCAATCTCTCTCTCTCTCTCTCTATATATATATATATATATATATAGAGAGAGAGAGAGATAGATATATATATAGTTTTAAGAAATAAATAGCCTCAAATGAGAAACAAGATATTGTAAAGTTATAGAGTGTGGAGAAAAAAATGGTAACTACAAAAAAATGAAATAATGAACTAACATCATAGAATAATCAAAATAGAAATTGAAAATATTTGCAAGATAAAAACCAGAAAAAGCTAGCTTTAAAAATTAAAGAAAAAAAAAAATAAATAAAATGGTAACATAGTAAGAAAAGTGAACTAACCAGTCAGCAAATATTTTAAGTAGAAGCTGGTGTTGCATTGATGAACATAGAGAAAATATACAAAATATTAAAAACATTGGCTAAAGACATGAAAGCTACCAAACTATTGCCTTTTAGTCAACATCACAAACAGAGAGAAATCAGTAAGTTGGGTGAAGAAGTACATGAAAATGAATTTCTCAACATTGATGTTTAGTGATGAAGTTAAAAGCTACATTGGTGGGGCCTGATACCAGGGTGAGAGGTTGTGTCTTTTATAAAAAATATAATGATAAATAAACAAACTTATTAATGTTGCCTTGCTGGATTTTTCTGTATGTATTCCTATTTCTATGTTTTCACTCATGATGTTGCTTCTTTGTAGGTCTACTCAACTTGGTGAGTTATTCATGAATTTGTTGATGAAGCCTCGAAAAAGAAGTCCCAAATTGTAGTGGTGACCCCTGTAGAAAATTATAAATAGT
Source organism: Ascarosepion bandense (assembly GCA_037127315.1). NCBI lineage: Eukaryota > Metazoa > Mollusca > Cephalopoda > Sepiida > Sepiidae > Ascarosepion > Ascarosepion bandense. Next base: position 454,617 of record JBBBDQ010001217.1, on the reverse strand, counting down.
TTTGATTATAAACAATAGATTTAATTAAGACAGATAGCATAGATTACAAATTACAGGAAGCAAATTGCATGCAGTTTTAAAAACATTTCAAGTGATAAAATCACAAACATTTTAAATTATTAAACATTCTAATGTACTTTCTGAAAGATAATTTTTAATAAATAAATATTCAAAAATATGGTTTCTAAATATAAAAATTTTAACAATGGGAAGCAATCTATACTTCTGAGATGAGGTATTGTTACTATTTACATTGTTCAGACTGTTGTCTTCATCTTTGTTGTCATATTCACAAGCTTTCAACTGTTGTATCCTTTGGCCTTCTTCAGTTGATATATGCTGAAATTTTGAGCCAATCCCTTCATTTAGTTCAATTGGGTAGATTGTTCTAGTTCCTTGTGCCATGCTATTTCTGGATATCTCAATTTTAGTTATTTTCATTACTAACACAATTCTCCAAATTTTTGTTTACCTCTGCTGTTTTTAAGTATTGCACTCACAACTCTTTGGATCAAGTTACTGGTTTACTTCAACCAATGTTTTTTTATTCACTGTCTTTGGGGATATCAGTGAAGTAATTTTGGGGACTTATAAACCTGATGTCATGATAACTGCTTTTACAATTTTTTGTTATTGTTATTTTTCCCTAGTACTCTGTATTAATGGTAATCATATTGTATTCATGCCTATGCTTGGCCAGCTTAGGAGATTTTTGTGGCGTAGCATATGCACTGATTCTTTAAGTTTTCATATTTTCTAGTGATGTTCACTATTATTTCAACCTCATCTCACAGAATGTAGTGATCTCCCTTTTTGAGATATCCAGAAAAAGTATAGTACATGTCACTAAAACAATCTAGTAAGCTTGTTGAGACAAGCTTACTAGATTGTTTTAGTGACAATCATTACAAATTCAATATTTTCAATAACAACCATTACAAATTCAATATTTTCAGTGAGGTTCATCAAAAGTCACTATAGTGCCTTTCTAAGCATAGCTCAGATATGGCATAAGGACAAAAGCATGGAGCACACAGTAAGTATCACTACTGACTTGTAATTGATTTAGTGAGACAAGCTTGTTAACCATTACACCATGTTGAAGAGCTCCTTCAATAGTGACTATGGATGCTTCCTCAAATCATAGCTTCTGTTTGTTGCACAAATTTATCAACCCAGTAGTAATAATGGCCTTGAGGGTAACCAACTTTGTGCCATATAGAATCTCACTCCCCTATGCATATAACACGACACACTAATATTAGACACTGATTTAATCAGATAAGTGCCCTCGTCTTTGTTGCTTTAGTACCAATATTTCAACTATTGTATCCTCCTCACCAGCCTTATTGAGGTATCTGTTATAGCTGAGAATATTTAACCAAACACTTTATTCAATTTTGCTACTAGATTGGCATCAAGGTCCCACCCTTTTATTGTAGAAATAGTTAAATGTAACTTTCTCTTCTACTCTAATAGTGTCGTTTCTTGCACTTCCTGTTTGTGGAAGTCACTTCCATTTGGTTATTTGCCTGATAGCTACAATCTCCAAAAGTTTAAATGTAATGTAAATTGCCATCTTTCATTTATTTGATTCCCATCTATCTCCTATCTTTTTTGACATCCCCTGTACGTTTTTTTTTCTCTCACTGTACCCCCCCCCCCCCCCCCGCATACCAGTGACATTTCTGCTTTGCTTAGGGTGAAAGGATCTCAAATTAAAAACAAATTACAAAGGTAAATTAACTGTCCATGTTAGAGGATATTTCATATTAGTTATTTTTTTCCTTATTAATTTATCCTGGTGATGTATTTACTTCTTTCAATGAATCAGAGTACATAAATTTTTGCAATATTTAGGGATTAAAATCATGACTGCCAAGTAACAAGATACACTTAACAAGTGGTTTCCAAATGGTGTGGTGCACCTCATATGTAATAGAAGGTAAGGCAGAATGATTGAAAGACAAAGATTTAGAAACAATTTTAAAAAATTCAGATACCAAAAATAAATATCATTTCATTTAAAATATTATGATGAATTACTTGCATGCATGAGTTCCAGCGTTAATATAAATAAATATAAGTTATAAATAATTATTTATCAATTTTATCACTGTGATATTTTTGCATTATATCAAGTATTAAAAATATAGAAACTAAAGTCTGCAAATTGGAGGTGAGTGTTATCAATGAAAATGTTCTGACTTTGATTCCACAGTTATTTCCCTTTAACACTCTCCTTGTTATGTTTTTTTTTTAATTTTTAAATTTACTTTTTATCACATAAAATTTCAGGAGGGGAAAACAAGTTTTCATTGTGAAAGTGCGGCCCTAGAAAAAAGTTTGGTAGCTACTGAACTAGATCATTATCTTGTACCAGTTCTAATCTTCACAGCTAAGAGATTATCAGTTTATAATATACATTAGAATTTATCTTATCTTCTGAATTCTTGTTTTTTCAATGTTCTCTCCTTAATATGGTTTATTACCCTCAAATTAATATTTATATTTGCAATATTTTATTGTCTAATTAATATAATCTGAAAGACCCCTTTCTGCCTTTCATCAGCATGGTTGATGCTAACTTCCAAGAGAGAGACTTGTTGCACCTTCTCAAGATAATGTTCTTTGCTGACATGAAGGGGAAAGATTATATTGAATCAATTGCTAGGTTTTCTACTAGGAAAATTGGCTCACTGGATCATGCTAGACAATTTTTCTTGACACAATCTATCTTACATATTTATAAGTCTACCATTCATCCTTGCTTTGAATATTACTGCCACATCTGGTCTGGTGCCCCTGCTATATATTTAGAGATTCTGCAATGTTATTGGTCCTGACCTGGCATCTTGGCTTCAGTCCCTTTCTCACAGCTGTAATGTATCTCCCTTGTGCCTTTTCTAAAAATATTTTCATGGTAATTGTTCTAACGAAATTTTTGCAATAGCACCTAGACAATATGAATTTAAGCTCAGTACTATATTGGTGGAAAGGTCTTATCTGTTTACAATTGAAATGGCTAAATGTAACCATAAATTCTATGCTAACAGTTTCTTCTATTGGACATCACAATTGTAGAACTCTCTTCTGGTTTCTTACTTTGTGACAGAAAAAGAAGTCTAACACACATACACACACACACACATTTAAAGGGTTCAAAATTCCTAGCAAATTCAGGGGCAGAATCTGGATCATCAGAAAACAATGGAAATGAACAAATTAATTTTTATCAAGTAAAAATTGAAATAGGGCTGAGTAAGCAAGAAGAAATTTGGAGTTCACATGATTTTGGCTGTGGCAGCCAGAACACTGTGATAATCACGTGATGGCTAAAGGTCAGTTATAACCCTCTGGGTTTCCTATATAAACGCATAGTCATGCTGAAAAAGAGAGTTGGACCACAACCATGGAAGTGTACAGTTGAGTAAGATTGGGTCTCTCTGATGGAGTAAGGGTGCTGACAATTCAGGCCAAGCAACCTCCTAACCAAAAACGTCTTTGTATGAAAAAGGAAAGTAAAATATATTTTATATTTTACTTTCATTTGGTCCTGTTATTTCAGACAGAGGCTATTGTTATGGATTGTATTTGTTGTGGTTGATGGTGATGATGAAAGGACAAAGAAGAGGAAGAAGAGGATTATGACAAGATTATGTGAAACTGATTTTTGGTGAAGAAGTTGGATTGAGTGATTCCCGACAAAGTGATTTGTGATTTGAAAAGTTTAATCATCGCCCCAAATTTGTTGCAGATTTTTTAAATTTAAGAACTCTGGAAAGTATCATCGTTGTAGCGATCGCATTGAAAAACCACTGAGTATATGAAACTTAAGGTTCATCAGCAGCCCAACAACATCAGAACTGCATCATCCATCATTTGTACCAGCATCTTTGAAAGGCACCATAGTCCCAGCATTTTATTTGAGAAGAATTGTCTCTGTCAAAAGAGTCTGGAGAACATTTTTGAAAAGAGTTATATATCTTCTGAGACGATTTAACAACAAGTTAACCATACACACTCTCTCTGTCTAGAATCCAGTGTGTGAGTTGTTATGCTAAAAACTTTTATTTTCTGTAACCCTTTTCTTTTTCTACTATTTTTTTCTTATATATGAAAGACATTAACAGTGCAACAATTGAACAGTTGTTTATCCAGATTTCTGCAGATATTATTTTTTTTCTTTTTGCTGCATTTTAAATTGTTTAACACAGGATCCTCAGTTGTGTCTACATCTTCAGTCAACTGTGAATGAACAAAACTTCTACTTTCTGGATCAAATAATCACAACGTGGGCAGGAAGCATGAGTAAACCTGCAAACAAGTCAAGTAATCTCGGATGCTCAGGGGACCTATGGCCAACCCCTTAAGTTCGATTAGAACCGAATAGACACCTCAACTTGAAGAGGAAGACACCGGAGGTCAAGGGGCCACGGTAGAAGCGTTAGATCTGGTGCACGTTGACTGGAATAGGCCTGTAGAGAGGTGGAAGTGTTAAAAGTTCCCAGTCAGCTTTGATATTCAAACATTTAAATTCAATGACCAAAGATAACCGTCATCTTTCCTATATATCTTATTTAATCTTACTTTTTACATTCTCCTCTTACATGCAATAAATTCAATTAGTAACTTCCTACCTTGAGTGACTCATGTATTAAGCAAACAATTAGTAATAAAAAAATGAAGATTCTGCTCCTAAATAATTCCATGGATTGAATACCGATACAACTTCCAAGTGTGTAAATTTGTAAATAAATTCCTGATCTTGTTTTATTAAAATTACCTGTGTGCTTCTTTGTCTTTCTTTATAATCCTCCATTAATCTTCTTGGTTTGGGTAAATCAACTGTTCATTTTAACCCCAAAATTCCATACCTCTATACGCTATTAAACATAACAGTGTTACAGTTTGTTGTGTTTACTTTTAACTAATGCTTTTTGGGAAAGTATGGAACAGTCACTTCTTTTCCAGTTATGGGTTAGCAGGATAGACTGGTGTCTCTATCTTGATTGGTAGCCAGTCTAAGAAAAGGATTACTTACTTCTGAATTCAAAACTGTAGGGGAGGTAATGGGAAACCACTTTAATCTTACCAAGAAATTATGACAATTAACACTTCAATGAAGAGAAAAGGATTCAACTTATGGCATTAATTTTATTTTTGCAAGATTTTTTAAAACCGAGAATCAACTTTTGTTTACAAAAATGTGTCGATCGCTCAAAAATAGCCGAAAAATTGAAAGATTAAAAAGAAAATTGAAAAGTTTAGATTCCAATCAATATTATTAATTTGTTTGAAATACACGAGAGAGTATACTCTTACTGGAAATAGTCATTTAATCATTTAGCTTTCAATTAAAACTAAAATAAGTTTCAAGAAAACTTTATTTTTAAAAATTCAATTTAAAAGTTAGTTATCGAAAATGAGTGGAGGTACGTAAAAAAATGATCCCTAAATGAAATATTCGGTACAAACAGTTACACAAACGAATCTGTTGATACTCTAAATTTTCAGTTTAATAGAGAAAATCTCCCATAAAGCAATAAAAAGATAAAATTACGATCCGCTAAAATTAATTGATTTCGAGAATCTCTAATAATTTGTTGGTTACTCGTAGGCAACTTGATACGTGTCTGTTAGAATTGATTACCTTCTGTTTAAGACAAATTTTAATCAGCTATCATTAGAAAGAAACTATTTTCTCCTAACCACAATAATTAGTTTTTAAAAATAATGTAAAAAAAAAAAAAAATGGTACATCAAATCAAGGAATTCGCACGAGAAGTCTCCTCATCATACATAATTTTTTTTATCATGTAAACTTCAATTTTTTTCTTTCATTGAAATTTTCTTATGCTTAAAATAAAAAATATTTTTCACAAGTAACACAAAAAAGGTGTTAAAATTGTTAACTAATCTTGTTTAACAAAATAAAAAAAATTAAATATACATATAATTTAATTTAATTTTTTTTTTTTGTTTTTCTAAGACTTAATTAGAAAAACAAAACAAATACACTTTTCACACTTAGTCTCAAACAAAATTACGTTAACTTCATATTGTTTTCACTTTTCAGTTCCTAAAATGTAAAGTTTCTTGAGGTCTGTAAAAATATTTGCAATGAGCTTTATTTGATAATGGTTTATTGGAAGTTTAGGATTCATTTTTGTTTTATTTTTCTATCTATGCATAATAAGAAAAATAATCAGAATTAAAAAAAAAAAGTATAAAACTGAAAGCGAAGACTTCATTTTTTGTCGTAAAGATAAACTAAACAATAATAAAATCTGTTTCCGACGGAAGAGAAAGATTTTGAAAGTAAAAAAAAAAAAAAAGCAACATCAAGTTCATCAATTAAAAAAAAAATCATGTTTTCTTTTTAAGATCAGTTATTAAAAGTTGAAAAGAAAAAGAATTTCTGTCACCGGCACCCCACAAAAAAAAAAATTGAAACAAATTTTTAAAATTAAAAAATTAAACACATTTTCACACAGTAGTAAAACTTAAAAGGTTTTCGCAAATCGGATGTACAAAGAAAGAAAATGTCATAAAATCAATGACAACAGAAAAAGAAGTTTTATCCGTGCGTAAATTTGGTCTGAACTGAACTTACCAGAAATAGACTAGCAATTGCAAGTCTTCATAGATAAAATTAAAACTAAATTGATTCCGTTAAATACGTCATTCAGTTAAGTGACGTAAATCTATTTTAATTTTCATGTTGAATAATGAGCTCACATTTTTATTTGGCCAATTTTAAAACTGATTTTCAGAATTAAACTACTTTTCAACACCACACTTGATTTTCAGTCTTGCAAACAATTTGGAAAAAAAAAATGTTCAACATTATTGGTTAAAATTCTGTTTCATTTTTTCTTCTTAAAACATTGACGGGATGGAAATACACTATACGTTTTCTTTTCATTTTTAAATTTAAGTTTCCATTTCAACCTCGAAATGTGAAAAGTTATAAGACTTTAATAATTTCTTTTTTCTTTTATTCGTATAGTCTCTGCTGAATCGAGAAAAATTATGGTAATTCTTAATTTAAGTTGAAATTTATGCATTAAAAAATCTATTTTTAAGAATGCAGTTCACATAAAGTTTAAAAAAGTGTCTCCATTTAAATTTTCTATCACATTTTTATTTATCTGACAGTAAAAAAAAGCAAACAGTAAAATATCGAACGTTCAGGAAAGCTGAAAGCATCAAAAGTTCAAAACAAAATAAGATGATATAAGTTCTCTGTCAGTCAGTCAGTTAATTGCCATATGTGATCTTGGGCGATCATGTCTCTGACTAAAGGCAGATTTTCCCGCAATAGGTTGCCATTACTTTCTGCGATAGACTGGTTACCAACCAAGGCTACAGAACCCAGTCTGTCCTGCTATTAAACACATAGCTGGAGGGAGAAGAGAATACCTTTACCACATTCGCCTTAAAACAAACATTGAAAGATTGAAAACAAACAAAAAGATTTACCTATCATACTAATAGTGGGGAATGGAATGACAAAATAAAAAAATAACTATTTTGTCTTTTGAAAGAACTTCTTCAGTTCATACTAAATAAAAGAAAAAGAAAAATTGTTAAGCTGCAATTTAGCATTTATTGGGGAGTTATAACCCTAAGTAAATAATTATAAACACCCTGTGTTAATAAAATAAGCACATTCTATCTCCTTTCTTGCTTGTAAACATTCATTATAATAAATTAAACATTTTCTGTGCCACAGATGATGGTGTGGGGGATTTGGTATTTGCTGGGTTGTATGTTGATTATTTCCCCCACAAATACAACACTCTATTTTGCAATCGCGCAAAGTGAAGGAATAATTTACAACGGACATTCAACAACAAACAATTTATTATGTGACAAATAAAATGGTATGTAGAAACCAACAAAATACATGATTCGAAAATTGCCTTTTGAGAAATATAAACTTGGCAAGAAGTTAATTTTTGTCCAAAAACGTGTATAAGTTTACATTAGCAGAGTCTGTAAATAAGCCTTTCCTACTTACATTTGGTGCGTTTCAGTTGGCGACAGCGTGTCGCGTTGCTGAAAGAAAGTTCGTCGGTTTATTCTTTTTAAGGTCCTTGGAGCGAGGTCACGAACTTTTGGCATGGAAGAAATGACATGGCCCGCAAAGTATACGGTGTCATGCGGACTTAATGGCCTGCTTGGTTACTGCTTGGTGACTGCCTTTTTTTCTAACACTGTGTGTATTATATACATTAATAGGGGATCAACTAATCTTCCTAACATTAGGGTGTGAAAACATTTACTGACCAATCAGATTTATTATTTTACATTTTTGTTTTGGGGCCTAAATATTTTTGTGTTAATTTACTTCCAAGCCTATTTTTCTAGAATGTTCTGATTGGTTGAGAAATATAAAAATGTAATCTGATTGGTTGAGAAATAGCTGATTGGTTGAGAAATATAAAAATGTAATCTAAATTCTACTGCTGTTTTGATCCAATTTTTCTAGATTGTTCTATTGTGTTTTCCTGTTGCTTATTTTAATAAAAAAAATATGTATCCCATAATGGTAAAACAGGCATAGCGCCTGATCACGCATATGCTGGGTAAATTTTGACTCTTGACCTAAGTGTACACACCTAGGATTCCCCTACATTAAACAGTTGACTTTATGTCACATCCTGTGTCAGTGGGGTGGGGGTCATAAGCAAATACACAGACTGGATCACATCTTCCATTGCAGGGGTTGTAGGCTTGTTGTGCAAGTTTATTGAAGACATTATGGTTCGCATACTGCACAGAAAGTTTTTTGTCCTCAAGGCCAGTTCTGTCTGTAGCAATATGGTATCATTGTTGACTAAGGCTGAACACTATATGTTCTTTTGTTTTCTAGGCATTATACAAGTTACAGTATAGAGGACACAACAGAAGGAATTCTATGGAGATAAGAAATTTATCTCTTCCTCACTGAATTTGCATCAGCTTGGAGTCAAGATTAGGACAGAAAGGTGACCTCCCCCCGCCTCAGAATTTGGCAAAAAATGGGTAAGTCTTGTGCATCTATATTGAGTAAAAGGAACTGACTTAGAGTGGCAATTTGATATTGGTTAGGTATCAGGAGATTGAGAACTCTGTGTTGAACATAGACATCCTGCCCAAAAGAGGATAGTTTCTTCTTCTTCTATGTGCCCTGTCCCTTCAGGACGTAGGCGATCATGGATCTCCACATCTCCCTATCCCTTGTGGCTCTTAGTATGTTTGCTCCTGTTGCTCCTGGCAACCCCCGTTCCGTCATCCACCTGATCAGACCCTGCAAATATGTTATCCGCTGCCTTCCTCTGTCTCTCCTTCCTTCTATCTGACCAGTCAGTATCAGGTTCTCCAGGCTCTCCTTCCTCATTGCATGTCCCAGGAACTTCAGTTGTCTCTTCCTGATGCTCAGCATCAATTTCCTTTTGTTGCCATTCTTTCTAACACTTCGTCGTTGCTTGTATGCTCAGTCCACGATATCCGTAGCATCCTTCTGTAGAACCACATTTCGGCCGCTTCCAGTTTTGTCCTCATTTTCGATGATATTGTCCAGCATTCACAGCCGTATTGAAGAACTGACATCACATAGCAGTCTAGCACTCTTTTCTTCGTTTCTATTGAGATCTTCCTGTGTGTTAGTATTTTGCTCATCTTCTGGAACGCGTCTTTTGCCATGCCAATTTGCCTTCGGATGTCCGTGTTGCACTTTCCATCTCCTGTTAGAACACTTCCTAGGTACTTAAATTCTTGTACTTGTTTGATTCTGTTATTCTCCACCTGTATTTGGCATTTTGGGTTGTATCTTTTGCTGATGACCATGCACTCAGTTTTCTTAAAGTTTATTTGTAGTCCCTTCTTGTCACTCTCCACTGCTACTTTCTGTATGAGATCTTGCAGGAGGATAGTTTAAGTTTGTTTTATCCTAGTTTCTTACATTAAGTTAACCTATCTAGGGGATGTATGCTCATTGGCCTCTTTTATTTCAGCCCCCACTTTCTTTAGTTTAATTCCCTCTCCTCTCCTGCAATAAAGGACCAAAGATGTCAGTTCTCTGGTGGATATGGGATGCCTTTTATATTTTGAGTGTGTTTTTCATATTTGTTGTTGTGTCTGAATGAGTATGTGTTTGAGTGACTGCTTGACCAAATAATGTTTCTGCCACATTTAATGATTGGCAGTGGTGGGGGTTACTAACTCTATTTTGTTTAGTTTCTTGTACATAGAATTATAAACATTGTAAATATTCATTGAGACTTCATTTTTAAAAGTTGCTATTTTATTCCTCACCCCCTACAGAAAAATTGTACTTATGGGGACTAGTTAGAACTTTGTTGAGACTCTGAGGTATTATGTTGGCTGTAGTAATAATGATATATAAGAATGTGCTGTTTTGGTATAAAGAATAGTGTGATATATTTGGGTCAGCGATTGTGGCTATCTAAGTTTAAATATAAGACAGACGAAGACAAATCTTCTCCAACCCCATTTTGGCCTTGTACCACATATTTTTTTTGTATTTTTTACAAAAATAAATATTATTAGTAAAAATAAATAAGCTTCTACTTAAAGGTCTTGCTATATTACATCCCTAACATTTATATATACAAGAATAATCGTAAAAATGAGAAACAGCAAAACATGGAAATAACAAAACTAATATTTGCTTATATTTCTGAGATGAGGTAGTATTTACACTATTTGCATTATTCGGACTATTGTCCTTATCTTGGTTGCTATTTGTACATTTTGGCTGTTGTACACTCCAGCCTTCTTCAGGTGCTAGGAATTTCAAACCATCACTTAAGAACACATGGCCCAGTGGATATAGGCATTGGTTAGTTCCAGTGACTTGACCCAAAGAATTGTGAGTTACAGCAGTGGTGAACAAGTAATTTAGAGAGTCAGGTTAGAGAGAGATAACTCATGACTTCTAAAAGAGGTTTCACACAAGAAATTAGAATGATATACCCCAGTGATCGTAATAAAGTGTTTGGGTTGAAATTCCTAGAACCTGAAGAAGGACGGAGCATACAACGGCTGAAATGTCATACAAATGGCAACCAAGATGAGGACAATAGTCTGAATATTGTAAACAGTGTAAAACAAGTATTATTTATTATCTAGTTGTTATGTAGTGTTGAAGAAATACTGAGTAAATTGTGAGAGTGAGGTCAGATGTAGATCAAATGTGGATCAGAGTCTGACAGAATGATATAATAAAGAATAAGTAAAGTGTATACAGTTTTTCTCCTAAGTTTTTTTTATAGATGTGTGTAATGAGTGTCCAGATAATTTAGTTGGAAAATACAAGAAGTGTCTGGGGTTTCCTTACCTCAAATTTTTGTTGAGTGCTAAGAGATAAATATTACTATTATGGCCTGAAAAAGGAAATTTAGCCAAAATTTTCATGATACCCGTACTGACAGCCTGTTTGTGTTAACTGCCTGTACAATAGTCAGAATGTCATGTGTTTGTGTGTGTAAAGGAGAGAAGTGGTGTCAATTCTCATTGGTTTAGAAAGGGTGAATTAAACAAATATTTTTATTTTTTTAAATCATATCACCCCAAGCAAGGCGATAACACCACTGATGCGCAGGGGGCTACGTAAGAGTAAAAAGATTGGAAAAGAGAAAACCGGAAACTGCATCCTAAACAGGAAACAAGGGATGAACCTCTTCACCTGTTCAATAGACGTGGGTGGAGTGTATATATATATATATATATATATATATATATATATAACTCAAAAATTTGTGCTTAATGCTCTCAAATAATTTCAATTGTAAAAATTGTTATAATTATTTTATAACAATTATTTTTGACACAATAATTTATTTTAATTTTGTTCTTATGGACACAACACAGAAGCATTATAATTCATTTTTTATTTATGTATTTTTTAATGGACACAACACATTCATGAATATTATATCTTCTGCTGTTTTCAATTCATCTTTGTCCCTTCATTAGTTTTCATAATTTCCATTTTTGAAGAAATAGATACCTCAACTTCTTCAACTTCTACCACCCATACAATGTAAAGAAAGAGATCATCCACTGCCTGCAACATTGAGCAAAAGTCATAAGCGGCTACCCAAGGAGATTTACAAACAGGAAATGGTCAGTATAAGCAGTACCTTACAATATAACAATTATCCAGGGTACATGACAACAACTCCAATAAACATGGAAGGGTGTTGGTCTGTCTTCCCTGTCTAAAGGAGTTACTGGAGAAAATACAAAGAATCTGTGGTCCATATAACATCTGGATGATCTTCAGAAGTGGTTCTACACTTCATAGGTACCTCTCCTGAGTAAGACCCCCAACTGAGAAGGACATGACTAGTAATTGTGTGCATACCATTCCATGTAGCTGTGGAAAGAAATATAAAGGAGAAACAGGCTGCCCCCTTAAGGTAAGGCTAAAAGAACATCGCAAGGCCTTAGCATGAGGAGAGATAGAAAAATCAGGTGTAGCTGACCACATATGGAGGGAGAAAGGCAATCACTGTTTTCTATGGGATGTAATAGACAGAGAACACCACTGGAAACTACATAAACTTAAGGAATTAGCACATATACTAGGCTACAAAAATCTTATAAGCTGACCAAGCATAGAGATGAATACAATATGGAAACCAGTAAATGGTGTGCCAGAGAAAATCTTTAACAGCAGAAAGTGCAATATGACCTCTGGTAAAATACTAGAGAAAACCATTAACATCAAAAAATACCAGAGAAAACTATTAACATCAAAAAATTGCAATATGAACTCAGGTAAAAAATGGTTACTGAACATGAGGTTTATAAGTCCCAGAAATTCAGTTGTTGGCATCCTTAAGGACACATGGCCCAGTGGATATAGATGTTGGTTAGTTCCAGTGAGTTGTGATTTCTAGACCAGATAACTTAGAGAGTCGGGTTAGAAGGAGATAACTCATAACTACCAAGGAATATATATATAATTTCTTTCTTTCTAGCCAAATCTCCATCTTACGAACACTTCTCTAAGTTAGTTCCAGTCCCAGTTGGTTAGTTCCATTGACTTGACCCAAAAAGTTGAGAGTTGTGAGTTCAATACCAGGCTACAGCAGTGGTGAACAAGTAACTTAGAGTGTCTTCTTTTTCTTGTATATGCCAAATCCCTTCAGGATGTAGACAATCATGGCCTTCCACATTTCCCTATTCCTGGTAGCTCTTAGCATGCTTACTTCTGTTACCCTGCTCTGCCATCCACCTGCTCAAGCCCTTCAAATATGTTATCTGCTGCTTTCCCTTATCTTACTTTTGCTCTATCTGACCCGTGAGTATCAGACTCTTCAAGCCTTCCTTCCTCATCACATGAACTTCAGCTATCTTTACTATCTTTTCCATCCTTTCTAAAACCTCATCATTGCTCACATGCTTGATCCATGATATCCGCAGCATCCTTCTGTAGAACCACATTTCAGTTGTTTCAAGTTTTTCCTTTATCTTTGATGATATTGTCCAGCATTCACTGCCATATTGAAGAATAGACATCATATAGCAATCAAGTGCTCTCTTCTTTGTTTCTAGTGAAATTTTCCTGTCTCTTAATACTTTGCTCAGCTTCTGGAATGCATCCTTGGCCATGCCAATTTGCCTTTGGTGTCACACTTTCCATCTACCATTAGAACTTCCCAAGTACTTAAATTTTTGTACTTGCTTGATTTTAGTTCCTCCAACCTGTAATTGGCATTTTGAGCTCCTTTGTTAGTTGATGACCATACATTTGGTTTTCTTGTAGTTTATTTGTAGTCCTTTTTTTTACTTTCTTTATCTACTTTTTTAGAAGGTCTTGCAGTTTTCATTCTGTGTTTGCTATCAGCACTGTATCATCTGCGTATTTTATGTTGTTCAGATTGTGATCACGAATGTCAAATTCTGGCAAAATTTCTAGGCTCCTCAGAATAGTCTCACTGTACAAGTTGAATAGATCCCGTGAAAAGACATATCCTTGTATGCAGACAGTTTGCTGCCAGTAGAGGTTCTTGGTTACTCTGATGTCTTCACCAAATATGTCGAGGTTGCTGAGCATTTCTATCAATTCCTTGTGGCATACTTTGTCAAATGCTTTGGCATAGCCTACAAAACATAGGTAAACTTCCTTTTTCATTTGTGTCACCCTCTCTGATAGCATTCTAAACATAAATATTGCATTCTTTGTGCCAGTGTCCTTGACAAAACTGCACTGTTCTTGTCCTATTTTTGGTCTGATTCTGCTTTGCGCTCTATTCATCAGGATTTGGACAATGAGTTTCGTTATGTGGCTTATCAAACTGATTGTTTGGTGGAGTTCACATTCGATTGTACTTGGCTTCTTAGGCAGAGCTATGAAAATTGATTTGCTTAGGTTATCTGTTATTACACCATCATTGTAGATTTCATTTATTATTTCTGTAATTTTGTCTATGCTGAAATATTCTAAGGCTGTCAGCATGCTGTCTAGTCCAACTGCTTTGTCCCTATTCAGTTTGGCCATTGCAGCTTTCTCTTCAGATTTTAGTATTTTCAGTCCATCAACATCTTTGTTTACTACTGGTTGCTCTTTCTTGTTGTGAAAGAGATTTTTTATATATTCTTCCCATTGTATTTCCTCTTTCTCCAATATGATTGTTCCATACTTGGATATTATACATCTTGTTGAGGAGCATGTTCTTTGTCCTGTCAGTTCCTTTATTTCTTTATGAATTTCTCCTTTATTAGTCTTGCTCAATCTCTCTACTTTAGCACATTTGCTTTTGAGCCATTCCTCTTTAGCCTGTTTGCACTTGGTCCTTATTTCCTTTTGTAGTTTCTTGTATTTCTTTGCATAGTGCTCTGTCTCCTTTGCATCATGTCAAGAATCTCTTCAATTATCCACTTGTTTTTTATTCTGCGTCTGATTTTCTCTGGGACAATGTTGTTTGCTGATGTCAGCACTTTTTTAAGTGCATCCCATTTCAAATTCCCATTTCCCATTTGTTCTATGTGTTTGTTTCTCACACTGTCAGTGTATTTTTTCTGCAGGTCTCATTCAGGAGCATGTTTTATTGCAGTCTCGGTGCTGCCCTAGGCTTCTTTAGTCTCTGAAGTTTTACCCTTTAGAAGGAGATAACTCATGACTCCTAAAAGGGCTTTTGTACAAGGAATGATAATGATATACCCCAGCGATCATAATAAAAATTTAAAATAGAAATTTCTTTCTTTCTAGCCAAATCTCCATTTTACGAACACTTTTCTTAAAAATAATTTTAAAATAATTCAGCAGATGCTGTTATTTTATTTAATTTATGATAATTGGATTTTTGGAGATTGCTTTCCTGTTGTTTGATACTGTGAGTCTGAAAAATGGCACTTTTTTTCAGTGTAGCTTTTGCTTTTTGGTCAGTTTGGACAAGCTTAGACCATCCAATACAAGCTTAGTACCCAATGATCATCATCGCATAAGCAGGAGGCTGGGTAAATTTTGACTAGCTGCCTGAGCATGTGTGTTCAGGTCTCCCTGTTAAAAACTGACCTTGTGTCACAACTCACCTCAGTGGGGAGGTGGGGTAGGGTAAATACGTTACCTTTTGGCTGAGATCAAAGTATAGTATCTGTTTTTATCAGCTTAATCTGTTTCTCTCTTGTCCCACTTTTGTTTTTCTTTTTTTCTTTTATTTTCTAAATGAAACCAAATAAAGTCTTTTCCCATCTTTCCACACAATCAAACTGCGGAATAGTTCATTATTCATGAGGTATTGACAGGATGTAATGGTTGTACTAACTGATGAAGACAGGGACAAACACAATTATAATAGGATTGGCTGTCCCAGTCAAGGTTTCATTCTTCAGCTGTTTTTATTTTTATTCTTCAAGTTTATATAATTTTTAAGATACAGTGTTGATTTTTTAAAAATATTTCTTTTATATCTGTTATCTATTAACTATTAGCTTATTTAATTATGTACTTTGAATACTAGCCAAGGAGAAACAGATAATGGATTATGGCATATATAAGTGTGCAACATGTATAATCTATGTTAGATGACATTAAATTTTCTGAAGTGGTCAAACATGGGTCTGATAAAAATTTCAATAAGAAATGTAATCGAATCTATAGCAGCATCTATCAGTAGGAAGATTGGGTCACTGTGTAGGGCCAGGAAGTTTTTCTTGTCAGAATTCATTTTGCACATTTATAAATCTACCATTCATCTGTGCATTGAATATTGTTGCCATATCTGGTTGGATGTTCCTGCTATTCATCTTGAGGTTATTGACAAAATCCAAAGGAGGATCTGCAATATAATCGATCCTGACTTGGCAGCCCAACTTTCTCACCAACTTGATGTGGCTGCTCTCTGTCTTTTCTACAAGTATTTTCATGGCAACTGCTCTGACAAACTTTCTTCTTTGGTTCCTTGACCACATGTATTTACACATGCTACTAGATTGGCATCAAGCTCCTACCCTTTTACCGTCAAAACAGTTAAATGTAATCATCTCTTCTACTCTATCAGTTTCTTTTCTTGCACTTTGCATTTGTGGAAGTTCTTTCCATTTGCTTGCTTCCCTGATATCTACAATCTCCAAAAGTTTAAATGCAACATCAATTGCCATCTTCTAGCTCCTTGATTTCCATCCACCTGTTATCCTTTCTTCGACATCCCCTGTACCTTGTTTTTTCTTTCACTGTAACCTCTTGTGCACCAGTGGCAGTCCTGCTTTACTTGGGGTGAAATGATTATAAAAAAATGTTTAGTGTGGGTGAATGGTAGAAATGTTTGTGAATTAAGTTTAAGAAGAATTTACTAATGTTTGTTTGGGCATTACGGCTGAAGGGTGGGTTAAACAAAATAATGTTACGCTTAAGCGATTTCTGCTTATTTCTGCCTACCATGTTTTTAACAGAGTATTCTAAACTAGTGCTGAGTTTACTTTTTTCTAAAGCATTAATGTATTTAATTTTTGCTTTATGTAGTTTGCTGATGATTCTATGGGGGTGATTTGATTCCCTATTGATGTTTTTATGGTTATGTGAGTCCTTGGTGTATGGTTTGTACAGACCATTGCTTAGGTCAAAAGTAACATCTAAGAAATTTACAACATTGGTAAATGTTTCTTAAACTTAATTCACAAACATTTCTACCATTCACCCATACTAAAAAAATTTTCAGCAAAACAATTAACATAGTCATAGTTGCGTTAAGAACATAGATAAATATATTTCACAACATAACAATATGATATCAAATAATTACTAGGTTCACCTGAATAATATCAGTTACCCTACTACTAATAATAATGACCCTTCAAAAATACTTGCAACTGCTGAAAAAATAAAACCTGCCCATTGAATGGCCAATGTATGTCCAAAAGTATTGTTTATAGAGCTCGTATTCATTTGGAAGATGATGATGTTTAATTTTACCTTGGATTGACTGCTAACATGTGGAAGCTTAGATTTAACAATCAAATGTTGTCTCTAAACAACAGTAAATACAGCAAAAGCACCGCTTTATCCATGTATTATTAGAAATAAAAAATATTAATAAGAACCCAATTATTACCTGGAATATCGTTGCTAAATCCAAATGTTACAATGTAAAAGAACATAGATGTAACTTAAGTCTTTTGAAAAAATCTTATCTTAAACCATATAAATAACCCAAATGTAATTAACAAAAATAGTGATTTAATGACCACATGCTGCCATAGAAAAATACTTACTTAAATTCTTTGATCCTGATTGATACAGATTTCTCTATACATTTGCCTCTTTCTTCTTCACTCCCTTACTTCCCCCTTTCATTCTTTTTCCCCTGTAAATATTACTATTATTAATTATGAATTACATCCCTTTGATTTAATCTACCTGCATTTTAATATTTTTTAATTTCAAAATTTTAATTTTATGATTTTATTTTTAAAATTTTAATTTTAATTTTTTATCTACATGTAGTCTTAGCATATTTAAATTTTCACTCTTGTTCTTAAAAAAGCAGTAACCTAACTTTATAAGATATAACTCCCATGATTATTGAGTGAACTTAAATATAAATTTATTAAACTGTCAGTTTGAAAAATGCACGTAATGGATGCATAATGCATGAAACTCCGAGTTGTGTCATAGATGTAGGACAATATATATATATATATATATATATATATATATATATATATATATATATATAATATCTCTAATTATACTACATTGAGTACTATTTTATTAACACCTGAATAATGGCATTATACATTTGTGTACCCTTATATTTTTTAATTCACATAACTGTGTGTGTGTCTTTGTTTATAAAACTTATGTATCCTCCTTTTTTGTATTATATTCTTAATATAAAATGTCAGCTGTAAACCAATTGGCCCATTTCTTTTTACTAGACCTCATGCTAATGTAAATTACTCTAATCTTCTCAAAACCAAACTAAGCATTGCCACATACACCTAATACCCCATCACCAGTTTTACACAAAAAAAACAATAATTTTAATTTTCTTTAGAATTTTTAAAAAGTCAGTAGAATTTGTTTTGCTGTTTAATTTTTTTTATGTACTTGAAATCATCATCACCATCATCATCATCATCATTGTCAGCCTCATCTTCATCATCATGTCCAGTGACTGGGTGTGGTCATAGGGTCACTGCACAGTTGCACACTTGAGCAGTTCCCTGAGAATGTTTCAGGTAAGTGTCAATGTCTGAAAGATCCTCTCAGTAATGTTTTCAGTTCATTTTTTTCCCCTGTCTGCCTCTTTTTTTGCCTAAGGTAGCCATCCTTATAGGATGACATTGGAAAAATTGTTGGATCTTGTGACATGGCCAAACCATTTTAATTTCCTGTTTTTGACAGTGGTTATGAGATCTTACATTGGGCCACTTGCTTATCTAATGGTTTCTTGCACTACATCATTTGTGATGTGGTCAACATACAAGATGCCTAGAATAGTTTTATAGTATCTCATTTCTAATGTTTTATACAGAAATCAGTTTTGCATTATAATTAGTGTAGACCAATCAACGAATAGTTAATCTTATCCACCCTGTGCACATCATCATCATCATCATCATCATCATCCTCAGTCCTATGGTCAGATGTGGTCATATGTTTGTTGTGCAGTCACTGTGAAGGCTCTTTTTTTATTATTTCACCCAGAACACGGTGAGAAGTTCACTAAGATGCAGAGTGGGGGTGCTGATCTTGAAAGAAAAGAAAAAAGAAAAACCTTATTAAGGGTGAGTACAATAACAGAACAGAAATTAAGAAGACAGAAGATAAAAATTGTCATTTAAATATTTGAAAATCAAACTTGACTGGGAAGCAAGAAAATGGAAGAGAGTTTCACAAGTGAAAAGTGCAAGAAAAATAAAACTATTGTTCAAATCTGAGATTGTCAAACCATTTCGTTCTCTGTCTATTTTCTCAAATGTGATACCTTATATGATGGTAGAGGAATAATTGTTGACTCTTAGGATGTGGCCATACCATTTCAACAAATTACATAAGTCAATTAATTATTGAACAGCATAAAATGTATTCCTTGGAAAAAGTTTAAAGAACAAATGTGTAACTATATGTATAATGGTTTCTATAAAGATTTTGTCGGTGAAGCTGAGACCATCCCCACAATAATAGGGTAATATTCAATTATCTGTAATGGTTTATAAGACTATCTCACTCACCTTCTATCATTGGAATATACCTTTTATTAGACTAATTTACATTAAGCATAACAAGAAGAATTTGCTTATTTTTTAAATGTCAACATCACATATTAAATTTCATCTACTTGCATATTTCATCTTGTATATATTTGCAAAATTTTGCTTCTCAAAACCATATTGAATGTAGAAGCATGGTGAAGATATATATCATATCACACTATAAATATATCATGTCTCACTTTGTTAAAGGCTTATCACCATATCATGTTGAAACACTAGTTCTTGTCTGATCCCCAAAGTTAAGTAAAATCAAGCCTGTTCAGTACCTAGATAGGTGACCACTTGTGAATAACATGTGCTTTAACCTTGGATGTATGGCTGGTGTAATAGACAATGGCTCGAAATTGTAAGTTAGAGAGCTGGGTTCCAATTTCAGTTCAGTTCATTATATTCACTTTTGCACAAATACCCTCCAAGAAGATATGAATCTACCTCCGCTCCCCCAAGCTAAATAGAATAACTTTTATCTCCTAAAAATTCTTACTATCCAAAAATATTTTCCAGCTTTAAAAAAAAGGTCTAAAAAGGTTGATAAGCTGTAAAAAACAAATCAGTCACTTTACTAAAATTTATAATAATTTGAATTCTCTTTAGAGTAAATTCATTTAAACAGAAAATAAATGTAACCTTTTCTTTCTTGCTCAGATCATGTTCTATTATTTTTGATGGGAAGATTAAGGCGGATTATTAAGATCTGCCAGCAACTGATCCTGATGTAATCTACTGATTATTTATCATTTGTTCCATGATATCTGTGTTCAATATACAGCTTATTTCAAGGATAAAATTAACATTGGATGTATATAATACAAAGTTTAATTCTTTTTCTTTAATCAATTTAATAATGAAATGAAAATCAATAAATACAGTCTTTTCCCAAATATCACATCATGTCATAGTTCTGTTTGTTCCTTCTTTCATTAGTTCCTATGAACATTACACCTTGTCAATACCTCATAAATAATAGACTATTCCATTTTGATCCTATGAGAAAACAAAAGATATGAAAGACTCTACTTGGTTTCAGCTAGAAAATGGAAAAAGGGAAAATAAAAGTGTTTAACATCTGTTTCAGTGAAATGGAAAAGTTGTTAGTTTCAAATCTATATCCACATACTTCTTAAAATAATGACCAGCATTCATATTTATGGTTATTCTTGCAATATTTTCTTAAAGTTGTTAAGATTCATCAGAAAATTTCAATAGGAAAACTGTGAAATTTAATGGGTACTTCTAGTAAAGCTAAATTTTACAATTTCCATCATCTAAAAAAGATGAAATGACTATTCACAATCTTCCATTGTCATGACATAATTCTTAAATAATACAGTTAATATGAAACTGAGTTCTATGTTAATATTGCCAGAGGTGTTTGTAAGAAACATATTTGTCCTTTTTTTTTACCCAAGTTTACCATTGTGTAGAAAAAGAATATTCACAGCAAGAGATAGAACATTTGTAGATATAAAAAGTGTAGACATAAGAAACAACACTGCATGGTGACTGTCAGTTTCACACTGCAAAAGTTCTTCAGACCATGTGTCACTACTCCTGTTGACTCTATATATAAGCCACTGGGTGATTGAGGCAGGAACTTGTTCTTCCCAGAATTTATCTGGAGATACCAAAATCAAGCAGGCACAACAAGTTAAATATCTGGGAAGTGCATGAACAGAGGTTAGAAAGTGAGATACGAAAATCCGAAGTAGCTTTGGGGTAGTAAAAAATGCCTTCCAAAACCTAAGTAAAATATTAAGAAAAATATTGTTTGAAATAATAAAAAAGAGTACTGAACTGTTATTAGTATCAGTCCTCCTCTATGGCTGTGAATGATGGACAATATCTTTTCAGATGAAGAAGAGACTTGAAGCAAAAGAAATGCAGTTCTAGAGAAGGATGTGCTGAAACTACCATTGACTGTACATTTCTAGAGACAATGGCAAAACAGTACAGTTGAGCTTTCTAGAACATAATGAGGAAGGAGGGCTTGGAAAATTTGATATTCACAGGATAGATTGAAGGTAAGAGAGAAAGAGGACAGGAATGCACAAGGTACCTGGTGAGCTTGAGTAAATGGATGACAGCAGAATGTGGGAGAGATGGCAAAAAAAATGTTATTAAGGGCTACAAGAGACAAGAAATTGTGAAAAGCCATAATCGCCAACATCCTGAAGGGAGATGGCACATGAAGGATCATGAACTTTTGTTTGCCTATTTATTATTTTATTTATTTACATATTTAATTTATTTGTTTTGTTTATTTTCCTCAGTTTTAAACTGCAATTTTTTATGTATAGGCTATGAGATTTTCGTTAGTCTTTTGTGCCATGATGGGGTTGTAGGTAGTGTAGTAAGGATTAATTTTGTTTGCATTTGGAAATGAGCTTTGATCTTTTGTTAAGGAGTTTATTTTACTCTGGAAAGATAATTATAATTATTGCTATTTTACAGTTACATTGCTATGAATTCTTATTGTAAGTATATTTAAAAAAGATTGTTTTGATAAAATTATTTGTCATGTTTTAGAATCATCAGAAAAACAATTAAAAAATAAATAAAAATTAAAACAGAGTTGTAATTATTTAAAATTTAATTTCTAAAGTGATACAGTTGAAGTAAAAATCAAGTGTTCATATGTTTACCATGGGTCATGTTTTGTCTCACTAATGTAGATTTTGTTCTTGAGAAATAAAATTCTTTTCCTGATGATGCAGATCATTGGCAAAACATTTCAGCAACCTTATATATTCAGTTAAAGTAAAATAAAATCCATTCTTGATAATGGCTAAAAGTATAGTCAAAAGCACTTGGAAATAATAAAACATTTGGACAATTTTTATATAATTTACATCCTGAAAAGAAAAAACTATAACATCACATGAAAAATTATATAAAAACTTAAACATAACACCTTGTCTGTCATTTTTAATGAAACTTATAAAAGAGAGATTCCTGTCTAAATACACAATATATTAAGGCCTTAGTTAAAAGTAAATACAATGTAAGTTTAGAATACTCTGATAAAAGCAAAGAAGGCAAACATATACCAAAATCATGCAAATGTAATAGCATTTGTTTTAACCTACCTTTTAGTCATAACATCAAAACTAACATTGGAAAACTTTTCCTAAATTTAATTCACAAGCATTTCAATCATTCTCCTACACTAAAAAAGATATTCAAAACTAACATTGGAAAACTTTTCCTAAATTGAATTCACAAGCATTTCAATCATTCTCCTACACTAAAAAAGATATTCAAAACTAACATTGGAAAACTTTTCCTAAATTTAATTCACAAGCATTTCAATCATTCTCCTACACTAAAAAAGATATTCAAAACTAACATTGGAAAACTTTTCCTAAATTTAATTCACAAGCATTTCAATCATTCTCCTACACTAAAAAAGATATTCAAAACTAACATTGGAAAACTTTTCCTAAATTTAATTCACAAGCATTTCAATCATTCTCCTACACTAAAAAAGATATTCAAAACTAACATTGGAAAACTTTTCCTAAATTTAATTCACAAGCATTTCAATCATTCTCCTACACTAAAAAAGATATTCAAAACTAACATTGGAAAACTTTTCCTAAATTTAATTCACAAGCATTTCAATCATTCTCCTACACTAAAAAAGATATTCAAAACTAACATTGGAAAACTTTTCCTAAATTTAATTCACAAGCATTTCAATCATTCTCCTACACTAAAAAAGATATTCAAAACTAACATTGGAAAACTTTTCCTAAATTTGAATTCACAAGCATTTCAATCATTCTCCTACACTAAAAAAGATATTCAAAACTAACATTGGAAAACTTTTCCTAAATTTAATTCACAAGCATTTCAATCATTCTCCTACACTAAAAAAGATATTCAAAACTAACATTGGAAAACTTTTCCTAAATTTAATTCACAAGCATTTCAATCATTCTCCTACACTAAAAAAGATATTCAAAACTAACATTGGAAAACTTTTCCTAAATTTAATTCACAAGCATTTCAATCATTCTCCTACACTAAAAAAGATATTCAAAACTAACATTGGAAAACTTTTCCTAAATTTAATTCACAAGCATTTCAATCATTCTCCTACACTAAAAAAGATATTCAAAACTAACATTGGAAAACTTTTCCTAAATTTAATTCACAAGCATTTCAATCATTCTCCTACACTAAAAAAGATATTCAAAACTAACATTGGAAAACTTTTCCTAAATTTAATTCACAAGCATTTCAATCATTCTCCTACACTAAAAAAGATATTCAAAACTAACATTGGAAAACTTTTCCTAAATTTAATTCACAAGCATTTCAATCATTCTCCTACACTAAAAAAGATATTCAAAACTAACATTGGAAAACTTTTCCTAAATTTAATTCACAAGCATTTCAATCATTCTCCTACACTAAAAAAGATATTCAACAAAAACAATGTTAAGGTTAGCTATAGTTGTGTCAAGAACTTTGATAAATATATCTCACTACATGACAATATGATATTAAATAAAAACATGTCTAACCTGCAAAATAATAGTTATCTCACTATCAATAACAGTAACCCTACCAAAAATAATTGTAAGTGCCAAAAAAACACAACCTGCCCATTTAACAGTCAATGTATAACTGAATGTATAATTTACAAAACTAGTATGCATTCTGACAACAATACTAAGTTCTATTATGAATCCACTGACAACAAATGGAAATTGTGATTCAATAATCATAAAATAACTTTTAATAATATTAAATTCACAAATAATACTGCTCTCTCCAAATATTTTTGGTCTTTACAAAACAACAACTAAATGCCAACTTTTACCTGGGAAATCATTGTGAAAACCAAATCTGATAATGGAATAGGAAATAGATATAACTTATACCATTTAGAAAAACTTATCATCTTAAAACACCTAAATAACCCTAATTTATCAAACAAAAGTGAATTAATGACCAAATGCAGACAGAAATATCTGCTGAAATACTTAGACCCTGAATAAACTATATAGCCCCAATTTTTCTTTTTACTTATTTATTTATTCATCAATTATTCCTTAGTGATTTTCAACAATGTTTTTTGCTAATTCATTTATTTATTTATTCATCAATTTATTCCTTAGCAATTTTTACAAAAAAGTTTTCACATAAACATTTGGACAATTTTTACACAATTTATGTCCTCAAAAGAAAATAAATTGTAAGATCACATGAAAAATTACATAAAAAACTTAACCATCACACCATGTCTGTCATTTTTAATGAAACCTGCATATATATATATATATATATATATATATATATATATATGTATGTATGTGTTTATATACATACATGCATGTGTATGTATATATGTGTCTTTATTTTTTTTACATTTTTTGTTTATTTCGTCATCATCTTATTTTGTTTTGATGTCTTCATTACAAATATAAAGAAATATATATGACCACTCCTTTAACCTACAATAAATAAATCAGCTCCTACCCAAATATATCAATTTTTGATTATTTTTAACTCCCATAATTTTGATTTCCTATTTCAAACAATCAGTTCATATTATGCACCTGATGAGTCTTGCTTTAAACGTAGGATAATATGTATATTTAATAACATATACTTTATAGCTCTGTTATATTACATTGAGCACTGTTCTATTAACACTAGATAAATATTGTAACTTGATTTGAAAAATTTTTGCACATCAAAGGTTCATATCATGATCAACAAGTGACCTGATTTTGGTTGAAATCAGACCAAGGGTTTCAGAGGAGTAAGTTTCATTAGAATGATGACACGCAAACAAACATACACACACACACATATATATAAGAGAAAAAAGTACCATGATGCAATTCACTCTGCCAGAAATTTAAAAATGGTATGCTGTATTGCTTATCATTTGTGCTGAAAGCTCCAATACAAACATTTCAGAGTGTTTGATTGTTAATCTGAGTACAGTGCAGAGAATTCTGAAAGAGTTGGATTAATCTCATGGTGATTATAAAGGTGTTTGGAGTTATTTACTAATGATGCCAACATTATGCCACCATTCATCTTCCCACAAGACCTCAAATTCAACTCTGAGGTCTACATCAAGTGCCTTAAGAAGGTAGTGCTTCCCTGGGTCAATAGGGTGGCTGCTGGGAAACCTATGTCTAGCAACAGGACTCTGCACCATGCCACACAAGCAGGAGAACCCAGTCATGACTGTCAGACAATTTCTGTGACCACATCATCCCTTACATCTGGTCATCTAACTCTTCAGACTGCAACTTATGTGTGGGGCACAGTTGAGGAAGAAACCAACAAAACTCATTGTAATGCCCAAAATGACTGAAAGCAAGGATTATGGCAGCATTCACAAAGTTAAACAAGGATACTTTCCAGAAGAGTTGCTGGAAAATTTAAAGTTGTCTGGAGGCTGTGGTTGAAAGCAATGTCGATTTTATTAAATAAATTTAATCTTTAGTATTTCAAGATTTTTTGTGTAATTTTGGTAAATATATCTGTTTAGATGAGATGTCAAGGTTATTTTTATGTTTGTGTAATTTAGACAACAATTTATTAATCACACACTGTATATATATTTAAATTTTTATGATTATTATTTTAATATAGTTTAATCTGCAATATAACTATCTACATTTGGTTTTCAGTATATTATTACTATAATTATTACTATAATTGTTACTATAATTGTTACTATAATTATGGTGTTTATTTTTCCTTGTGAAGCCACTTTATAGAAACTGGAGAAGAATAATTTGTAATTATATATGCAATAAAGTACCTAAAAACGAACAAACTGGAATTTGAATTTGTCATGTGAACAGGCTACAGTTGTATACATTGTGTTGCTATGTATCACAAGTTAACACTGTTGTGAGCCAGTCTGCCATGTAGGGTGGTTCTGGATTAACTAATTTGTTTGCTGGGAAGTCTTCTGTTGTCTAGTTTTCATGGGCACTTTTGGTGACTTTCATGACAGTTAAGAAAAAAAAAGAGATTGTGAAGTTTTGTTTTCTTTGGGGGAAAAAGCTGTTGTGCAATTTTTATGTTTTGATCAAAAAGAAGCTTTAGGCAAGAGACAAGTGAGGTTTTGCCTTTCAAATATAGATAAACATTCTTTGTAAACCAATCACAATATGACCAACCTTCAACAAGCTATGTCATCTAGAAAAAGCTTGCTATGCAATCAGTGAAAATCATTGAAGAACCATTTATGCTGTGAGAAAAATGTCCACTACTTTCATCTTGTCTTCTAAGATGTCTGTTAGGTGGTGCTGTTCAAAACTCTAAAAGGTACAGACAATAATCTTTCTTCTATTTTGTTGCTTCCTCTGAACCAGGATGTCAGAGGGAGAAAATGCACCCAGTCGTCTCTTCATTTGAGAAGATTTCTTTTCCTCAGCAAACTGATTATTTAATTTTAAAGAAACCAGATCTCTCAATCTCCCTCTCTCAAACACACACAAATAAACCAACTACTTAATTTCAAACAAACCACATTTTCCAGTCTCTCTTTCTCTCTCTCTCTCTCTCTCTCTCTCTCTCTCTCTCTCTCTCTCACACACACACACACACACACACACACACACACACACACAAACCAACTACTTAATTTCAACAAACCACATCTTTCGGTCTCACTCTCGTTCACACACATAAACACACACAAACTAACTACTTAATTTCAAACAAACTGCATCTCTGAATCTCTCTTTTTCTCTCTCACATACACACAAATAAACTGACTACTTAATTTCAAACAAACCACGTCTATCAATCTCTCTTGCACTCACACACACACAAACCAACTACTTAATTTCAAACAAGCTATGTCTCTCAATCTCTCTCACATACACGCACACATGCACACACACACAAACTCTCTCTCTCTCTCTCACACACACATACACACATACACACATGCACAAACTGACTACTTAATTTCAAACAAACCATATATCTCTCTCTCTCTCACACACACTACTGCTAATCCTATAAATGTTCTTTTATTTTTTTCTAGTCTGTCTTTATTACTTCTAAATTCAATTTTCTCTTTCTCCTCTTTACTGAAATATTTCTTATTACTATAAACATTATTTTTAATGGCTACGCACCTTTGAGTTGTTATCTCTATTTTTTGTTTTTATTAAACAGTGAAATTAATAACCACTGTCCTAAACTGAGAAGTTCTACTAAAGAAATGTTATTCCTCTGACAGGAATTGAACCTGCATCTCTTTTTTACCTTG
The DNA here is from genome assembly GCA_037127315.1 of Ascarosepion bandense. Classification (NCBI taxonomy): domain Eukaryota; kingdom Metazoa; phylum Mollusca; class Cephalopoda; order Sepiida; family Sepiidae; genus Ascarosepion; species Ascarosepion bandense. Next base: position 426,617 of record JBBBDQ010001217.1, on the reverse strand, counting down.
GGGAAACCACATCTTAAGCCAAATTATGCCTCTACCAGTCGAGTCATGGAGCCAGATTGACAGTCAAAGTCAGAATTAACTATTAAGACAGGCATGTTTTTCTTGTTGAGACTTCTACAAATCTATATCTGCTAGCTTTGGTTTCCTTTAGGTGTTTGAATTATTAAACCCTTTTTTTATTTTATTCATGGCTGAATTTGTAGAGGCAAACATCGATTCTTGTTAAAGGTAGAATTTTTCTTTAGTAAGACTTCTCAATTTAGGCTGGTTGTTATTAGTTTTACTAATAGAATAAAAAATGGGATTAATGACTCAAACCCATTAAAAAACCATTTAAAGTAAAAGAAACAATGTCAGATAAAAAAATTTATTTAAAAAAATAACTGTTGTTTACATTTCAAGTACAAAACTGAAGCAAACAGATGTAGATTCATATAAATCTCAATAAGAAAAACATGTCTTCCTTAACAGGTTAAAGTTATCTAGGGGCAATAAACACTATAGACAATTTCTCCTCACACTTTGCTCTCAAAAAAAAAAAATTCTAAGAACACAAGAAAAACTGAATAAAATTATTCTTGTCTATATTTCTTATATGAGGTATTTACATTATTTACATTGTTCAGACTGTTATCCTCATCTTTATTGTTGTAATCACAACGTTTCAGCTGTTGTACACTCTGACCATCATCAGGTGATAGGAATTTTGAATCATATCTTTTATTTCAACCACTGGGGTAGACTGTTCTCTTTGCAAGAGTCATGATACTTCTGAATATTTTAGTTTTAACTTCATTTAGGGAGTTGAGTTAAATGAAAATAACTAAAACATCTGGAAGTAGTATGACTCATGGAACAAGAAGAATCTACCCGAGTGATCAAAATAAAGAGTTTGATCTAAAATTCCAATCACCTGAAGAAGGTTCGAGCATATAATGGCTGAAATGTCATGAATATGACAATAAAGATAAGGACAACAGTCCAAACAATAGAAATATATTCTTGTCTGTTATATTTAATGAAAATTATATATATATGGTGCTCCCCACAAATTTTTAGAATTTGGACAGTAAACTGAATATGACGTCATTCTGGGTTGACTGAATTGTTTCTTATGGCTTTGTTTTCTGCACATTTGGTAATTTTTGATGATGGCGGATAAAAAAAATAAAAGTTAGTATTAAGTTTAATTTTTTTCAGAAGTAGAGAAACTGTTGCTAAAACTGTTGCAATGCTTTGAGCAGGTTTTAAGGTAGAAGCTTTAGCTAAACGACAAGTGTACAAGTGATATTTGCATTTCAAACATTGTTAAATGTCACTTGAAAACCAGCTAGAATCTGGCTGACCTTCAACAAACTGAAATAACGAACATCTTGAAAAAGTTCACCACACAATCAATGTAGGTCATTGATGAGATATCTGAGGTGATTGGTGTTTTTTGGGCTTCATGCCAGTGGAGTTTAACAGATGATTTGAAAATAAAATGTTTTCACAGAATCCATGTCGTGTTTGTTCACAAAGATTAAAAGAAAGAGAATGTGTGTTTTAATTTGAGGGAACAAATTTGAAATGACCCACAGTTTATTCTCAAACTTGTACTCAGAGATGAGTTACATCAGGGCTGGTGCATACTACCCCCAAAACTCCTGACCAGGAGGGACCCAAGATTGATTGGGAGCCCTAGGCAGTGCTTTGTGACCCTCGCCATCTTATCAACATTTCCTTTTTTCTACTTACAATTATATACATTACAAATTAAACTAAGCACAACTGACTATTAAAAGATGGAAAATTTTTGTTGTCCTTTTGGGGCCTTTTTTTTTTCAAATCCATGAATTTACTTAAAGTTAAAAAAATACTATTTAAATATATATTATTTATCCATAATGTTGAATGTGTTAAAATTTTTCAACTTTTTAACAAGAAAAATGTGAAGTTGATGTTACAAATATGTTAAAAACATGTCAAATTGGTGCCACAAAACATTGTTAATTCATTTAAGATGTAATGATCTATCATTATATCAAATTAATATTTTATTAGTAATGTTTTGAGAATAACAATAATTTTTCCAGGTACAAGTTCTATTATTTAATTGGTTACTCCTAGTGGCTTAATTAAAATTGATTGGAGTATCATTAAGGTAAAAATCTAACTGTACAAGAGTACAAAACATAGATTAAAACTTGTTTAAATAATTCATATCATACTAAATCTTATTTATTTATTATTTGTTTTTTTCTATAGGGGTTTATAGATTTGTTTATTGCTTGGTTTACACTCCTCCTCCATCTTTTGAATAGGAGCAGAGGTTTATTCCTTATTCCCTGTTTAGAATTGGATTTCCAGTTCTGCCTTTTAAATTCTTCTCATTCTCTTTTAGTCCCAGTAGCCCTTTGCATCTTAAGGGCATAATATATATATATATATATATATATATATATATATAGTCACCCATATACAAGCTTGTTTTACTGTATCACAGCTCATCAGTGCGGTTAGACATCCACTTGCTTCCAGCCAAGATTGAAACTCAACTGATTTGGTGTCAGTCAGAGTGTCTCATGTGTGTGTGTGTGTGTGTGTGAGTTAATATATGGATCAAAATCTAACAAGATGATAGAATAAAGAAAAAAAAGCAAATAGCTTGATCTAACATATTTCATTTTTCTTTTCTACATAAACATACACTTACACCATTATACTCTTTTCAGTCAAAAATATTCCATGCACATATATTTAAAAATTATCTATTGCTTTAATACATGTGACACATATCTGACCAATAAGAACTAATCCGAAATCATATACATACTGTCTCTTTGTTGTTTTTCCATTTTTCTCTCTGCCTCTAAAGAAGCTTTAATACATTTGAAACATGTTAAATACACTTTCTGTTTGTTATTTTCTTTATTCTATAATATATATATATATATAAACAATGACTGGCCACTCATATTTGAGGATACCTATCTATCAGGGTGGCTAGCTAATCCACATTGTAGACGTCTGCTCAGACACACTTGTGTTTGTTCAACACCCACAGAGTCCACCTGTGGTTTATACTGCAACTATGTTGACCAGACCTTAGTTACAGTATATATACATACATACATACATACATTCATGTGTGTGTGTGTGTGTGTGTGTGTGTGTGTGTGAGAGATAATGATATATAAATTTTGTAGAAAAAATTTTTTGTGTGATGTGTTTCCTTCTCTAGGACTTCATCAGACTAAATTTGTTATGTTAGTATGACTACACATGCACATAAATGTGGGATGCTGGGAATTTGGAATTAATTTTTTTATATATATAAAACTTAGTCAATTTCATTTAGATTATTTTTGTTTCAGTCACTTTTGTCATCAGATTTCCCACACTGTTGCTATGAGAGAAGATGTACCAGGAATGGTGAAATGTAAAAGCCAGAGCATAAATTTATTGTTGATGATCTTCTGATCATGGCGCTCTCTAAACTCTGTGTGTGTGTGTGTGTGTGTGTGTGTGTGTGCCTGCTTGTGTGTGTGCATGCTTGCTTGCTGCATAAAATGTAAATTTTAAAATTCATATTTGCAAAAGCAAAGAGCAACGATAACCTGCCTGTTAGTAATTAGTAAACTGCAAAGTAAAGAAGCACATACCCATACACATACACACATATTTTGTATGCCAGGTATGTGAGGACACACCTTTAGTGGACCCTAAATTAAAGAATATCTAATGTAATTTTAACATCTTAATTTGCTTTCTAACATATTAAAAGCATAAACATGATAGCTTCTAATCTGACACAGGAAATAAAAAGACTTAAGCAGCAAGCTGATGGCATTTGCCAGCAATCAGAGAAACACAAAGATAGTCAGCTTCTTGAAATTGGCAAAACAAAATAGGAGGAATGATAAGTAGCTGTATATACATATGAGATTCATGTCATCTATGATGGTTCTGGGATTGTGGACAATGAGGGACATGTTATATCACCCTATTTTTCTTGCCATGCTTCATGGTCAATATCATCACATACAAGTGGTCTAATTCTCAACTTTCTCACTGACATAATATGGCTTCCCTCTGTCTTTTCTTCAAATATTTTCTTGGCAATTGCTCTGACAAGCTTTTTCCCTCGTGCCCCACAAGTTTAAGTGTGCTACAAAGAATTAATAGAAATGCTCAGCAACCTCGACATATTTGGAAAAGACATTAGAGTTATCAAGAACCTCTACTGGTAGAAAACCCCCTGCATACGGAGAGGAAACAAATTCAGCAGATATACAAAGATAGAAAGTGGCATAAGACAAGGATGTGTTTTTTCACCTGATCTATTCAACTTATACAGCAAGACTATTATGAGGACCCTAGAAGTTATGCCAGGATTCATCTTCAATGATTCAGAAGTATCGAGAGAAAGATGTTCTCTTTTCTGGAAGTAAGGGTCACAAACTTTTGACATGATGAGAAATCCTTTCTTTGGTTTCCATTTGCATTATGAGAAAATGAAATTATTTATTTTTTTATTATTATTTTATTATTTATTTAATTTATTAATTTCATTCTCCCATTATATATATATATATATATATATATATATATATATATATATGTAAGGTATATTTAGGCTGCAAGTATTTATCGAAACAAGTTTGATTACAAAGAACTGACAAGGACTGTCTGCTAAATTGTTTAGTCTATTTTTCCACTTTTCAGATGAGGTATTGAGTGTCATGCTCGAAATTGTGGATAAACTTTTAAAAGTTCATAGAAAATCAGGATGCAGACAAAGGAATTCTAACTACTATACAGACACCACATTGGTTTTTGATAACAACTGTGAAAGTCAAAGGTACTTAAACAAAAATAACAGAATATGAACTTTGGTCATTTTATCCACAACCTTAAGCACAACACTCAACACTTATCCAAAAAATATACATATGCATATACACGCAACAAAAATAAATAAAAATAAAATAAATTAACAAACATTAACCCCACTTAACATGTTAAATATGGCCCCAAAAGTATTTAATATTTATTATTTATTATTTTAAATCCTACAAGTATACTTTCATTTTTAGGTTTCAGTATAAACCAAATTAAAATTATGCATTTAATAAATTAAGAAATTGACATATCAGATTTATAATTTACATGACCTTAAATGAACTTAAATAACACTAGTACCAAAAAACAAAATTCAAATCAGCAAACAGTTAGTTCATGATATGCACCTGATGATTGCATAATGCATGAAATTCCGAATCATGCTTTAGACACAGAATTATTTGCATATATATATATATATATATATATATATAAGTTCACCAGATGAACATTATTTGAAAACAGAAGCTTGCAACTTTGATAAGAAAGTAAAAAAGCTAAGCTAAAGGAAAGAAAAGTAAAAGAGAGAGAGAGAGAGAGAGAGAGAGAGAGAAAAATATATATTTTTTATTTCAAACTATGGACAAAAGTTAAGTGTTTTTTTATTTTTGTATTATATACACTGCATACATCTTTCTACACAGATATGTCTCCTCATATCATTGTTGTTTTATATTAGATTTTGTTAAATTATAATCCTGGCTTTTGTTGTTAATCTGAGTTGGTTATTTTCCTTAGCCATGTATCTCACTGCAAGAGAACCACCCACTATCAGAGTGGAAATCTTGGCCATACCTCTTGGCAACATGTGTAACAATTTTGTTTTGCTTTTCTTTTTTAATATTTTATGCTGTGGTAATTAGGTCACAACACTGAATATAAAGTGTTTAAATAATGATAACTCCTTATCCCAGAAATCCAGAGAAATTTATAAAACTTTAATTCTTAAAGGAAATTAGAAACGTTTAATTTTTACTTGCTAATTTAAGAACATTGTTTCTGTAGTCTATTAATCATTACTGAAATTAAGAGCTTGAGAGCGTGTCATTAAAACTCATTGTATTATGTTGCTAATGGTTACAATACATAAAAAATAGATATCTTTCTTCTCAACAAAACATTTAAAGAGTGTCATTAGATATGGCATAGAATAAGATTACATGCAAAATGAATCGAGTACTGCTCCATTTTGGTACGTTGCATGCAAAACGCTTCTTTGTGATCTGAACCGTGTATGGAACCTGATAAAGAAATGTGAATAAACCTGTGATCATTAAACTTACAAACAAAAGAAAAAAGTAAATTAAACTGCGTAATAAAATAGAAAACAAGAATTTTCTTGTGTGCACAATTAACATTGGATAAATTGTCAGAAGGTAATTTCCTTCCTTACAAGGACAAACAAAAGAGTTTATATAATTAAAAAAGAAAAAAGTACATTTAATAGAAATTTCAGTTTGTGCTAATCAAGAAGTAAAAAGAATGCTGACTGAATTGCTTGATATTCATAGCATCTGTCTCAGTTGAATCTATTCGCTTGAACATAATTAGTAGTTTATAGCAAACATGAGTTGAACTAGCAGTCATTCATTAAATTGAATTGATCAGTGTTTTATTTCATTTGTAGCTCTGAATTATTGTTTGTTTGACTCAATTCAAAGATTAAAAAACATTTTTTATATTATTAAACATGTCAATGTAAGAAAGTTTTGGGAGGCAAGATATTTTTTCAGTGAGTATAATTTTCTCTTTTGATTATTCAATGTTTTTACTGCAATAATTAAATCCTGTTTGTTTTTAATGAACGTCTGTGGAAAGTAAAATTATCTGTAATTCAGAATCTTGTTTTGTTTATTAATTTTGAAAATTATAATTTTCTATTTTGAATAAAATATTTAAATGAAATATTGATTATGACTGTAAAATATTAACTTGTTTCAAAGTACATCATTAACCTGTACGAAATGAACCTTATTTTCAATACAATTACATACCCACATACATACCACATTAAAAGAATGCCAAACTTTATTTTCTATCCAACAGACAATGTTTACAAAAAGATTCTACAATACAATTGACCAATCAGAAAAACACTAAATTGTTGTTTTCCTTAAGCATACTTTTGGGAAAAATTTCTCATAAAATCTCATAGGTTTTGACTTTTACCAGCAGTGATGCAACTGTTTCCAAACCATTCAAACATATGAAAAAATGTGGCTACATAGCTTTTTAACTTCCTCTTAGAACACGCTGAAAGGAATGTGTCAGTGTCTTCAAACAAATTGTCTCCAACAACAGCAACAAGGATGGTCAGTGAATCTTTACTGATGATCTAAGTTTTTTTTCCAAATCACAGCTTTTTATTTGCACCAACTACCTAAAGACTTTAATTCAACTAAAGACTAATGTTTTCTTTATTTTTATTTTATTATTGTTTAGAGCTCGGATGTTTGAATTTTTAACATAAAAAACCCTGGATGACAAAGTATCCTACAAACCCATTGAGGCAGTGGTACTGGTTTATTGGTGTGTTTCTGACAAATCAACAAAAATAATTATACAACCTAACATCACTGTAGAAAAAGCTGTTCCTATCAACAATATTGCATCCATAGCACTATAGGGGGACAATTAAAGAGAAGACTAAATATGTTTTTTTGGCCGCAAACTATAACAATGCTATTGAGCTGAGCTGTATTGTTTGTCTAAAATCATTACTTTTGTTAATTTTCAAAATAAATCAAAACTTCATTTCAAATTTCCCCACCCCAAAAAATTAATTTCTAAAAAATTTATATAACTCTTATTTGTGGAAAAGGTGCATAGATCTGATCCTAGAAAATAAGTACAATTGAAAAGCAACAAATTTCATAGTAGAATAGTCTGGAATTTAAAGGTTGTGTGCTGGTGCATTATAGGTATGTACATGATCACATATAAAAAATGAATGGAGAAGCAACAAAATCTTGGGTTTCTACTATGGACTATTAATTTCATTTTTTTTTTAATAGAATCTGTAGGTAAACAAAGTTCTCAATGTCTATTGGGTATATCCATTTTCTTTGTCTGATCCAAAAGTAAGTTAGGTTAAGTAATGATAAGAATGGTCATGTAGAGTGCAATGAATAAATTGTCATATAAATGATGCAAAAAATGAAAATAAAAATGACATCTCATTTTAACAGACATGTTTATCAATATTATACAAAAATATCTTGAAATATTAAAGAGTAAATTTATTCAATAAAATTGTCATTGACTTCAATGACGACCTCCAGACAACTTCAGAATCTCCTGCATCTCTCCTGGATGGTCTCCTTGTTTAAGTTGGTGAATGCTACTATAATCCTTACCTTCAATTCATCTTTGGTATTACAAGAAGTTTTGTTAGTCTCTTACTCATCTGTGCTCCACACATAATAATCAAGGGGGTTGCACTCTGGGGAGTGAGGTGAACAGATGTAAGAAGTAATGTGGTTGCAGAAATTGCCATGATAGGGTTTTCCTGTTTGTGTGGCATGGTGTAGAGTCCTGTTGCCAGAGATAGGGCCACCCTCTTGATCCAGGGCAGCACTACTTCCTCAAGGCACTTGATGTAAGTCTTTGTGTTGAGACGAAAACCCTATGGGAAGATGAATGGAGACATAACATCACCATCACTAGTGATCACTCTGAACATGTTGATATTGACTGGATATATCATCTAACTCTTTCTGATTCCTCTACACTGTTCTAAGATTGAAACACAAACGCTCTTAAATGTTTGTATTAGAGATATTAATGCGAATGTCAAGCAATTTCTAGTGGAGCAAATTGTGTCATGGCACTCTTTTTCTCACAGATGATGCCTAATTGACCTTACTATTCTGTGTAGTCAACAAAATCAAAACCAAACAATGTATATGTGCAAAATTAAAAATATAAAATGGCGACAGTTTACCCATTGCACCCAGTCATGCTTTAACCCAAGTCAGCTTTGTGCTGAGTTGGAACAACGTAAATTGAGGTTGCACTTCATCAGTGAAGTATGCGTTAAAATTGGAAAGAGGGATAATTTGTCCTTTCTAGAAGTGAGGCCATAAAATTTTGCTCTTTTATATAAATACTTGTCACAAAATACAATCCTTATATTTGCCTTGATGAAGTCCCTCAGAGGATGAATCACAGCTGCTAAGATGAGTTTTTCTTTTGTCTTTATTCATATTGTCCTTTTACTCAATCTGAAACTTTTGCACAATCATTACTGTCTTTAATTTTCAAAATACCTCAAACCTTCATTTTCAATTTGTTTTCTCTGAAATCTTTAAAATCATCAGTACCATTAACTTTCAAAATAAATCAAAAAACTTCATCTGAGAACTCAACAGAAGATGAAATTCCTTCTCTTGGCCTCAGTCCATGACAATGGCATTGAACTGAGGTGTATTATTTTTCTAAATTTGTTACTGTCATTAGCTTTCAAAATAAATAAAAACTTCATTTTCAATTTGTTTTCCCCAAAATCTCTAAAATCATCACTGCAATTAACTTTCAAAATAAATAAAAAACTTCAACTGAGAACTCAACAGAAGATGAAATTCCTTCTCTTGGCTTCAGTCAATGACAGTGCTATTGAACTGAGATGTATTATTTTTCTAAAACCGTTACTGTCATTAACATTCAGAATAAATCAATTTGTTTTCCTCAAAATATTAGCTTCTAAAATTTTTATAGAATTTATATAAACATTTATTTTTTGAAAATATCTACAGGTCTTTCAATCTGATCTGATATGTATTATAATTTTATTTTTATAGCAAACCCTCCCTGTATGTAAAATAAATGCTCATTTTATGATAGAATCGAATAAAAAAAAAACAGACTCAAGCATTTTTTAAATTCAATATCTGATTTAATCCTCCAGCCCTGTTTTTAACATCTGATTTAACCCACCACCACAACATACTTTTAACATCTGTTCTAGTCTCCTGCCTTTTTTCTCTCACCTTTTTTGATTCTGTGGCACCATATTCGCATTGTACTAAATATTTTTTATTCTTCATATCTTATTGATATTACAAGGGCAGTTCTGAAATACTAAAATTTCCTCATATTATCCAGAGATAGTGCATCAATCAGTGGTTAGCTCTCAAGTCTATGCCTACATGATATTTCTATGGATTTTTAGGGTAAATTTATCAAACGATTTTTATTTACACACAACAAAAATATTGCTTTAGTAATATTTTGAATAAAGTAGCAAGATTATTTTATATGAAATATAATTAGAAACTTAATATTTAAACTGCTATATTTTTCTTTCTCACAAATTTGTTTTAATGCCATTTCCCTTCAGGATCATGGCTCTCCACAGATTCCATTTCTTATCTGTGAAGTGTTATGACTTCTTAGAAAAGATAATGAAGTGTTTCGAACTCAGAATTGCCTTTCTCATAGACTTGCTGCCAGCCAAGGCTAGAAAACTCAATTTAAGCTGCTATTTAACCCATAGTATGTGGTGAAGAAGAGATGGATTCATACCTTTCTCAAGTGCATTTATCCAAACTAGACACATTGGTAAATGATTGGCTCTCTATACTGTTCCTCATGTTATCCTCTACTTTTTAAGAGTCAGATCAGATTGAAAATGGGGTACTGTTGCCATATCAGGAGCTGCCCAGACCTTACTTTCCAGTCTTGATTTGTTTTCATGCTCAATTTGAACGTTTGGGTTTCTTTTCCTTAACTTGGCAGAAATTTCTCTGGTTGTTGGATTCTTTATCTCTCTTTCTCTTTCCTTCTCAGTTGTTTGATTCTATTTTTCTTTCTGTCCCTTCACAGCCTACGGGTCAAATACTGGCTATTTGGCTGACTCCCTCTCTGCCTAATTATCACTTTGGTTTGACCAAAAAGTTAAAAAGAATTGTATTTTTACCTTACTAGCAGAAACCATGTGTTTGGGATGGATGCTCAGCTTTCTTTAAAATATTCTTAAAAGTAAGTCATTTTTTGCTTAATTTTAAATTTGTTTTCATGCTTAATTTGAACGTTTGGTTTTCTTTTCCTTGGCAGAAATTTCTCTGGTTGTTGGACTTTAACTAAGTTAAAACTTAGCAAGTCACCACTCTATTTTTTTCTCCTTCTTATTTTTATTTATTTTTATTTTTTTAATTTTTTTTAAATTGGAGTAGATAGACCAAATTCCACCTCTATGGAATAGGTGTAGAGGCTCATCCCTTGTTCCCTGTTTAGGATGTGGTTTCCGGCTTTCTCTTTTCTCTCCTCAGACCTCAATATTGGTGTTTCCGTGATTTTCCTGCGATGTATGTGGTTGGTGGCAACATATCTTCATTGTGAGGGTACCGGCTTGGCAGTTTCCTGGTTTGCTGCTTCCGACTGGTAATCAGGAGCCCTAACTCTTGCATAGCATCAAGAGTGGCTGCTCTGATCAACAGTTGCATAATATCGGGGTTCTTGTAGTGCCATGTTGCACATGGATAGGTGTCCCTGCAAGCGCTTTCGGTGGGCAACTCCGAGACCACACTTTGATGCAACCCAAACCAGTTTCCCTCCCAATGCATATCGTGGATAATGACCACTTGCATCCTCTACTCAAGGCCCCTCCCTACCAACAAAAATTTATATGAAAAACAAAATCACAAAAAATTCTAAACCAGTCAAACTCAAATCACCAAAACCTCTTAACATTTCTTTTATTAACATCCGAGGAAATCGTACTAACTTTTGTAGTGTAGAAGCTTTCCTACATGAAAAGTCCCCTGACATCCTAGCACTCTGTGAGACTAACCTCAACTCATCAATTCCTTCCTCTGACTTCTCGATTCCTGGCTATCATCCCCTCTTAAAGAAGGATTCCACTGTCCATATGTATGGGCTGGGGGTCTACGTTAGTGAACACCTCCCTGCAGCTAGGGTGACATCGTTCAAATCCCCTGACCACCAATATATATGTCTCCATCTGTCACTTCTCAGTTCTGTTACCTACCTTTTTTTCCTTTACCGTTACCCCTCCTCTCCCGGCTGCTCCCTTCTAGCCAGCATTTCTGACAATATAGATAAGGCTACTTCCTGCCATCCATTTGCTCAGATATTTGTATTCATAGATTTTAACACCTATCATGCTGAGTGGCTTAAAGACTCTGTTACTGATTCAGCTAGCATCCATGCCATGAACTTTGCCATTTCCCAATCCCTTACGCAAGTACTGAACTTCCCCATATGCTATCCGAGCATTCCCTCTGGACACGCCTCTCTACTAGATCTATGCTTTACCTCTGCACCTGACTTCTGCCAAGTCTCGCAGCTTTGCCCTTTCGGCAAATCCGATCATGCTGTTGTCACTATTAATATTTCTCACCACTCTCACTCCCACCAGGAGCCTCCTACCTATAGGACCTCCTACTGCTACCAAAGAGCTGACTGGGATGCCTTTCATGATTTCTTATGCGATGTCCCTTGGGGAAAAGTGTTCGATCTCCCAGTTGATGACTGTGCCTCTGAGATTTCTTCCTGGGTGAAAGCTGGGATTGATGCCTTCATACCTACCAAGAAATTTCATCTCAAATCTCATTCCTCCCCTTGGTTCTCTCCTGCCTTTTTGGCCACCATTGCCCACAGGAACCACTAATTCTGACTATTTCGGAGACATGCATCTGACCACAATAGGCGCCTATTCACGTCTGCTTGTAATGAGTGCAAGAGAATCCTGAATGATGCCAAGCAGTTGTTTGCTGAGAGAATGAGACAGTGCATAGCTGACCACAAGTTTGGCTCCAAGGACTATTGGCGGTTATGCAAATGGGTGCTGAACAACAGCAAATCCTCTATCCCTCCCTTAAACTTCACATACTTTCTCTTCCTTTTGAGTATTTGCATAGAAAATATTTATGTACGTTCTTTTTAGCTCTTAAACCATTACAGAGTACATGTTCCAGGCTCTTGAGGAGTCTGGCGAGGTTCGTGCTGTTGCTCTGGACATCTCCAAGGCTTTTGACAGGGTTTGGCATGCTGGTCTTCTATGCAAGCTAAGTGGTTATGGTATTGCCGGACACTTGATTAATATGATCCAATCTTTTCTAAATAACCACATAATGAAGGTTGTCTTGAATGGGCATGCCTCCACATCCTACTGTACAAATTCTGGTGTCCCTCAGGGCTCTCTCCTAGGCCCAACACTCTTCCTTATTTTCATTTAATTGGAGTAGATAGACTAAACTATCGCCCGGTTCACACTCTACCCACATCTACTGAACAGGTGAAGAGGCTCATCTCTTGTTTCCTGGCTTTCTCTTTTCCAATCTTTTTACTCTTATGTAGCCCCCTGCGCATCAGTGGCATTATCACCTTGCTTGGGGTGATATGATTAAAAAAAAAAAAATATATGATCTCCCAGACGAAATCAAGTGCCTAGTAGGCATCTACACAGATGACACCACAATTTACTCCCACATCAGTATGAAATCTAGCATTGTGGACAAGAATAATCTCGCTGCTGATCTTGAGAGGGATCTACATTCTGTGGTGGATTGGTGTAAGAAGTGGCTTGTAAATTTCAATGCATCTAAGTCCAAGCTGCTGTCTGTCAATCATCACAGGCAACATCTCCTGCCTCCCATAAGCATGGACCAAGCGAGTCTCCCTGAGAGCAATACACTGCGCTTCCTCGGCCTTATTCTCTCTTCCAATCTCAAGTGGAACCATTACATTGAGTCGATAGCTAAATTCACTGCTAGGAAGGTTAGGTCACTGTGTCGGGCCAGGATGTTTTTTCCACCTGAATCCATCTTGTATATATACAAATCAAGCATTCATCCATGCATGGAGTACTGCTGTCATATATGGTCAAGCACCCATGCTGTTCATCTCAGAGTTCTTGACAGGCTCCAAAAGAAAATCAGTAATGTGATAGGTATCGACTTGGCGTCTCAACTCCAGCCACTTCCGCACCTACAGAATGTGGCTTCCCTCTGTTCTGTAAATACTTTCATGGCTTCTGCTCCAACAAACTTAAGTCACTAGTGCCCCTGCAACTGGTGTTTACTCATGCAACCAGAATGGCTACTAGGTCTCACCCATTCACAGTTAGATCAACCAAATGCAGATGACAATTCTACTTCTGCAGCTTCTTTTCTCGCACTGTGGAACTTGCTTTCCTGACGACTATAACCTCCAGGAATTTAAATGCAATGTCAATACTCATCTCTTAACCAGTTGACTCTAGTTCTTTTTACACCACCTTGTATATCCTTTCCTTTCTCTCCACCTTTGCAACTGTCATCACACCTGTATTCCCACCCTTCTCTTGCTCCTTTCTAACTGGTTTGTCTTTCTCTTCACTCTCCTCCTATCTAATCTTTTTACTCTTATGTAGCCCCCTAATCTTTTTACTCTTATATAGCCCCCTGCACATCAGTGGTGTTACCGCCTTGCTTGGGGTGATACGATTAAAAGCATTTTCTGGCTTGTTGTTGGAGAAAAATTATTCCCACCACCCCAACTTCCTCCCTCACACATTGTAGCTCCCTTGTTAGAATATAGGACTGAAGCATCCCTACACTTGGTGCTGCTAATGTTGTTTCTGTAGAAAGTTCTTTTTTTATAAAGTGGACTTACTAAATACTTTTCTGTGGGTTTCTTGGAAAAAATAGCAGACAACATCATTTGCACAACCAAGGCGTACTAAGTTCCAACAGATGTATAGCCATATTTTTTTATAATAGCTTATTTCAATTCCTTCAGTTTTATAGGTGACATGACATTTAATGTTAAAACCAGGGCAAACAATATGTCGACTGTATGCTACTCGTGTAGATGTTCCTGTTGAAATATAGGACCACAGTACCACTGCATTAGGTGCTGCTGTGTTCTTTTTTAGGTGGAGTTACTAGCCTCACATACAACTGGTTTTGAAGTTGTCCTCTTATACTGATTGTCAACCAAAGCTAGAAAGCCTAGTCTGTTCATAGCTAAGGGAGTGATAAAGTGGATTCATATCTTTCCCAAGAAGATTTGTGCAAAGGTGAATGTGACACTATGCCTCATGAATGTACATCAAAGAATATGTGTGATAATAATGAATTGTTCTATCCTAATTTCAATACTAAACACTGTATAAAAGGCTGTTTAAATACTAATGATCAGAAGAACTGAAGACGATCAGATCATATAATGGCCAAAATGTTGTGAATATGAGAACAACAGTCCAAACAATGTAAATAGTGTAACTAGTTACAATACCTCATCTCAGAAATATAGACAAATGTTGAAAGAGTGAATATGACAATAAAGATAAGGACAACAGTCCAAACAATGTAATAGTTACTAACGATCAGTTTAGCAAAATAAAGCTTCTAAAGTTGATATTCAGTATTGTCTATTCATTACCATATAATAGGCACCAACAAATCTACTTTTAATTTACTCTCCAGTCTTGGATTAGTAAAATATTCTTGATTATTTCCATTCTTGTCAATAAAGGTCTATTTTTGAATGTACCATTTGCATTGCAAAAATCTCTTAAGATATTTCCTGGGAAGATTTCCTGTTTAATTCTCCCAAGAAGAAATTCATGAGCTCAATTGTGATGATAATTCTATATAACAAAATACCAAGAAAAAGAATCTCTAAACATTTAACAACATTATTGCTTATTGTTACTTTGTCAGTTTAAGCATTCATACTTGTTATATTAACTAATTTAAAACTTAGCTACAATACAAAAGCATATAACAGAGCTTCCAGCTAATCTTTGCTGATAACAAAATGTGGCAGAGATGATGAACAAACTCATCAAAACTAAGCGACTGATAGAAGTAAATAAAGGATCATGTGCATGAATAGACCTTTCCACCACTACCCGCAAGTGCTCAATTGGGCTCATATTGGACAAATGTAATGGTCACACCATCCATCAAAAGTTTCCAGAATTAACCTCAAACCAATTCTAGTTCAACTTGGGTCTCAATGACATCCTGTTAGAATAAGTAATCATTGTTTGGGTATATGGTTGGTTGGTTAGTTGATTTTTAGTGGTATATCAACTTCTATAGGTTATTTATTTAATATTTTGTACATAATTTTATTTTTTTAGAGATAACATTTTTTAGAGATTTTATTTATACAAGTCTTACTGATTAATCCATAGCTAAGAAGAGAAGAGGTTGATTCATACCTTTGCACGTAAGTGAATTATGATGAACCTGACTGAAATTCAAACTCAGTTCTCTTATTAACACTTCTGAGCACTTATCCATTACTCCATCTGCACATCCAAGCTTACAGCACTTAGTATTCCCAAGTTGTGGTCACCTATTTAGTACTGACCAGGCTTCATGTTGCTTAACTTTGGTGACTGAATGGGAACCAGTGTTTCAATATGATGTGGCTGAAAGTCTTTTGTTGATAAGAAGATGTGGCAGCTGTTGAACAAACTGATCTGAATATTAAGAAGTTGAAAAACTGACATTTATCTTCTGTCCCCTGATACATGATATTCCATAAATTAGGTTGCGTCACAAATAATTTTTGTTTTGGTTTATCAACTTTATTTAAAAAAAATGAAGTATAATTTTCTTAAAAATAAAGTACAATTACATTTTCCTTCCTTACGTATCATGCATGATGCAGAATTTCCATAGTAGGTTCCTGCTACATTTGTGGATAGATTAGTTGCTAACCAAGATGAGAGGACCCAGTCTGTCCTGCTATTTAACCGATAGCTGGGGAGAGAAGAGATGGATTCATACCTTTCCTAAGTGCATAAGTAAATGTAACAAACTCAACTGGAATTTTAACTCGATTCTTCAATTTCTCATTGCAAGCTATTATCCACCACATCTAAGCTTGCAACACCTGGTATTTCCTTGTGGTCACCCATCTAGGGTTAGGCCAAGCTCAGTTGTTGCTTAACTTTTGTAATCAGATAAAAACTGGTGTTCTTAACATGATATGGCTGTAAGCACACAATTACATTTTAGTAAATTATATATTAGCTATTAGTTGCAATGACTTGTTGCTCCTTATCATGCAGTTCTTTAATGCCATTTTAATAAAAGTTTCTCAAATTTTGATATGAAGAACCTTTTGAAGCTGGTTTTCATTAGAGAATAGAGTGGTGATTAGTAGTAAAGTGTACTGAAATATACCTTTACTTGATAGAAAAACTCCATCTCTTTTTCTCTCTAGACAAATATCTTTTCCTTCTTTTCTATTCCATATTTCTGGTAATCCTGATTATAACCCAGACATAGCTTAATTTGGTCAACCGACGTCATGCAAAAGTCAACCAATCACTTACACTCTTGACAAAATCAAAGCAGAAACATGTAGGCATTAAGTAAATATAAATATAAAAAGCAAACATAAGCATAGCCTTTCTTTTTGCCTCACTCTTGAGTTGGTCTACAGTCATGCCATCAAAGATTCAACCAATACCAAACAGTCAAAAAGAAGATATATCTTAAATAATATTCACAAAAAAAAATATACAGAAAAACAAAGAATTAATTCAAGAGATAATTCACACACCCTAATACCAAAACAAATTATAATATAGCATATTCTAGCAACAACCTGCTACTATATTACACCGGGAACACATATGTGAAAATGAATATGCTATATTCACATGAATATACATATAGATGAAAAAAAAAACTCTTTATAACCTGAACACTGCAATACTTGCATAATGATAAACATTCACATATAACAAAATATGTAACCTTATGGAGTCAACAACAAAAATAAAATGATGATATAGTTAATAAAACTCTGGCCTTCTCTCACATATAATCACAATATCATCTAAACCATAATAGTTTTCTAATTGAATCATTTTCCAGTGATTGGAAAAGGTAATAATCAGTTTTACAAGGTTGGATGAATACAATGGGTTGAATAGAACAGACTGAGTTCCAAAATGTTTTTCTTTGTTATTCTATCTGTATGGAGCCTTATTTTTTTATTTTTCTTACAATGATGTTCACTCTGTACAAGGCCCATGAGCCACTTGTGGTAGAATGTTACAGAATAAGAGGCACCACTCCAAGCAAGGTGATAATGCCACAAAGATGCAAAGTGCCACCAGAAGTGAAAGAGAAGAATAAACTCTAGAGGGAACCAGAAGCCCAATCATAAACAGGAAACAAATGATAAATATGTACTCTTGTTTAAAAGATTAGGGAGGAGTGTGAACTGGATAAAAGGTAAACATATCTCTTCCTATTGAGATGTCGTCATGGAGACGAACAATATTTTTCCTTTAATTCATTGTGTATGCTGCCACTGTTGTCCAAAAATCTAAAGTATGTTAATGTATTCCAAATTTATTCTTAACTGCATCATATGATTCATAGTTAGGATGATAGATTGCTCATTACAATTGGTTATCATAAACGGAAATTATTTATGACCTAATCTAAAAGATGTTGATATAATCTATATTACAAAAGAGCTGATTCTTTAACAATTTCACTGTCTGTGTGTAAAGTTGCACGTGCATATATAATGTATATGCATATGTTTGTGTTGTGCATGAATGATTTATATGTGCTTGGGCCATTTAATGTAGAGACAAGCACATGCACACATATGTATAAATATAAATCTATGATAAGATAAAAAACAAATAGTTGTGAAGATTTATCCTTGCCTTTTGCTTTGAACATTGTCTTATTTTAGTTCACTCTAAATTTTATTCTTAACTGCCACATAGCTAGGATGATGCAATTGTCATTATAAATGGTTATCATATGCAATTTGACTGAGTTTAAAATAGAAAGTGTGTTTATGTGTGCAGTAAATGGCACAAGCACATGTAAGTCACTCATGCACAACATAGACATACGCTTATACATTTCCCTTCCCACACAATTTGGATTAGAAGTGAAAGAAAAAGAAAATACTTTAGCACAAACCCATTTCTAAACAGGTAAATAAGAGGTAGTCATCTATTCCAGTTCAAAAGACCTGGAATAAGTGTGAACCGGACAATAGCCAAACCTATCTACTCCTATAGAGGTGATGTCATGGTGGTGAACAAGGTTCTTTCTTTAATCCACTATGTATGTTGCCACTTCTGTGTAAAAATCTAAGATATATGTTAAATGTATTTCAAATTTATTCTTCTTAACTGCCTCATATGATTCATATTTAGGATGATAGAGAGGTCATTACAATTGTTTATCATAAACAGAAATTACTTATGACTCAACCTTAATATAATATATATTATAAAAGAGCTGATTTTCTGTTTATTACTCTGTCTATGTGAGACTTTTTATGTGCAGATGTATATGCATAAGTCTGTGTTGTGCATGAGTGATTTACATGTGCTTGTGTTATTTAATGAGCATACAAGCACATGTACACACACACACACACACACACACACACACACAATACATTCATCTTCTCACTAAGTATGGGTAACTTCTACCCAGGGCTGAGCAATAAAATCATAAATTTAGAAAGAAGAAAAGAAAACATTTTTAAGACCTAAAAATTATAAGCTTTTATCAAACTTTTTGTAAAGTATTTAGCAATAAATAAAATAATTATTTAAATGTGTTTAGGGCTATCATTGAGTTACATGCAATCATAAATACACACACACACACACACACACACAGTGAAAGTGAGCCTGAAATGGACGTCTGTGTCATGAGAGTTAATTTCCTTTTCTGTAAACATAAAAAAAATATCAACCAGGAAATGTTCATAGCTCTGAGTAATTTTTATGACTCCTTATGTATTTAAACAGAAGAGACAGACAATTTAAACTTGAAGTTTGATTCTCTTGTTATCAGCAAAGTGCTGGTGAGGGAAGAAATCGAACTTTGAAAAAAAATAATTCCCCCCCCAATCACAGTAATAAAACCACTCAAATTCAAGAAGAGTACTGAGTGTTAGAGAATATGAGGAAAAGAAAAAATACCCCAAAAAACAAAAAACAACACTTTCAAGGAGAGAGAACTTGTATCAATAATATGAATCTATGGATAGATATTTTCTGAAGATCGAAATAAAGTGATATGTTGCAGTTTTTTTGACAGGCTAAGGTTTCTTTTTACCATAAAGTCAACAAAGTACTGTAATGAACTTTTTTTTAATGCTATGTCCTTTCAGGATGTAGGTGATCATCGTTCAATAGGTTCTGTTTCTTTATTATGTGAAAATGGGAAAAGATAATTAAGTGATTTTCTGTTGCCTTCTCCATGGTTTTAAATTAAGAAGAGTTTTCTTCCTAATTGACTGGCTACCAGTAAAGGCTAAAAAGTTCATTATAACCTCTTAATTAAACCATAGCTGTCATTCAATGCAGCAGACTAAGGTGAAATCAAGAATAAGTTATCATCTTATAATTCTCCACTATTTACATTATTCAGACTATTATCCTCATCTTTGTTACTATTTGTACAATGTTTCAGCTGTTGTATGCTCCAGCCATTTTCAGGGTAAAAATTCCTAGCACCTGAAGAAGGCCAGAGTGTACAATAGCCAAAACATTGTACAGATGGCAACAAAGATGAGGATAATAGTCCAAATAATGTAAATAGTGTAAATACCACCTCATCTCAGAAATATAGACATGTCTTATAATTCTGTTTGTCCTTCCCTTAGTTAGCATGACACTATGTTCTGCCAATACTTCAGAAATAATAATCTATTCCATTTTCATCATATGTAAAGACATGCCAGAGATGCTACTTGGTTTTAGTGACAAAATGAGAGAAAGAAAAAAGAGAAGACAGAAGTGTTTAACATCTCCTGCCAATATGTCATAAATAATGGCTATTCCATTTTGATCATGATTAAACACTGAAAAGACATAAAAAATGTGACTTGATTTCAGTGACAAAAAGAAAGAAAGAAAAAGAGAAGATAGAGGTGTTTAATGTTTCCTGCCAATACCTCATAAAAATGAACTATTTCATTTTTGATAATGCGGAATGCATTGCAGTGCAGTAAATGTAGACTCAGAATGAGAAATCCGTGAACTGAGTTTGAATTCAAGTTGAATTCGTTGCATTCACTTATGTGCAAATACCCTTGAGAAAGGTATTAATGTCTCTTCCCTCCACCTATGGGTTAAATAAGAGGACAGATTAGGTTCTATAGCCTTGGTTAGCAACTAGTCTACCACAGAAAGTAAGAGCAACCTACTGCAGGAAAATCTTTTGCCCAGTCAGTCAGTCATGTCTCTTTCAAGACATGATCACCCAAGCATGTATCCCGTATAGCACTTAACTGACTGAATGTGGGAAGAGTAGAATGACTAAAAAGACAAATTAGTGACACAACTTGGTTTCTGAGAAAATGAAAGAAGGAAAAAAAAGGGGAAGATAGAAAGGTAGTAACATTTTCAAGTGTTTAATGCCTGTTTCAATTGAAATGGAAAATGTCAATCTTTTCATTTGTACCCCTTTACTTCATAGAATAAAGACCAGCATTGATACATATGACTGTTATTGCAATATTTTTTTAAGTTGTTAAGCCCAAGAACATAATTTCTATTGATATTTTATTGTTATTGAACTTGTCATGAGCTTTATCAGTCATTAACTGAAGAATGATGTTTCATCAGAAAATTCAAATAAGAAAACCAAGAAATTTTCATCAATATTTCTAGTAAAAACATATTGATCTGAAGAAGTAAAAAAACCCTTCTGATTGAGATTATTTAGAAATAGAGTCATGATAGAGAATACAACCCGAGGCAGTGTCTTCAAAGACCAGCACTCCCAGTCTACTTTAGAATGAGATAACATGCAACATTTCCTCTTGTCTTTTGTTATGTTTGTATCATCTTATCCTTATCAATGTTTCCTGGTTCTCTGTTCATTGTAAGAGGTTGACCTTCATGGATTAAGACAGATTTGAACTACTGGCAAATTTTCATTGAGTGATTGTGACTCATGTATTATTACACTGAAAAAAAATCAATGCAAATCGGCTTGAAGGCATTTTAAATTATTCCAAGCTGTGAAACACTCAACAGTCTTGTTATCATTGATTACCAGATATTTTCACTTTGAGTTCTGAATTGGTATGCATTTTTAAAGGGACTCCAAATACTTTAAGATATTTTATTATTTTTCAGGTTTTTTTTTATTTTTCACCAACAAAAATTATATTATTGACATTATTAATATTTTTTTTTAAAAGTAAGGTTAACCCTGTACAAGGTAGAGGGTTATGTTAAGGTGTAGTTTATATGGATATGAGGGGGAAGATAATGGTTAACTCTAGACTTGGAGAGGTTAAGATTGTAGTGATCAGGGGAAACATCCTCTTCAGAGGTCAGTGGTTCACTGGAAGAAATTGTTAGAGTAAAAGTTATTTCTCACTTATGGAATACAGAGGAAGTGTGGGTGGTTTGCTATAATGTAAGTACCAAGGTGGGTCCTAGCTGTGAAGGTCAGACCTTGCAGAATGAAGAAATGTAATTTGTCCGAGTACTTTTCATAGTAATATCAATAGAACAGTGAGATACTCGCCCAATCCTGTATGTGAGAGAGTGGTTGGAGTGTGGAAAACAATTCTTCTTTGCTTTTGAACATTATCAAGATTGGAAAGCAAGATCTAGGTGGCTCCTGCCCAAATATGGCAACAGCATTCCATTTTCAGCCTGATCTGGCCCTTATAAAGGTAGAGGATTTGGACTATTATCCTCATCTTTGTGTTATGATCACAATGTTTAAGTTATTGTACTGTCTGGCCTTCTTCAGGTATCTTTAGACACAGTGAAAACAGAGTGAACAGTACTAAAAAAGAACAAGAAGTGATATTCCTAAACATCGTCCAACATTCACTGCCATACAGAAGGACAGATATCACATGGTAATTCAACTGTCTTTTCTTTCTTTCCAATGTGATTTTTCTGTCTTTCAGTACTCTGGTTAGCTTTTGACATGCTTTCCTTGGCCATGTCAGCGCCTCTTTGGATCTTAATGTCACACTTTCTATCCTGTGTCAGAACACTTCCCAGGTATTTAAATTTCCTTACTTGTATTATTTTAATTTCTCCAACTTGTAGTTATCATTTTGTTATGTTTTTTCTTGCTGATGATCATACATTCACTTTCTTGAAGTTTATGCTCAGTTCTTTCTTCTTGATTTCTTTTGCTACCCTTTGTAAGAGATACTTCACTTATATACACTTATATCCAATATATACACTCCAATATGAAATTGAGACAATAATAATAATATCCAATATTTGCACTTCATTTATATATACTTATATCCAATATATACATCCCAATGTCAAATTGAAACAATAATACACAATATATACACTTTTACAGGGTGCGATGGGTTAATTGTTGCCATCTTATGTTTTTAATTTAACACATATGTAGTATTTATATTTGATTTTGTTGATTATATACTATAGTAGTGTCAGTTGGCCTACATCAAATGCCTTGAGGAAGTAGTCTCATCCCGGGTCAAGAGAATAGCTCCTGGAAGACCGTATATCTGGTTACAGGATTCTGCATCATGACACATATGGAGGAGAACCCAGTCATGGCTGTCAAGCAATTTCTATGATCACATCACCTTTTATATCTGGTCATCTCACTCCCCAGACTGCAACCCTCTTGATTATTATGTATGCGGCATAGTTGATCAAGAGACTGACAAAACTCCTTGTAATACCAAAGATGAACTGAAGGCAAGGGTTATGGCATCATTCACCAATTTAAACTAGGAGTAGGTCCAGAAAAATTGCAGAGATTTCAAACTCGTCTGGAGATCATTGTTGAAGCCAGTGATGATTTTATTGAATAAATATTGTCTTTTGTATTTTGAGAGATTTTTGTGTAATTTTGGCAAACATATCTGTTAAAATGAGGTGTCAGTGTTATCTTCATTTTTACATAATTCAGATAACAGTTCATCCATCTCAGTCTGTATGTACAATGTCCAAAATATACATTCCAATGTCAAACTGATACAATAAACACAGTATCTAATATATAGACTTATTTATGTTCCATTTATATATACATAATTATGAATGATCAATTGAAACAAGTGAATGACAACAAATATATGTATATATAATATAATATAATATAATATAATATAATATAATATAATATATATTAGATTGTATAACAAGTGAATGGCCTTTACACCTAATCTTATTAATTTATCTCATATGAAATCAGGATTTTTTTTACTTTTGGGATAAGAGGTTGGAATTTTGTCCATTGGATAAAAGTCCACTGGGATTTTGGTATGGATTCTGGATAAACGGACAACTAAAGAAAGTTGGAAGGCCAGAACAGTTGAAACCCTGTGATAAGTGCAATAAAGATGAGGATATCAGTCCTAGAAATTATGATGGAAGAATAATATTGTGGGAAAATAAAATAAAATCAATAAATAAAGTAGTAAAAAAAATATGTTTTCACATTTTGCTAGTTTTCAAGGAAC
Organism: Ascarosepion bandense; assembly: GCA_037127315.1. Classification (NCBI taxonomy): domain Eukaryota; kingdom Metazoa; phylum Mollusca; class Cephalopoda; order Sepiida; family Sepiidae; genus Ascarosepion; species Ascarosepion bandense. The sequence goes on along the minus strand of JBBBDQ010001217.1, from coordinate 402,287 downwards.
CTGTTGTAGAGTGGCTGACACTCCTGCAGCACTCTCAATGATGGAATGGCCCATGGCTGAAATAGTCTATTTAAGTAATGAGTAGTAGCATTTGAGGTGTGGTATTTGAATGTCACTCAAGTAATATTTGGACTGATTACTTTGGCCACTACTGCAATCTAAACCCCTCCTGTTTGTGTTGTATGTTCTGTCTTGTCTGTCATTGTAACTATTGTACTCTTCTGTGTATATCCATTTAGCTCCAGATATTGTGCTGAATAATACCGCAACAGATTTTTTCTGTGTATTGTATCCACCTTGGGGATACAACAGAATCAGAACAGGTTTTGATCATCTGCACAATTTTTTGGCCATATTTCTAAAAAGAACGGAACTGCATTCTTTTTCCACCTTCCAATTTATAATGTTCAGAAGTGTTTTGTAGAACCTTTACCTAAGAAGTAAGTACAACCTTTACTTTGACTGTTCCAACTCAGCACAAGGCTGACATTAGCTCAATCATTATAACCATACTCATTGATACTTATTTCTGGGTCAGAAAAAGAAAACAAACTTACCCAAGAGCCATTGAGAACTTTGTTTTCCAATATTTAAAAAACAAAGAAGAAATAGTCAATAGTAGAAATCTAAGTTTTTATTGCTTCATCTTTAATTGTTTATATGTGAACATGCAACTACATCAGATCTATAGCTGCATCTACTGCTAAGAAGGTTGGGTCACTGTGTCAGATCAGAAAGTTTTTCTCATCAGAATCCATCTTGCACATTTATAAATCTACCACTCATCTGTGCAATGAATACTGTTGCTATATTTATTCAAGTGCTTCTATTCCCCTTAAGGTTCTCAACAAAATCCAAGGAGGATCTGCAATGAAATTGATGCTGACTTGGCACCCAACCTTCAGTGGTTTTCTCATCAATATGATGTGGCTTTTGTCTATCTTTTCTATGAATATTTTTATAGCAACTGCTCTGACGATATTCTTTACTTGGTGCTTTGACAACATGAATTTATGTTTACTATTAGATTAGCATCAAGGTCCCAACCTTTTACCATTGAAATAGTCAAATGTAATCTCCTCTTCTACTCAAATAGTTTCTTTTCATGCACTTCCCTTTTGTGAAACTTCCTTCCATTTACTGGCTTCCTTGATAGCTACAATTTCCAAAAGTTTAAATGCAATGTCAATTGCCATCTTCTATCATCTATCTTTTATCCTTTCTTTGACACCCTCTGTACATTGTTTTTTTTTACACTGTAACCACTGCTCACCAGTGGTTATACTGCCTTACTTAGGGTGAAATTATTAAAAAAAATGCACATATCTACAATTCATCAAACACACAAACTTAATTTTCTAAAGTCCTTAAGTAAGATTCATTATCCATACTGACTGGTTATGATTTTCAAAAAGTAAAGTAAGTTATTATTCATCAATTATTTTTATTTGTTTATTTTTTAATCATTTCACCCCAAGCAAAGCAGTTTTACTGCCACTGGTGTGCAGAAGGTTGCATAAGAGGAAAGTGATGAGAAAGAGAGACAAGTTATAGGGGGTGTCAGAGAATGGGATAAGAGAAGGATGAGAATACTGGTGTGATAAGAGTAGAGTAGATGGAGAAAAAACACGAGGGAAAGGATGTGAATCAGAGAGATAGGAGATGACAATTGACCTTACATTTAAATTCTTGGAGATTGTAGCTGTTGGGGAAGCAAGTATACGGAAAGGAATTTCACAGCCAGGAAGTGCGAGAAAAGAAACTGATAGAGTAGAAGTTGCGGTTACATTTTATTGGTTTTACTGTAAAAAGGTGGGACCTAGTTGTTAGTCTGGTAGCTTGATTAAATTCATGCAGAAGGGGTACCAGGGAGCTAAGCTCATCAGAGCAAAAGCTGTGAAAATATTTGTAGAAGAGACAGAGGGAAGCCACATTATGCCGGTGAGAAAGTGACTGCAGCTGAGCTACCAAGTTGGGATCAATCACATTGCAGATTCTCCATTGGATTTTGTCAAGAACGCTGAAGTGAATAACAGGCACTTGATCAGATGTGGCAGCAGTATTTAATACACGGGCAGATATTTGATATTTATTTTCAAAGAGAGGCTATGATTCTATTTATAAGTTTGCAAATATTACAGTTTTTACATAACAAAAAAACACCTTTTTGCATAAATCTTGAAAAACAAAATGACTATGAGCCTCTAAATAAACAGTAAAGACACATAAAAGTTATAACCTTTTTTTTAGGCAGGTTAAAGAAATAAACATAACGAAAAAAACAATATAAAATTTTTAGTATGTCCACACAATTATGAATATAAGAAACACCCAAGTCCATGGCCACTTCAAACTAATAACATGGACAAACCAACCCTATCATTAAGTCAAACTATTAAAATAATCACATCAAAACATCAAGTCTCTAAAACTATAAATAAAGACACTCAGCATGGCCACACTGAATGTATGTCTGCTTTCAACAAGTTTTTGGGAAGTAAATGATTCAAATCTGTGTTCCTTTGATGACTTTATTATTCGGAGGTAAAATCCTGTTTTTATTATCTTTATGATTTGAATATACATACATGTATGATAAGATAAGGAACAAATAGGAAATATTTATAAATCTAACATGTTTTGCTTTTATTAAATCTTCCTCAGAGAATGAAATATAGTGGAGAAAAAGAAAATTCTGCTATTTTTAATTATTTAGCTGTGGGTTTTTCATTGGTTTAGCAGACATCCTCTGCATCAGTCTTGTTAAGTAGCGTCCATCTGTATAATTCATGTAAATTGTAATTCTAGTTTCTTTTTCTAATTTGGTTTGCATTATAAAATTAAAATTATGTTCTGCTTTGTGTATTAAGAGTGAGTTTAAAGAGTTGTTCCAATATCAAGATATCAAGATATCAAGATATCAAGATATCAAGTCTTATATTTGTAGATGTGGGCTTTTAGATTCTAAGATGTTTTACCAAAGTATATTTTTCTACATTGTAGGCATTTTATGTCATAAATCTTGCCATTCAATGTAGCTTGAGATCTATTTTTCTTCCTAACTATATCTTTGATTGTCTTGGTTGGTGGTGGTGGTAAAGATCCTAGTGTTGGGGATAACTAATTTATTTTCAAATTTTGTTGATGGTGTTGAGGGGTAAGATTGTAATTGTTTTGTTTTGGAATAATGTTGTTGGTTGGTGGTTTCTCCTTTTTTTTGATTGATGGACTTTGTATGCTTGTTTTCTAGCATTGAGAATGAAATAGATGAAGTATATAAAGCAATTCCTAAAGAATGAATGGATTTATTTTTAATCCATTATATTACTTCAAACGTTATTATATTATAATATTAAAATATGAAGTGTCCCACTATATTAAAGGCTGGTTACTCATATCAAAGTATGCCTGTCTACTAGGTTGGCTAGCCAATTCCTGTTCCAGATGCACATTTGGTCTTTGATCAACACCTACAAAGCCCACCTCTGTTTTATACTGCAACTAAGCTGAGCAGACCATAGTTATAGTTTCTGGGAGAGAGCATGTTATCTAGCATGAGCAACAATCTGAACATGGCTAGCATGCTTAGACACTCGGTCATGATGACTTGTGTCTTCATGATAGCACAACCATCAATTCACAAGGTTTTGGTTAATTCTTGCTATGGTTTTCAGGTAATTTTCAAAGATGCCACATGCTGAGATTGCCTTGCCCAGACTAATAACAACAAGAAGTAACTTTTCTGACAAATTGACCATTGTGAGATTTGAAACCTGGATCTCATGGTCAGAAAGCAAGCGTTCTAACAACTTGGCCATGTGCCAACTATAATAAGGCTTCAAGTATTATATATCTATATATATTTAGAATTTATAACATAAATATGTTATAATATCACTACAAAAGTAGCCATTTTGTTTCAACACTAACTCTGTCTTATCATCACTTGATAAGATACAGTTAGTGTCAAAATAAAATAGGTACTTTTGTAGTGATCTTATAACGTATTTATGTTATAAATTCTAAATAAATATTATTTGCTCTACTTTGTATTGAGCACTTTTTTAAGAATAATGTTTTTTGGGATACAGAATTTTATTCCATCCATACTTACCCTATACTTGTCTCTCTCTCTCTCTCTATATATATATATATATATATATATATATATATATATATATGAAATGAATTGTTTGAACATTATTTTTTATTGATACTCGTATTTAAGTAGATATTCTGTTTTTAATGAAACAGTATTATATATATATTTCTACCGGCCTGATTACTTACGATAAATTTTTATTACGAAAATATGTGCCATATATATATGTAGTCATCTGCAGACAGTCCTGTTATGCTGTATCACAGCTCATCAGTATGGTATGGTTAGCCATCTGATTGCTTCCAGCCAGGATTGAAACCTGACCGATTTAACATATATATAGTGTATTGAACAAGCAGATAATTTTCTAAACATATATTGTTAAATATGACAAACATTGAATGTCTGTTATGTTTCATCATGAGCTGTTCTAAACATCATATTTTGGCTTTAATTTCAGGTGAAAATAAAGACAAAAATTGTTCGACATTTGGATATTTTTTTATTATGCTGGATCTAAGCTTTCAGCTCACATGAGCCATCTTCAGAGAGGTTACAGGGGTGTTAATATAAAAACATCCACCATTAAAAATGATTTTATCTTGTGTTGACATGAAACATTTTCTATGCAACAATAAGTCACGAATAGCAATGTGGTTCTATGATGTCACACCGTGTGTAAGAGACTGAAATGTTAACAGAACCATATGTCTAAATGCAATGTAATGTGTTGTGACCAGATTGAAATGTGATTTTATTAAGTGTGGAGTGTTTTGATTTAATGCAGATGGCCTCTAATATCTGGAAGTTCTTTTTACTATGTGTATGAGTGAGTATTATTGTGTTATTGACTAAAATCTCTAATATTACCTACATGGCTATGTTTTTTTAAGAAATGTTGTTTAATTGAACTATGATCAGAAAGGTGGCAGGCAAGTCTACGGGAGAGTGTGGTTGTAGTAAAACCAATATATATAGTGGGTTTATTATTAGTACCAGAGATACAATCTCTGAACGGGCATGTAAATTGATATACTACATTGGTTTTCTGTAGAGGATTTAGTTGTGTCGTTGTAGGGTTATTAGAGACTATGAGGTCAATTGTTTTGAATTTTTTATAATATAAGATAAGCTTAATTTGATTATTATTATTTATTGGTTTAACATTTCTATGTATTATATTTTTGAGTGTTGTTTCATTGTGTTTATAATTATTATGCATTTGGTTGCAATAATATAAATTAATGGTGTTATGTTTATTTTGACATACACTATTATTATTAATATTATCAATATTGTTAAAGGTATTATTATTAGTTTATTGAGATACATTTTAATTTGTTGATCAATGACGGAGTTAGAAAATCCATTGTTAACATGTGTTTGTTTAATGTTGTGCAATTCTTTATAGAATATGGATTTGGAAGAAGATATCATTTGAGTGCATTGAATTAAGTTTTTTATAACAGCTAACTTATATCATTGAGGGCATTCACTATTATAATTAAGAAGATATGAGTTTATGCTAGTTGGTTTTCTATATAGAGAAGTAATAAATCTATGTGTGCTCCAATATTGTCTGTTATATTTAACAATATATGTTTAAATATATATATATATATATATATATATATATATATATATATATATATATATATATATTCTAAAAAATATTAGATTTTATTTATAACTTTACTTGATGTGTGGGTGGTGTAATGGTGTAATTTTGAACCAAACCCTTTATTTTGATATTTATTTTAGGTATTGACTTCAAAACTCTTTGGGTCAAGTCACTAGATCTAACCAATGCTTTTATCCACTGGACCATGTGTCCTTGAGGACAATACCAGAGCCATGTGTCCTTGAATTTGATACCTGGTTACTGCATTGGGAACAAATAACTTAGAGAGTTGAGTTAAAGGGAGATAGCTAAGATATCTGAAAGTAGCATGGCTCATGCAACGAGAACAATATACTTGAGCGATCAAAATAAAGATTTTGGTTTGAAATTCCAATCACCTGAAGAAGGCCAGAGTGTACAACTGTTGAAATGTTGTGAATATGAATATGGCAATAAAGATAAGAACAACAGTCTGAACAATGTAAATAATGATTATTATGTAATATTTCACAATATTCAGTAATGTAATATAACAATGAGATTTTTTGTTTTTAGCACTTAAATAAGAAAGAGAGTTCACTCTTGAAGAATTAGAATGGTTACTTGTAATTCAAACCTTGTGTCTAAAGACAAATAAGAAAATCAAAGATTGCATGTTTGTTTTGTTGCATATCAACTTCTGATGGGTTATTTAGTGCCAAAATTTAATTTTTGGGGGAACATTAGTAATTTCTTTTTAAAAAATATATTGCTGCTAAAATTTTTACTATGAAAATGTATTGCTGGAATTTTTACTCTAAAAATGTATTTTTATACTTTCATAGTGTTTTGACCCCAGTTTGGGAGTTAACTACTAGCTCATAGTTGGAACCCTAACAGGTGCTGCCACTCAGGTCCAGGCTAACCTGGGTGGCAGCAGAAATTAATAGGTGGTTCCATGCTCCTCAAAACCTCCTGATCAGAGGCCCTTCTGTAGTTTATTGTCATACCCAGGATGACAAAGATTTGAAATGAAGTTATCTCAGAAACATGGCATAAATACATGACTATCCCAAACATGGATGTATAAAGTGTTTACTATTTAAAACTACTTAAAATAACACTTTGAACTTATAAGTGCTTTAAAGGACTAGCAATTGAAATAAATACACTGCACTTACTAACACCTTAAGCATTCAGCACACACACACACACACACACATATATATATATATATATATATATGTATATAAGATTGCTTTAAAGTAGTAACCTGACTAATACACATCCAGTCTAGAATAAAATCAAATAACACTAATTAACTAAATCTCAGACCTTAAAGTACTAATAATGACACACAAAATTATGAGACTTCAAATTACAAATGGCTTCAAACTGATAACAGTTCTCTACTAATCCTGTTATTGCCTCATGAAATCACACTGAATTATATCAACTTTAGATGACATTTACACAATCTAGTTGTCCCTCAATCTATGAGATGTTCACTGTCTTCCATACTATGTTATGGTATTTCAAACTTAATGGTGAGTTTTTTTTTCTTCTCTTACGGAACTCTCTTCCAGTTTATTAATTTCTTATAAACTCTGATTTTCAAAAATGCATTGCAAATGATTTTATAATGAAAATGCATTGCAAATGATTTTACAATAAAATGCATTGCAAATGATTTTACAATAAAATGCATTGCAGATGATTTTAATATAAAAACACATTGCACATTGTCACATTGTGGTGCAGTGGATATCGACTCAGAATGAGGAATCGGGGAGCCGAGTTCGAATTCCAGCTGAATTCATTGCATTCACTTACGTGCAAATACCCTTAGGAAAGGTATTAATCTGTCTCTTCCCTCCAGTTATGGGATAAATAACAGGACAGATTGGGTTCTATAGTCTTGGCTGGCAACCAGTCTACCACAAAAAGCAATGGCAACCTACTGTGGGATAATCTTCTGCCCAGTCAGTCATGTCTCTTTTGAGGCATAATCGCCTAAGCATGTATCACGTATGGCACTTAACTGACTGACTGACATTGTCACAGATATATTAAACAAATCCATTAAAACTTTAATTCAATCTGATGATTACATATATAATGAAAAAAGTATTAATGTTTAGTCAATTTTTTGGAATGTTGTTTGGGTTAAGAAATTTGAGAAATTTTCAGATTTCACTACAAGTTAGCTTTTGCTGAAAAATAAGATTTATTAGTCAAAATAAATTTTATATATCTATTAAGTTTTTATTTTGGCATACTGACAAATGACTATTTTTAATGCTTTACCTTTTAACACAAGTACACATTCAACATAAGTGACAACTTGAAATACAAACTACCTAATGTGATTAAATTCTTTTGTTAATCTATACATGTATTAGTATTATGATGCTTACATATCATCTTACAGATTGAACTTCCATTCACTTAGAAATTTGTACTCCTATTATGGTCTGTAAAATGTCTGCTGTTAAACATCATTATACTCTATATTTAATTATTGTACTTTTATTTCTTTATTTGATTACTATTTTCTTTTTCATATAATTTGTGGTATTATTCGTAGAATTTAAAATACAAATACATTAAACCTTTTATTTATCCCTATGTTTACATAGCAAATACTAAAATTATTTACAGAAATCTATTGGAAATTATTTTACTGTAAAATACATGACAAATAATTTTACTATAAAAATGCGTTACAAATGATTTTGCTATAAAATGCATATCAAATAACTTTTACTATAAGAATACGTTGCAAATAACTTTAAAGTAAAAATGCATGACAAATGATTTTACTATAAAAATGTATCGTAAATGATTTTACTATAAAAAATCAGTGCAAATGATTTTACTATAAGAATGTATTGCAAATGATTTTACAATAAAAATTCAATACAAATGATTTATTATAAATCCAGGATGCTATGATGAATTGTCATCTAAATTATACAAAAATACTGACATCTCATTTTAACAGATATATTGACCAAAATTACATAAAAATATCTTAAAATACTAATTGGTAAATTTATTTATCCTTTAGTATTTTTTATTATTATGATTATTCTCAAGAATATTTGGTTATGCATTCAGCCAATGGAATCAGCAGAACTTATATTTCACCAAAATTTGTTTGTGTTCCTTTTGCACATTTAAAAGGCATGAAACCTTTTGTGTTACTCTATCAACAAATATCTTGAAAAAACTACAATTCACTGGCACACCATGATAATTCATAAAAAAAGAGAGTGGGTAAGAAACAAATCAGTCTGTCATAACTAAACTAGTAGTAAAAAGCTGCTACTTTAATAATCAACATTGACAAAGTTCAATCAAAAATCAAAGTGCAGTTGATTTACATGGTGCAATGGATGAATTGTTATCTAAATTACACAAAAATGAAAATGTCACTGACATCTTATTTTAATAGATATATTTACCAAAATTACACAAAATATATTGAAATTCTAAAGAGTAAATTTCTTCAATAAAATTACCATTGGCTTAAATCATGGCCTCCAGACGATTTTGGAATATTTTGAAACTCTTCTGGACAATCTGTATTTCAGATAATATAGACAAGTCCATTTCCTCTCATCCATTCAACAATGTATTTGTGTTTGGTGAATTCAATGCCCACCATGCCAAGTGGCTGGAAAACTCTGTCACTGATCTTGCTGTTGTCTATACTCTGAACTTCTCAATCACTCATTCTCTCATGCAAGTGGTAGATTTCCCCATGCATTTACCCAATAATCCTGAAGGACATGTCTCTCTGCTAAATCTCTGCTTTACTTCTATACCTGACTCTTGATATGCCATGCAGTTCTTTTCTCTTGGCAACTCTGATTATGCTGTGGTTTCTGATAATATCTTCTTCTGCTGCTCCTCCTTCCAGGAACCTCCTACCAGCTGAATATCTTACTGCTAACAAAGAGCAAACTTGGTTGTTCTACAACTTTCTCTGTGATGTCCCTTGGAACAAAGTCTCCTCTTGGGGAAAGCCAGTATTGATGCTTTCTTCTCAACCAGGAAGTTTTGACTTAAACCTCATTCTTCCACTTGGTTCTTTTCTGCTTGCTTGGCGACCATTGCTCACAGGAATCACTTCTTCCTGCTTTATCGAAGTGACGCATCTGACTACAATAAGCACCTTTTTGTCTCTGCTTGTAATGAATGCAAATGTGTCCTAACTGATGCTAAACTGTTGTTTGCCGACAGAATGAAGCAACATATAGCATCCTGAGCGCTTTGCTTCCAATTTTCTCTTCCAACTCCACACTTGACTAATCTGGACTTCCCACACCTGATTTCCTCCCTAGAACATAGGCCCAACTAAATGATGTATATATAACCCTGACTCTAGTCTCTAATATTATTTCTAAGCTTCACTTCCATAAAGCAAGTAGAGTTGATAGAATTCCAGTCATTGTCCTAAAGAAATGTGCCCCTGAACTTTCTCCTGTCTTCTCCAAACTATAACTATTGCCTTGCTGCTTCTTGCTTCCCTGCTTGTTAGAAGTTCTCCTTTGTAGTTCCTGTTTTTAAAAAATCTGGAGAACCCTCTAACCCCTCAAACTATTGCCCTATCAGCCTCTTACTGCTTTTTAGCAAAGTGTTTCGATGCTGAAATGATTAATCATCTCATATCCAACAACCTATTCTCTGACAAGCAGTATGGCTTCTGCTTTATCAGCTCTATCATTGATGTGCTAATGACCAGTGGTGATTGTGGAACTCTGAAAGTGGTGCTGTTGGCGGTGGTGGGGGAACTTAGGAGCCGAGATTTTTCTGAGGAGAAGAGGGGAAAACTCAAGCAGTGTTTTTATTTTTATACAATGCCATTATCATAGACACTTAGAAATGAGTTTGTGAGTATAAGTATGTTACATCACTAAATAACAAAGTGACTGCCTACGTATCTGCATATCTAGTTGGGGACATTATTTCTAATTAACATCTTCCTTCAGATATGAAAATATGACTATTAAGTCTCTTTCCCTCCCTAACAACATGTCTGTTTTTATCTATCTGGTTGTTTTATTTTGTTTGTTTTTCTTTCAAACTGGTCTTTGTATGTGTCTTTAAAAAGCTAAATGAAAAAGAAAACACGGGAAAAGTGCTGAAGATCAAATCTTATTAAATTCAGAGACTGATCAGTTTCAATAATTTTTTAAGCTTATAAAATTGGGAGATTGGGAACAAAGGGCCAGGCAAAATTCTGGGTGGGCCTATATCTACTGATCTGAATATTTTTGAAAAATTTTTTTAAGAAAATATCCTTCCAAATGATATGTATTTTCCTAGCAAAATTTCTCAAAAATGTTTCAATAGATATTGTTACGAGGATGCATTTATATATAAAAATAATATTAATAATGCATCAAAAGTTATAGTAATGGATTCTATTGAGTCCTAATTGTTATTCCAAGAAAGTTCTAATTCATGAAGTAGTAAAAATAAGGAAATTAGGAATAGAACAGTTTGGAAGATTGTAGAATGTTCCAGTAGAATCTAGAGAGTTTGAAAGGTTCTTGAAGTAAGCAAATTAGGTGTTAACCCCTATAAAAATAGGTTTTGGGCAGTGGGTAGTTAGTTGATAGCAGGATGGGTTGACCTCATCAGCTCTGGTTTTGATTCAAGGATGTATATCCATCCAAAAGAATCTCTAAGTCGACGACAAAAACTAAAATTTGAAACAGTTGATAAAAGGATGTGCTGACCTCATCAACTCTGGTTTTGATTCAGGGATGTATATCCATCCAAAAGAATCTCTAAGTCGATGACAAAAACTAAAATTTGAAACAGTTGATAAAAGGATGTGCTGACCTCATCAGCTCTGGTTTTGATTCAAGGATGTATATCCATCCAAAAGAATCTCTAAGTCGACGACAAAAACTAAAATTTGAAACAGTTGATAAAAGGATGTGCTGACCTCATCAGCTCTGGTTTTGATTCAAGGATTTATATCCAGCCGAAAGAATCTCTCTGAGTAAAGTTGATGACAAACTAAAACTTAAAAGAGTTGTTAAAAGGATTTGCTGTCATATCAACTCCGATTATGATTCAAGGATTTATATCCAGCCAAAAGAATCTCACAGAAAAGTCCGAACAACTAAAACCTGAAAGATAACCTCATTAAACTATCTGGGTAAATACATATTTTTTGCCTCTTTCATTGACCAAGCCAATAATTAGTCTTTATATACGCATTTAAGGATTTCCAAAAAGTATAGCACTTAACTCCCTTGCCAACTTACTTGGGTAAAGACATTTGACACCTTACCCTCCCCTTCTCTCTTCGTAACATTTTACCTGCCATTCTATTTGAATGCAAAACCGTATATTTGTAAATATTTTTATCTAATGTTTTGTGAATTAAATATTTGTCTGTATTTTACTCTGAGTTTTGATCATCATTTTTATTTTTTCTTTTGTTATGCTTAACACGTAATGATATATACGAATATACTGTTTAATTAAAAACAGAGAATCTACTTAAATACAAGAATCTATTAAAAAATAATGTTCAAACAAATAAATTAAAATATGTCAATTGTTTATCCATTTAATAAATCTCTGGAGATTTCTGTAACAATCCTAGATATGAACAGGTTAAGAATGTAGTGATTGAGAAAATGCCCTCTTGTGAGTCCATTCTAAAGAGCAGTGGTTCATAGGAAAAAGGTGCTCAAGCGGAATTTATTCTTACAAATGGAATACTAAAAGAATACCAGTACATTCTGTTCCTTGAGGAACTTTATCAATGCTAGTGTAGAAATTTTATTTATTATCTGTATTTATACACAAAGTAATGCAGAGAAAAATAATGTTAAATGTTTAAATTTTGAATTAGAGAAGGTATTTACCACCTTTCCACCAAAGCAGATGTGACACAAGGTCAATTAAAATGGGGATTCTGAGCCCTTAAGCTCAGCGAAAATTATCCTGTAGACCCAACTTAAGCCTGGGTCAGGCTTTTGTTTTTTCATCCTAAATGAGACTCTACCCTTTGGTCGAGCCTCGTTTGCATCTCTCTCTGCTCGGAAGCAAAGAGTTGAATATGAGTGAGCATGGATTGTTATGATCACTTTGCTCAACTTCAATTTTGAATTAGAGAAGGTGGTAAAATATCCTAAAACCTCAAGCCATAAAGCAAAGCTAAACTATGGTGGACAGTAAGTGATGTAATTTTTTTGGTATATTAAACAAAGGGAATTAGAGTTGTTGTCATATATATGAGCACGTGTTTTGGAAAAGAAGTACAAGAAATATAATCCAAGTTTTTAACTTAAGTCATCATCAGAGTAGATACTGACAACTGGTGAATTTTGTAGAGTGAATGAGTGTTGTGATATAGGCAAAGCATGTTGTGATGTAAGTGAGGTGTGACATTTTTTGGTGTACATTAGAGGATGTGGGCGCCTAAACTCTGAAACTCAATAATTGCCTCTACTTATCCCAATGATGTCAAAAGTTTGGACTTGAAGGAAGTGGCTGAGATCCAGTGAGATAATATAAGAATAATGACGAGAAAACATGTGTGCATATTTTAATTACACAAAATAAGGAATTTATTTACAAATTGCCACATTTGTAACTGTCAGTAACTTGTTTCAAGACAAGTTATCAAACATTATTATTTTGTAGATTTGATGAATAGTCAAGAAGAGAAAATGTTCATTTAAATCATCAGACACAAAGTAAATTTCCAAAATGCTTAAAACAAATTGAGAGAGTTCATTTTTTACACAAAAATTATCTGGTTGAATTCAGTATAAACTGTGACAGAGAGAGAGTCAAACACATACACACATTTAAAAGGTTCAAAATTCCTAACACCAGAAGATGGCCGAAATGGTCAAAATGTCATGTTATTCGTTTCTTTCTTATTTTTTAAAAATTTCTATTAAGAATTTTTCTAAACAAAATTTTTACTTCCAGTGTGGTGATATTAAATTGAATATTGAATTAAACCAGCATAATTGTTTATCGGTAGCGAAATTTGATCTAAACAAAAGTTAGGCTGTTATATTTGGGTCATCAGAAAACAACGGAGGTAAACAAAATAATAATTTTTGATAAAAAGGATTTTGGAGTAGATTGCACATCAAGATGTATCTTGTTTACTAATAATGAAATCTGAGTTGAGTGCTGTTTAATTTGGGTCATCGGAGAATGGTGGAAATGAACAAAATTAATTTTTTTGCAAGTGAAATTGAATTAGCACTAAGTAAGCAAAAGGACCTTTGGAGGTCACATGATTTTTGGCTGTAGCAACAAACACTCATGATCACTTGTCATAAGAGCGCGTGAATGGCCTGGCTATATAAGCGTGTCATAATGCTGAAGTAAACAGAGTCGGTTCACGTCCGTAGAAGCATATGGCTGTGTGTCGTTGGATCTCCCCAAATGCATACAAGAGAACCCAGAACTGTGTGAGTGTATGGGTCACCTCCCCACTGGAGTAAGGTTGCTGACAATTTGGACCAATCAACCACCTAACCAAAAATGTCTTTGTATGAAAAAGGAGAGTAAAATATATTTTATATTTTATTTGTGTTTGGTCCTATTGTTTCAGATGGAGGCTTGTTGCAGGTTGTATTTGTTGTGCGGTGATGACGAGGAAAAGACAAGGAAGAGGAAAAAGATTATGAAATGATTATCTGAAACTGATGTTTTGTGAAGTTGAGTAGTTCCCGACAAAGGAGATTTATGATTTGAAAAGTTTAAGTGTCGCCCGAATTTGTTGCAGATTGTTGAAATTTGATAATTGCCCAAGGACTAAAAGATGTATCGTTGTAGCGGTTGCAGTGAAAAAATGCTGAGTACCTGAAACTTGATGTTTGTTACCAGCCCGGTGATATCAGAAATGCATCAGCTGTCCTTTGTACTAGCACCTTTGCAAGATACATGGTCCTAGCATTTTATTTGAGAAGAATTGACTCCGTCAAAAAAATCTGGAGAACATTGTTGAAAAGAGTTATATATCTTCTGAGATGATTTAACAACAAGTGAACCATATACACTCTCTCTCTGGCTAGAATCCTGTGTGTGAGTTATGCTAAAATACTTTTACTTCTGTAACCTTTTTCATTTTCTATTCTTTTCTTGTATATAAAAGACATTAACAGTGCAACCACTGAACAGTTGTTTGTTCGGCTTTCTACAGACATTGTTTATTTTTCTTTATATTTCTTTTTGATGTATTCTAAATGTTTAACACCGACTCCCCCAGCCGTGTCTACATCTTCAGTTGACTGTGAACAAACAACACTTCTGCTTTCTGGATCTAATAATTACAATGTCCGGCAGTAAGCAGATTTAAACCAGTGAGCCGGATGACTGACTTGTGGATGCTCAGGGACCTACAGCCAACCCCTTGAGTTTGGCTAAGACTGAATAGACATCTCAACCCAAAGAGGAAGATGTCGAAGTTTGAGGGGTCAGAGTGGAAGAGTCAGGTCTGGTGCATGTTGACCAGAGTAGACCCGTATAGTGGAAGTGCTAGATATACAGTCTCATGACCAGGATAACTCACGAGGAACAAAAGGGTTGAATATATAGTGCTGTAATAACCAGTATTTGACCCGAGGGGCAGGAGTGTTAAAAAACAAAGGTTTCCAAAATGCTTAAAACAAATTGAGAGAGTTTGTTTTTCACACTAAAGTTATACGGTTGAATTCAAAATAAAAGATATATTTTTAGATAATTAGCTTAACCATTGAACAGTGTTCTTGAAATTCCGAGTTGTCATTAGAGGCTGATAATGTATCACTGTGTAATTTGACATGGGCATTATTCAGATGCATGTTCCCTGCTTTTCTCTCTCTCTCTTTCCCGTTTTTCTCTGACTTCAACTGTCACTGTCTGACCAGACACATTAATAAGTAAGCCAGCTCAGTCACGTGGTCAGCTCAAATGCAAACTCATTTCGGGGTGGGGAAATAACATGACATGGGTTATTGAAAGTTCAATTTGTTTTTTTCTGTAAATCACTCTTTTCATTGGTTAGAAAATAATCCACATTGGCTTCCAAAATTTGCTATGGTCTTTTTCTCAACACAAAGGCAATCTTTTTTCTATTTGTCAAAAACAGATTTTCACACTGGCTTACAAATTTGTAAACAGTGAAGAAAAGAAAGTTATTTTTATTTTGTATTCACCACAGACTATATTTCTTGTAATTTTCTTGTTCAATGAACTTTCTCCTTGTCTGAGAAGGATTATTCATAATTTGAAAAAGAAAATCAGTAAAATTAATTAACACAAAATACCTGTTGTTTTTAATAAAATTTTCCTTAAAGAACATTTGCATTTGCTGCCTAAATATACAGAATATGAATGGGTGCATGTATATATATATATATATATATATATATATATATGTACACACACATATTCTGTATTCTTTGAAGCAAATATTATTAAAATCAACAGGTATTTTGTGTCAAATGTACTGATCAACTTTTCAAAATTACAAATAATCCTTCATATGTGTGTGTGTGTGTGTTTTCATTCTGTTTTAGGTGGTTAATAAAACTTTTAGAATATTCATTGTTAGTTTCATCTTGTTTCCATGAAGCAGTTTTTAACTGTAACACAACACAATTATCCAAAATTAATTTCAGTATATAACAATAAAGTCTGTACATTCTTTCCCTACACTGAGATTAATGTTAAGTGTCATACTAACCTAGTAGAAATTTTTGATGATGTTGGCTTACAGAGGCCTTTTTCCATATGTCTTTCTATGACTATAACAGAAAAGCAAGAAACCTAAAGGCACATTTTTGATAACACACCACTTGAGATTACCCTCTATATAAGGGTAGAGATATATTATGACTGACTAAACAGTCATTTGTCCACAAGATGCATAGGATCTGAAAAAGGGAAAAGGGTTAACAGGGTGCTTGTTATGTTTATGAAAGTATTTAAGTGTTTATAAAAGAAATATGCCCAAAATGCAATATACACAAGTAATCTAATAGAAGTAGATAAGTGTGTCCATTTGCCTGGTTCACACTCCTCACTCATCTTTTGAATGGGAGTAGAGTTTTATCATTTGTTTCTTGTTTAGGATTGGGTTTCCAGTTCCTTCTAAAGTCTACTTCAAATCTTACTCTTAAATGTATGCATTTATAATAAATTATTTAAATTAGATGTAATAGGAATAGAGAGGTTCTTTTATCATCCAATTCACACTCCATCCCAGTCTTTTGAACAAGGAGTAGAGTTTTATCCCTTGTTTCCTGTTTAGGATTGGGTTTCTGGTTTCTTCTAAAGTTTTCTCATTCGCTTTCACTTCTGGTGACTCCTTGCATCTTGGTGGCATTATCACCTTGTTTGGGGTGGTTCCTATTAATTTGTGAATATCATTGTAAAAATAAGAATAAAAATGTGGCCAATGCACATCTACCTGACTTTTTGATGATTTTAACAGACTTTAATTTCCCTTCCTTTTCTACAGTGATTACAGTCAGAAAATTCCAGTCAGTACAGAGATACAGTCTTCTGGTAGATGCTGCTAAGACAAAATGTGTGCCCTAGGACTTATGAATAGATACAACCTCTTGCACATGACATGCCAGATCTCTGAGCAAAGACAGCTTTTATAATATACACTGGCAGAGAGAAGGTTTGGCAAAATTTTAACTATTGTAACCTTCTTTAGCCTTCTTCAGGTGTCATCGTACTCATTAACCTTGGAATTTTGAACCAAAGCCTTTATTCAATTCACAGGGATAGATTGTTCTGATTCCATATTCTTACACTTATCTATTCCAACAGTTTCTTTTCTTGCTCTCCTCCCCAGTGGAACTCACTTCTATTTACTTTTTTCCCCGATAACTCAGTCAGTTAAGTGCCATATGTGATAAACACTTAGGCAATCATGTCTCTTTTGAGATATGATTGACTGGGCAGAAGATTTTCCTGCAGTAGGTTGCCATTAATTTCTGTGGTAGACTGGTTGCCAACCAAGGCTGTAGAAACTAATCTGTTCTGCTATTTAACTCATAGCTAGAGGGAGAAGAGATGGATTAATATCTTTCCCAAGGATATTTGCATGTAAGTGAATGCAATGAATTTGACTGGAATTTGAACTTGGCTCTCCAATTTCTTGTTCCAAGCTGTTAACAACTAAACCACAATGCACACACTGATAACTACAATTTTCAAAAATTTAAATTGCCATCTTCTGTCTTCTTGAATCCCATTTTTCTTTTGTTCTATCTTCAATCCTCCCTATACTCAGTCTTCTCTTTTACTTTCACTCCCTGCAATTCTTTGCATACTTGTTTGGAGTGAAATGATTAAAAAAAAATTATATGGTGATATTTAAGCATAGCTTAGATGTTGCATATGGCTGCAAGTATCCAGTGAGGATCAAACTCACTATTCAGTTTTAATTAATGAAGCAAGACAAGCTTGCTAATCATTACACTACTTCAAAGTGCCGAATACATGGTGATTTTCTAAGTGTAGCTTAGGTGTAGTACAAAGTTGGAAATATGCGGTACTATTCAGTCATATTTTATCTAGTAAGACAAGCTTGTTAACCATTACACTACGTCAAAGTGCCCATGCCTATTTTATATAAGTTAATACTCACCAGTCTTATTCTCCTCTGTACCATTTGTCTGTTTCTTCCACTGAACCAGAGAATATGATTTTTCAGCTCTAACAGATTGAATTCACAACTGCTTGGAAATCAGATATGCTTCAACTAATGTTTAATTTACTTGGCCACGTGTTGAAATTTTGGAACTTTAAACCTAATGTCTGTTCTCCAGTTGTGGAAAATATATGTGTGTCCTAACTCAAGAGGTAGAAAATTCTTTTGTGAGGGAAAGTATACGTGATACTTAAATCCAAGCAAATGTTGCAATAGCAAAAGATGCATTCTAAAAGATAAGCAAAATATTTAAAGACAGGAAAATTTAATTAGAAAAAGAGTAATGAACTGCTATATAATATTATAGTGGGTTACTTATCTATTCTTTTTCTAGTTGTAGTGAAGGGTAGTTGTATACTGTTGCAGGTTAACGGAATTTGGCCTTGTGGTAGATGATAGCCCACTATAAGTCATAAAATGATTATAAAATCAAGAAAAACAATTTGAGTAGAAAAATAACATTTATATATACACATATCAATTAATGTTTTTACAAATAAAGTAATACTTGAATATAGGTCCAATGGAGGTTAAAATGTTCATGGCGAATAAAATGCTGAAAGAGATTTAGGCTTAGGAATGTGGGAGCGTCATGAGTAAGGAATGTCTTTGATGTAGTCGCTCCTTAGGTCAGTAAGTACTTTTGAGACAGTGGAGAAGGTAAAGAGGTAAGGGAGGCGAACATAGTAAGCCACTTGACTTCGGTCAAGGGAGATACTAATTACATTCGTCTCTCTGGGTCTCTGCGTCGGTCTGTCTGTTGGGTGCTTTCTGTCTCGGCTTTTTATATCTGCTTTTTGGATCAAAAGCAGCTTGTTTGGGATTTCACACTTGAATTTGATTCTGGGCTTCCCATTGGCTGGTAAATAAAATTCGCATAGGCTCGCGAAATGGAAATTTGATATTTGATTAATTTTTATTTTTCAACCAGAACATCTGTGCGAACCCGGATGTGCAACGAAGACTTTTGGTCATTTGCCTTTTTGGTCGTTATAGAGCAAACATCCGGTCCCTCGCTTTTGCTCAGTATGTATCACCACAATATCACTCTTTCTATGAATACTGGACAAATTCTGTATATATGAAGAAAAACTTGGAAGCAATAGAATTATGGTTGGACAGAAGGATACTGAGAATACCATAGATGGAGCATGTAAGCAATAAAGAAATCTTAATGAAAATGGATACAAAAAAAGGAAACTTATACTTAGACTCAGAAAGAGAGAGCTGAAATTTCTTGGATATATAATGAGGAAGGAGGGATTACAGAATTTGACTCTCATAAAGAAAACCAAAGATAAAAGAAAGAGGCAGTGGGTCACATACTGACTTGTTTGAAGTGATACTGAAAAGAAAATCCAGTGCTAAGAGCTACAAAGAATATGAAGTTGTGGAAAGTTTTGATCCCCCACACCCTGAAAGGATATGGCACATAGAAGATCCTTTATTTTCATAATCAGAGGCTCCAAGATGGAATTCATCTCTCTGATTGTTCTACTAAGATGGTTGTCAATGCCTTATGTATAAAGATGATAACTAATCATCTTAAAAGTTACAATGCAAATTAGTAAAATAAATTTTTATGAGATGACAAGTGGCACCAAACATGTAACCTGTCAACATAACAATGAAATTTTATAATTTTGAATTTTTATCATCAATAAAATTCTGTTTTGGCAACATGACACCAGCTAACTGAGTTGTGCTTGTGATACGGTAACAATATATTTTTCTATTATTCAGTAGTAGTTATATCAGGTTGCTTAATATTACTCAACTGGTGATTCTATTGTTACAGACATTGAAACAAATAGAAAAAATCAGTCTGTTCATTAGATAGATATATAGAAAGTTGAACGTGAGAATTCAGCCATGTAAAATATTCAACTCATCTACAAAGAAAAAAGAAATGGAAAGAAGAAAGCAGATAAGTATAAATCCAAAATTTTTACTTTTATCTTTTTTAATCAATTCACCCCAAGCAATGCAATAATGTCATTAAGACACAAGGGGATACAGGGAGTGAAAAAGAATGAAAAGACTTCAGAAGGAACCAGAAACCCAATCCTAAACAGGGAACAAGGAATAAACTTCTACTCCTGTTCAAGAGACTGGGATGGAGTGTGAATTGGACGATAATTAGAACCTATCTATTCCTATTCTAAAAATAGTTGTAGTAATTTACAAAAATTGTTTTTTTAATCTCATTTTTTTCTTATGAAGACAATTTTTGTACGACTATGAATAGACTAGACACAAAAAGATTTCTTAATGATTTTGATTCAAACTGTTACATCTGGTTGCTACTCTGCCAATCGCATGGATTCTCATTTAGACTGACTGACTACTTGATGCATTGTCCTCGTGTGCACATATAATAGTAGAAACCAAAAAGCATAGAAATATTTTAAGAAAAATACTCAGTTCTATTTGAAAGAGTGTTACTTGAATAGTATGGAATTTCTAATGACTTCATAACTATATACTAAGAAGCTGAAATTTTGCAGATTAATATATATGCATACATATATATTTTATGTGTTTTAAATGCTGTGTAATTTTTATCTTTCTTCATAAATTATAAGTTAATAAAATTTTAATTTGGTATCCACTCAACATTGTATCTTATTAATAATTTTTATTAAAAAGGTTTTTATTTCATCTGAAACTGAATAATTAATAAAGTACTTTCTAATAATGTGTCACTGTAATTTGAATCTGTTTCATTTGTTTTACAAAATCTTAATTTATCTAGACTTTTAAATTTTTCCTTTGCAAACACTGCAGATAAATATTTTGGTACTAAATTATCTTTAAGCAAAATAAACTGTAAACCTTCTTCTTATTTATGTGCCATGTCCCTTCAGGATTTAAGTGATCATGGACTTCTACTTGCTCTTGTCCCCTTTAATATTTTTCCTCTTGGTATTTCTTCCAAACCCCGCTCACCATCCATTTGCTCAAACCCAATGTCTCACATTACTTTCCCCTGTTTCTCTTTCTTCTGTCTGTCCTGTAAGTATTAAATTCTCAAAACCCTCCTTCCTCATTATGTCACAGAAACCTTGTCATTGCTCAGTTCATATAATCCTCAGCATTCTTCTGTAGAATCACATTTCTGTTGCTTTGAGCCTCTCTTTCATCTTTGAAGAGATCATCTAACATTCACTGCCATATAGAAGGACAGGTATCACATAGCATTGTAGCACTTTTTCCTTTGTTTCTAATGAGATCTTCCCATCTCTCAGTACTCTGGTTAGCTTTTGAAATGCATCCTTGGCTATGCCAATGCGTCTTCAAATCTCACTGTCACACTTTCCGTGCTCTGTCAGAACACTTCCGAGGGATTTACCTGTTTTATTCTCCTCAGTGATCCACTTACTTTTCCTCCTACGTCTTTTTTCTTTAAGGTTACAAGACAAATCGAAAAGAAAGGACTGAGCATAAACTTCAAGAAAACTGAATGCATCATCATCAGCAAAGAGAAGACCATAAAATGCCACCTACAAGTTGGAGAAACAAAAATAAAATAGGTAAAGAAATTTAAATTGTAAATCAGCAGAGTTAAACAGAATATAGTTGTTTTTTATAATGATTTGATACAAAATTTAAAATGAGATTCAGCCAAATATTTTTCTTAGTTCATTTAACAAGTTATTTAAAAAATTTTTTATTATTATTTTTTTCTTTATTAGGATTTATTTTAAGTTAAATATTTTCTTTAATATATTTTTTTTTCATTAAAAACATGAAAACGCAAAAACTGTTGAGTTTGGAGAAACAGAAATAGAAAAATATTTTCTTTCCAAACCATATTAAATTAAATACACAAATTCAACATATCTATCTATCTACCTATCTGTCTATTCACATTTTTCCTATCTCTGTCTGTCCATATTATCTACCTATCTATTACAGACTGTTTCTATCTATGATTATCACTTGACAAGACAAAAGAAGTGTTGAAACAAAATAGCTACTTTCTAGTGATATTATAACATACTTTAGCTATAAATTTTAAATATATATATATATATATATATATATATATAATAACACAGATTGAT
Organism: Ascarosepion bandense; assembly: GCA_037127315.1. Lineage (NCBI taxonomy): Eukaryota > Metazoa > Mollusca > Cephalopoda > Sepiida > Sepiidae > Ascarosepion > Ascarosepion bandense. The sequence goes on along the minus strand of JBBBDQ010001217.1, from coordinate 379,812 downwards.
AACACCTAAACAAAATGTAGTCCAGTAAATTACTGAAGTTTAATGTATTAAAGGTGAGTAAAGTTTTGTAAACAAACTTCTCAATATTTTCAAAATACACCAACAATAATAAATAGATAAAAAAAAATTCAAAAGACTTGTATTTTCAACTTCAAATGTAATCCACTTGTTAGGGTAAGAGTATTATTCTAATGAATTCATTAATAGACATTATAGGAAATAAACCATATTTCTAACACAATTACATACCCACATACATATCATACTAAAATATCACTAAACTTATAAGCTATAATGTGTTGAATTGCTTTTTAGTCTTGATCAGTGCTCCTATGTGTGTGTTTACTCTTTGTTTATGCAAACAAAATTTTAAAAAAATTCTGTTATTATTTTAGTTTGGTTTGGTTTATTGCATATCAACCCTTTGGTTCATTTAATGCTAAATTCAATTTTCATGGGAGCATTCGTAATTTCTTTTACAAAAATGTATTGCTGATATTTTTTTATAAAATGTATTGCTGATATTTTAAAAAAAATGCATTGCTGGTATTTTTTTCTAAAATTTATTTCTGGTATTCTTTCTTAGAATGGTGATTTTCCCTAAAATGTATTGCTAGCATTTAAAAAAAATGTATTTATGATATTTTTTTCTAAAATGTATTTTTGGTATTTTTTCCCTAAAATGTAGTACTGACATTTTTTTGAAATGTATTACAGTTATTAAATAAAAAATGTATTACTGATATTTTTTTCTAAAATGTATTGCTGGTATTTAAAAAAATGTATTACTGGTATTTTTTCATAAAATGTATTGCTGGTATTTGGTTCATAAAATTGTTTTGCTCATATTAAAAAATGTATTGCTAGAATTTTTTTCTAAAAAATATTGCTAGTAATTTGTTAATGTATTGCTAGTATTTTTTTCTAAAAGGTATTGCTGGTATTATTTTTTTTACAAAAAATGTATGACTGGTAATATTTTTACTATGAAAATATATTGCTGGTATTTTTTATTATAAAAATGTATTTTTATACTTTCATAGTGTTTTGATTTTAGTTAGGGAGTTAACTATTTGTTTTTAGCTGGGACTTTAACAGGTTCAACCATCCAGATTCAGGGTGGGTCTGGAAACAACAGCAATTAAGAGGTGGTTCTTTACTTCTTAAAACCACCTGATTAGTGACCTTGCTGCCAGACATAGTTTGTTGTCATACCCAGGACACTCTGTTATTGGTAATTGGAAGTATAAATCAAATAACTAATACTAGTGCATTGTATATTTTTGTTTATTTTATAAGAATGCCATGAGGTGTTTAGATTTTTGCTATCAGATCAACTTAAAATAATCATTCACATATTCAGTTCGTATAATAATCTTGATAGTCACGTTTTCATGTTGGATTTTATGAAAAAGCAATGTAAATAATTTTGAAAAAAATAATTATTCAAAATTTGTTATTTAAAAGAAATGTCATAAATAAAAATGATTGATCAATTCCTTTTCTATGGCTTATCAACACTTTGCAGATTATTTAAAGTCATTAAATATTTTTAGATTGTGAGAATTTATTTGGAGAGATAATTAATTTTACTAATTAACACATAACTGGCGGGGGAGGAGAGGTGGATTCATACCTTTTGGAAAGGGCATTTAAGTGTAAGTGAATATAATGAACCCAACTGGAATTGAAACATGGCCCTCTGATTAATAATTCCGAGCCATTATCTATTACACCATCTGTACATCCAAGCTTACAATACCTGGTTTTCACAATAGGTCAACCATCTAGATACTGATAAGGCTCAACGTTGCTTAACTTTGTATAGAAACCAGAGTTTCAATGTGATGTTATTATATTCATAAATAACAAAAAGTGAAATCTTATTTGTCTAATAAGGCTCTTTTGCATATTTTTAGTATACTTTTTTAAGAATTATATTAACCCAATCCAGTAGTGCATATTAGAAATTTTAGAAATTATATAGATAGAGAAAGGAGCAAATTTTGATAGATAGATAGATAGATAGATAGATAGATAGATAGATAGATAGAGGTAGAAGACAGACAATTTTATTTCTACTTGGTGACTACTAGTAAAAAGTCCACCTTTAAATTTTCCAATAAAAATATAAGACCAATTTTTATTAAGAATGTATTTAGTGACTTAGTGCAATGGTGACAGACCTAACAACCTCTACAAATTTTTCTGGTTTTCCAAAATTTGACTGAAGAAAATCTAAGATAAAACTAAAAAAGCAGTTATGAAATATCCTGATTGAGAGATAAATAAATGAAAATAAACATAAAAATCTATATTGTTTTATTAAAATAATAATCATATTTAATTAATTTTATATACTTTAAGTAAAAGTAGTTCGAAATTCTTACAGGCAAAAAATCTGTGATGCTAAAAGTGGCACAGTAAATAAAATCATTTTGCATTTTTGTGGGCGTAATAATGTAGCAATTGCTGAGGCAGATTTACAAGCAACAGCGTTAAGTGTGTGTTTATTTTAAGGCAGGTAACCATTTAGCGGAAGTGCTTTGTGTATCTTCCCATAATGCTGTGTACACTGTGAGCGAATGAACTCTTCACTTTTTAACTTTCCTCTTCTAGCGGCTGCTGCTCCTCTCTCCTCATGACAGTAGCTGACGATGGTATATTATTATTACTGTGAGAGTGGACCGCACTGATCATGTCTGGCTTCCTCGTTCTGTCTTACTGCTACAGCTGCCTATATTAGTAAGTATTTTGTTTGCAATCGCGCGCTCACATTCCGCTAAATTTGATTCTGAACAATTGAAAACGTTTGTCTTATTTTCGCCTTCACCTCTTAACACCCAACTTTGTCCTTGGATATGGCTTCAATAACATCTTTTAACTTTCTAATGGATCGGATAGAAAATGATTGATAGAGAAAATGATTTTATTGTTTATTTTTAATAATTTTTATTTTCATTTTCACGCTTCTTTTAGTTTATAACTTGCTCTTTATAGAAAAAAGCAGTTTTCTAGGAGTTGTCAATTCTTATGGACAGGCTAGAATTGGAAATACGTATAATTTGAACCCTTTCTTTCGTTGGGTATATAAATGAATAATTTTAAATAAATTTATGATCGTTTTAAAGAATCAATTTGTATTAACTAACTAGCTGTTTATTTTCAAATTAACTCTATTGAAAACATCGAGTACTACAGGTAGAGAGACTTTATCCATAACTTACAATCAATTGAGAGACTTCTTCACTCACTTGTGGGTTGTAGTTTGGGACAATTCATATACATTATTTTCATGTGAATGACGAATTTTAACAAATTAGCTCATACATTATCACATATTTAAAGAAACTCTTTCTTCACTTGAATCAGCTCTAGAATATGATGTTAATTGTTACATTTTAAAATAGTAAACACCTTTATATTTTTTTTCTTTTTGTTAAACAAAAAACCTGAAAGAAATGGACATAAAAAACTTTTAATGCCCACCAGGAACTTCTACTGATATTACTGTAAGATATTGTTTTTTAAAGACTTTCTTTTTAAAACGTGAAAGAACGAAGACATAATTTTTAATTTATAAAAATCTGAAGAACTTACATTATTTAAAAATAAAATGAAAGAAGGAAAAGCGACAATGTCTAAAATAAGGTTAATCAATTAATTTAAAAAGAAACGTTTGAGGTTTCTACGTTATCTTACTTTATTAATCGATCAGAAATTAAAAAAAATATCTGTTGAAGGTTGTTCAGTCTGGTGAACACATGACAAAATTATTTATATACTTTATTTTTCAAACTAAAATGAATAAATATTGTTATTTCATAATGAATTGAATATGTGTAATTATTGAAATTAATTAATTTTCAGCATTTAAAATAAATGTTAATGCTCATTTTTCTGTTTTTTAAACCCTTTCTTTTCTTGTTTGTCCAAGTAAGAACCATCCCCTAGCATAACGCTTTTTTTTTATTTTTCAGCAAAAACACGGGCAGCGAGGCGCGGTTTTTGCGAAAAGAACAATCAGGAGATATTTACTTATACTATTTTTGAGAAGAGACGTTGAACGTTATATATTGATTCTTCTTTCCGATGATAAGTAGATGTGTAGATGATTACAATAACAAAGAGAGCAAATACTTATTGCCTCGACCGTCGAGTTGTTGTTGTTATTGTTTACAAAAGATCACAACAAAACGGGTAAAGCAGTGACTACCTACAATATTAAACCACTGGATCAAAAGTGATTACCTGTCATTAAACTGGTGTTACGTATTTTCAAAGGGCGGAATGGAATTATTTTCTTTTCGAGACTTATATCAGCCTCTCTCACATTAAAATTAACAATTCCAGCAGTGAGTAGAAATGACTAGTTTTGCTGCTAAGTTTCAAATAAAACTCAGCTGACTGATTTTGTTGACTTCCTAAAAGCACTTACACTCTAGGAGTGATAGTAATAATAATAGTCTATTGTCTGTGATACAAATAATCCGTGACTTACCTTGTACAAAAAAGACCTTGTGGGAATTCGAAAATTTGGAGCGTTTTTCGTTGTTATTTTAGTGTTCTAAGGTTGTTGATTCTATCAGAACAGGTCATTTTTTAAATTAGCCATTTTATATTTGAAGTTAAATCCTTTAGTTATTGTGGTGCTAAAAAGTAAACAAAGATAAAGAAAAAAATATATAGAAGCAGAATGAATGAGATGCTCCTTAAAATATCATGTGCATCTCTTTTTGTCCATTGAACAAATTCACCAAAATGAACTGAATGAAAACTCAAATATGCTTAAATGCTTAACTTGAAATAACATCATTTTTATACTTAAAAGGAAAAAAAAACTGTCAATATGGCATCGTCTCGAAAGTCTACCTCATCCAAATCTTATCAAGAAGGGCCCCGAAAGAAGCTTCTTCGTCAGAGAGATCATGTTGAAGCTCAGCCCACAGTGGAAAATGATACTTCTGCTCAAAAGCGTCGATTTACTCCTAAAAGTAATGTTGCTAATAAATCCAAGGCAACCAGTGACAGCAGTAAAACTCCTAAGGTTGACACTTCAAAAGTGAAATTGACAAAAAAGAAAATGACTACTGAGGAACGGGAAAGATCTGACAAAAAGCCCTTTAGCAAAGAGCACACGCCTCCTGACATTCACTCTCCAGCACCATCATCATCATCATCATCATCAGCAGCAGCAGCATCAACATCACAAGGGGCAGAAAAAACTGGAGTTTCTTCAAATGTTGCCGGAAAGTCATCTGAATCCAGTGTTGTTAGTAGTTCTAGCGCAGTTAGTGCTAAATCTTTACCTGGAGATCCTGCCAGCACTTCTTGTAACATGGGAGCTTCAACACTGAAGAAGTCATCAGCATCAGTCACAAAAAGTACATCAGGAGCAACAATGAAAAAATCTTCTAGAATGAGCCAATCAGAATCTAAAAAGGATTCTTCCAGGGAAAGGAAAATGGGAGTTGCTTCTTGTGGTCCGATTCATGGAGGCAAATCGGAACAGAAAGCAACTTCAAAGACTAAAAATGCAAAAGTGTTACCAACTGAGAATATTATAAGTAATCACTCTTCTTCTGTACCTGTAAGCAATACATCTGAAGCGAAAGTTTCTGTTGTTAAAAAGAGTTGCGGTACTGAACCAAAAAATGAACCATCAAAACCTCCTTCTGGATTGTTGACTGGCTCTTCTAAGGATTCTAACAATACCACTTCCTCAGAACGTAGTTTTTATAATCCTGATCATTCCTCAAATGTTCGTCTGAAACGTTGTCTTATCCAAGAACAAGCTTTTGATGAATGTGAAGAGGACTCAATTAGCACATCAGAATTGAATACTTCACCATCCTTTTCACTAACTACACTGGAACTAAAAAAAAGTGAACAAGCTGGAAATGGTCTGGAAAGAATGTCACATTCAGCTTTTAAATCCACATCAACTCTGGTGCTTAAACCAGAGCCAATTCCAGCTGTTAAACCTGTGGCAACTCCTAATCTTAAACCTACATCACCTCCGGCTCTTAAACCCAAATCACCCCCAGGTCTTAAACCTGAGTCACCCCCAGGTCTTAAACCTGAGTCACTCCCAGGTCTTAAACCTGAGCCACCTCCAGCTCTCAGACTTGAGCCACCCCTGGCTCTCAGACCTGAGCCACTCCTGGCTCTCAAACCCAAATCACCCCCGGCTCTCAAACCCGAGTCACCCCCAGCTCTCAAACCCGAGTCACCCCCAGCTCTCAAACCCGAGTCACCCCCAGCTCTCAAACCCGAGTCACCTCCGGCTCTCAAACCCGAGTCACCCTCAGGCCTCAAACCCAAGTCACTTCCGGCTTTTAAACCTGAATTACCAGTTTCATCTCCTCAGTTGAGCCAGAGTGAGTTGCAGAAACAAAAACGTGAATATCATCTTCGTGAACTGCAACTTGCTGACCCTTCCTTGTCAGTTAAAGTAAATCTACAGAAAAAATTGAACTTAGAGAATTTTTCTGGCTCTCATTTTATTTGCAAAGATAGTGTAGCCAGCAATAACAGCTTAAGTCATCCATCTGTTGTCCGACATTCAAGTTCTCCTGCTAAAGTGGAAAGTTCTTTTCAGTACAGACGATCCAAGGACCATCTGGCTTTAGTGGAAGTTCTTAGGAAGTTTGGACTTTCTCACTGTATTCGATTTTTTAGTCACGATATGACACTTGCCAAATTTATGTAAGTACAAAAGTTTTATTTATTAAGTTTAATCATTTGACTTTTATTTCTTTTATTCTAATTTCAGTTGCTTTTTATTGCAAATCTAACATCATCATTGCATGGCCATTAGTAACCAGCTTGGATTGTAAATAAAGAATGCAGCTGTTCTTTATTTAAAATCTAATTACAGTTAGATTTGAATGACTGCAGCTTATAGTCTCTGTAGTATAATTGGTAAAGCAGCTGTTGTATTAAAATGAGCCACCTTCAGGAGAATGGTTTGAAATTTGAATCTTTGGTTTGAAACTCTCTGAAGGTTACTGAATGGGAAATATACTGAAAGAATGCTAGAGAGTGAGTATGTAACTTATGTAATATAGGTAAACAAAATTATCATGGTTTGAATAAATTGAAGGAATGCTAACAATATCTCCTTTTAAACAATATATATATATATATATATATATATATATATATATATATATATATATATATTGTACATTGAGCTCTCCTCCTGTATCATTTTTTAATATTAAAATTTTTTAATATTAATTAGGATCAGGTTCTTGGAATTTACCTTCCTGCTTTTCCATTTCGGTTTAAAGAATAAAAATATATATATATATATATATATAAATCTACCATCCGCTCATGCATTGAATACTGCTGCCATATTTGGTTGGGTGTTCCTGCTATCCACCTAGGTGTCCTTGACAAAATCCAACGGAGAATCTGCACTATGATAGATCCCGACTTGGCAGCTTGGATACAGCCACTTTCTCACCGATGCAATGTGGTTTCCCTGTGTCTCTTCTACAAATACTTTCACGGCTTCTGCTCTGATGAACTTAGCTCACCGGTGCCCCCTAGATATAAATTTACTCGAGCCACAAGATTAACAACTAGGTTCCACTCTTTTACTGTGAAACCAATAAATTGTAAACGCAAATTCTACTTTATCAGCTTCTTTTCTTGCATGTCCCGCCTGTGGAATTCCTTTCCATTTACTTGCTTTCCCAACAGCTATAATCTCCAATAATTTAAATGTGAAGTCAATAGTCATCTCCTATCTCACTAACCTGCATCTTTTCTCATGCTTCTTTCTCTGTCCACTCCACTCTCATCAGTATTCTCATACTTCTCTTATCCACTTCCTGACACCCCCTATAACCATTCAATCTTTCTCATAACTTTCCTCTTATGTAACCCCTTGCATCAGAGAGTTGAATTATAAATTCAGTTGGGTTTGTTATATTCCCTTGTGCAAATACTCTTGGGAAAGGCTTAAATCCATCTCTTCTTCCCTTGCAATGGGTTAATTTGTAAAACTTGTATTAGTAAATCATTATCATTTCTCAAAAATTCTAACAATCTAAAAATATTTTCTGACTGTAAATAACTTGCAAAGGGTTTATAAGCTCTAGAAAATGAATCTACCACTATTTGTGTGTGTGTGTGTATATATATATATATATATATATATATAAAAGAATAAGGAATGAAGAAAAAAATATTAACAATATTCAAAACAGTAATTTAAAACAGTGCTCAATATAAAAATAGAGCTATGAAGATTTATTATAAATTATAATCTAGAACATGTACAAATTACAATTTACTACAAAATTGTACATTTTGTTTTGACATTGAAAGAGCACTGTCTCAACTAAAAGTAGCGTTTGCTACCTGATGAGACATTTTCCTTTCAATGTCGAAACAAAATGTACACTTTGTAGTAGATTGTAATTTGTACATGTTCTAGATTATAATTTATAATTTATATATATATATATATTATATATATATATATATATATATTCCATTTGTAAACAAGTTATTACATTATATTCAAAAGTTTTACAATATAATTGTATTGAACACTTTTTAATACAAATGTGCAATGGTCTAATATGAATAACAAAAGAAGAAAACTTATCTTAGCCAGTAAATTTTGTCTTCTGATGTACTTCTTCAAGACAAATGTGAATATTTTATTTTGCAACAAGTACTTATAAATGAAAGTAAAAATCACTATTTGCATTGTTCAGACTATTGTCCTCATCTTTATTGCTATTATTACAATGTTTTGGCCATTGTACACTTTGGCTTTCTTCAGATGCAAGGAATTTCAAACCAAACCTTTTATTACAATCACTGGGGTATATCATTCTCATTCCATGTGCAATACCACTTCTGGTAGCCATGTAGTTATCTCCCTTTAACTTAACTCTCTAAGGACACATGGCCCAGTGAATATAGATGTTGGGTAGTTCTCTTGACTTGACCCAAAGAGCTGTGATTTCAGTACCAGGCTACAGCAGTGCTGAACAAATACCTACGTGCTGATTCTACAAAGCAGCAGTTTTTGGGAAAAAGCTGTTTGAGTGGAACTTATATTTCCTAAATGGAATACAACAGAAATGAGGGGTGTTTTCTACAATGTGCGTAGCATGGTGAATCTTAACTGTGAAGGTTAGAACTAGTGGGACTAAGAGTGTAGTTATCTGAATACATTCCAAGAGGCTTGTTTTTGTCTATGGGAAAGAGGTTGTAGGGTGGAAAATAATTTGTGACCCACAAGGTAGCATAAATTCTTTTGAACTCTACCAAGACTGAAAAGTGAAGAGTGGGCATTTCCTGCCCATATATGGCAGTAGTGCTTCATTTTTGGCTTGATCTGGCTCATGTAAGGAACAAACTAGCAGCAGGAGTCAGGTATTGAATGGATGAAATTTAAGAAAGGTGGTTGTTGCTTTGCGCATTAACACTCAGTTTTGTGAAAAGAAAATTGTTTAAATTCAACCATCTGACAGAATTTGTACTATATAAAAGACGAATTGATAATATTCTATAGCTAAAACAATTTTGTTTATCTAATAAAAGGTAATAATAAAAATGGGATAGTTGATTAGTGTTGCCAATGATTTACATATTGCGTTAAAGGTATGGTCTTTATTCATTAGATTATTGGGAAAATGCTCACTGAAATAATGATTAGGAAATCATTATTTCAGTGAGCATTTTCCCAATAATCTAATAAATAAAGACCAAAAGGCTTTAGATATTAATAATAGAAAAAGTGTGGAAATGTAGTATATATGTAGTTTAATCTTGTTTTAGCCATTAATAGCTTTCTACGTTCGACTTTTACATTCTTGAAGATACTTCCACTGATGGTGACTGGTGTTGTGTATATTTTTAATATTTTTGTTTCTATTGACTTGATCTACGCTTATTTCTCAAATAATTTCTCCTCAGTTTTTTTTAATCAGTAGCATATTTAAATAATATTCTCTTATATATATTGATTGACCAGAGAAACATTAAATAAAATATCATTTTGTGTAAATATATATGAATTTAGGTGTGTGTATGTGTGTGTGTATTTATATATATATATATGTATTTTTTGGCACATATTTATATATTTGTGTGTGTGTGTACGTAAATGTTTATATACATGTATATAAGTGCATATGCATATATATATATATATATATATATATATATATATATATATATATATGCATACATGGGTATATATATATATATATATATATATATATATATATATATATATGCATATATGGGTATGTGTCTGTGCATATATGTATATTTTATGTGTGTGTTCATATATATTTATATATGTGTGTATGTATATATAAATATATATTACATATGTGAACCTATATATTTAATGTGTGTGTGTGTGTATATATATATATATATATATATATATATATATATGTTTGTGTGTATGTAATTATATATATATGTTTTTAGTCATAAATAAATTAGACCAGTACTCAATTGTATTAAAAAGTGTTCAATACATTTTTATTGTAGAGCTTATTGCCTGAAAATACTGATACAATAAAAATGTTGCGGAAATAACTAATTTCCAATTGAAAATTTATGCATATATATATATATAAATGTATATACACAATCATATAAGTATGAATTAAATGTACATTGCAACATGGAAATTTCTATATTTCAAGATAGAATCTCATCATCAGGCAATGTTGGATGTTGGTTTTCACAACCAACATCCAACATTGCCTAATGACCCGATTCTATTTCGAAACAGAAATTTCCATGTCACAATGTACATTTAATTCATAATTATATTAAGCTCTACAATATTTATTGTATTGAGCACTGTTTATATAAAAAAATAAATGCCAGGGGACTCAAAATTGTAAAACCTTGGATCCTCCTCACCTGGATTTATATATATATATATATATATATATAGATATATATATATATATATTTGTGCATATACATGCAAATCCACCATTCATTCGTTCCCTAAATACTGTTGGCATATCTGGTCAAATACTTATGCTATTCACCTTGGGGTGCTCAGCAAAATTCAATGAGGATTTGCAATGTAATTGATCCCAATATCGCAACTTGACTTCAGCCACTTTCTCACCATCAGGATGTTGCTTCTCTCTTACTTTTCTACAAATATTTTCATGACTTTTGCTCTGATGAGATTATCTCCCTGGTGCCCTCTCTCCACAAATTTACTTGTGCTACTTGACTGGCAACTCAGTCCCACCCATTTAAAGTTAAAATCATCAAATGTAACTGCTTTTTCTACTCTAACAGTTTTTTCTCACACCTTTTGCATTTGGAACTCCCTCCTGTATACTTACTTTCCTGATAGCTACAATTTTCCAAGAGTTTAAGTGCAGTGTCAATTGCCATCTGTTATCCTCTTTATTCCCATCTTTCTCTTATTTATTCTTCCCCCTCCATCTGCTTTCTTGTTTCTCTTTCTTTTCGCCTTTCTCTCTTGTAACCTCCTGTGCACCAGTGGCAGTACTGTTTTGCTTAAGGTGTATTGATTAAAAAAAATAAAATAAAATAAAAGTGCCAGTGTGTGTATATATTTATTTGTGTGCATGTGTGTGTATATATGTGTGTATATATAAATATTATGTGTGTGTGTGTTTGTATATATATTTCTTACATACAACATGTGACCAATGACCACATGTGCATTTACTTTGCCCTCATCAGCCGCTAACCAAGGGTGAATACACAGTTTCGGTGGTTTAAAGCGGGACTGCCACCCCTGGCACCACCAGCAGCAATCGCTACTGGGCAATATATATATTAATGTGTGTGTATATAAATATATATAAATTTGTGCGTGCATATCTATGTGTGTGTGTATATATATGTTTGTGTATATATATATGTATATACGGGTGTGTATATGTGTGTGTGTATAAATGTTTGTGTGTATATATATATATATAGATATGTATATATGTGCGTGTGTGTGTATATATATATATGTGTGTATATGTATATAAATGTGTATATATTTATGTATGCATATATATATTTACATATATATATATGTGTGCATATATATATAATGTATGCATATATATATTTACATATATATATATGTGTGCATATATATATAATGTATGCATATATATATTTACATATATATATTATGTGTGTACATGTATATTTATATATACATATATATATGTACATATATTATGTGTACATGTATATATATATATATATATATATATATATACACACACACACACACATTTGTGTATCTGTATATATGTATGCTGGATATCTGTTGTGGTGCAATTGATATTGACTTGGGTTGAGAAATCGCGTAGCTGAGTTTAGATTACTGTTGGATTTGTTGCATTCCCATATGCGCAAATAACCTTGGGAAAGATATGTATTCATTTGGTTCTCCTTTCATCTATGGGCTAAATAGCAGAACAGATTGGGTTCTATGGCCTTGGTTAGGAACCATTCTACTGCAGAAATTTATGGCAACCTACTGTGTAAAATTCTTCTGTCCAGTCAGTCATGTCTCTTTCAAGACATGTTTGCCAAGCATGTATCATGTATAGCACTTAACTGACTGATATGTGTGAGTATACATTTATGTACATGTATGCGTATATTTGTGTGTGTGTATATATATATACGTGTCCATATGTGCTTGTGTGTGTATATCACTTTGTGTTTGTTTTTTGTATGCGTGTGTGTGTGTGTGTGTGTATATATATATATATATATATATATAATTAAAGACAGTATTAATTTATATATATATATATATATATATAAATTAAGACAGTATTAATTTATATATATATATATATATATATATATATAAATAAATTAAATAAAATAGTATTAATTCAATGATGTTGGATGATCATTTCGATATGAAAATCCCCACGGGGGATAACACATCACCTCAGCAACAGAAAAATCCTTTCAGAAACTGGAGAAAAATCATATATATGTGTGTGTGTGTGTGTGTGTGTGTGTGTGTGTGTGTGTGTGTGTTATATAATGAATGTGTGCTGTGGTGATGTGGAACTTGGATAGCTGAGTCTGAATTTTCTTTTAGTGAATTTGTTGCATTCGTATAAGTGCAAATACCCTTGGGAAAGGTAATAATCTATCTCTTCTCCCTCCAGCTATGGGTTTTATCACCTTGGTTGGGAGTGTCTACCTCACCCAGAGGATGAATGAGTTCATGTAGGGAACACACTATAACCTGTGAAAAAGACCAGTTACAGAAGCACAGAAGCATTGACAACTCACCTGTCATTGTTGATGGCCTATGCTCCACTCAGAACAATGGGGGATGGTAGGTGTGTGTGTGTATATATATATATATAAACATGGTGTAGATATAGAAGAATCCAAAGAAGTATCCTGTACATAAAGTGGTAAGATAACTCTCTAGGAAAGCTCTAAATATATATGTATAATAATACATATAGAGCAATTATATGTAAAAATTAAGACAGACACATTATTCCATGGTTAAGTGAAAGTATAGGCCTATTTCAGGTGAACCATCGTCAGTTTCCGTCTATATTGTACAGAAGATTTTACACGAATTCGTGTAAAATCTTCTGTACAATAAAGACAAAAGCTGACGATGGTTCACCTGAAATAGGCCTATATTTTTGCTTAACCATGGAATAACATGTCTGTCTTAATTTATATATATATATATATATAGAGAGAGAGAGAGATGTCTGTGTGTGTGTGTGTGTGTGTGTGCTTGCTTTTGAGAAGTTGGTTGGGCTGAGAACTTTTCACCACTTTCTTGTGTGTCCATCTCATGGGACAGCTAAAGAATGGATGATGAAAAATGACAAAATCTGATTTTATCCACAGTGGTAAAAGTATATTCCTACCATGTGATGGTATTATATATAGTTTACACTTATTGTGCAGCAATTATATGAAGGTTAAGCAACACAGTAGTCAGTGCCTAGATGGATGACTGCTTAATAGCTTTGAATTGTTCATAGGAGAGACAAGTTACGGCTGCAGTTGTGTTCGTTAGATTTACATACATGCAAATACTATTGGGGGACTGTATGAATCCATCTCTTCTCCCTGCACAGGTATGGGTTAATTAGTAAGACTTATATCACTAATTCATTATTTTCTCTGGTTTTAAAGACAGAAAATATTTTCAGATTGCAAGAAATATTTTTTTTATTTTTTTTATTTTACATTATAAAATTATAAACAAAATATTTGTTACCTTTTCCAAGTGGTTATTTCTTCACTTATAAATATCTTTTGCAGGATTATTTCACACTAAATTTTACCATGTAGCTCATAATGTGGTGCTGAAATGTTCGCAACTCTGCCCATTTGCCAAGACCTGAACAAATGGTGAAAAATTAGAATTTGAAAGAATATCTTTTTTTGGTTGTGACTGAAAGTTGTTGGTTATAAATTATTTAAATAATCTGCATGATTGGATCAATCAAAATATATGCAGGTTAGTCACGTCTTGAAAACCAATTTGTTGTTATAGTGATCCTCACTGAGTTCCCCATTTTTATCAGACTAAACAAAGATTAGTCCATAACTCTATAAAATTTAGTGTTAAATAGTCCTGTAAAAATTGTTGATAAGTGAAGAAATGACCACTTTACCACAAGTAAAGAATATTTTATTTGATACTTGAATATAAGATTGAGGATAGAATTAATTCTGAATAATTTTATATTGTATGATATATGGTAAGAAAATAGTGACTTTTTCTGATATTTTAGTATTTAGTTATGTCAATCATAGAGGGGCTTATGGCCTATCACATTGAATACACCGGTTCTCGCTCGATCACCGAAGTTAAGCAACGTTGAGCCTGGTCAGTACTTAGATGGGTGACCACTTGGGAATACCAGGTGCTGTAAGTGTATAGTGAAGGATGTGCATTGTGGTGCAGTGGATATCGGCTCAGAAAGAGAAATCGGTGAGCCGAGTTCGAATTCCAGTTGAATACCCTGCATTCACTTAAGCACTGGTACCCTTGGGAAAGGTATTAATCCGTCCATTCCCTCCAGTTATGGGTTAAATAACAAGGGTAGGACTTGGGGACCCTGCTCTTAAAAACAAATCCCAATGAATCGTGAAAAGAAAAACATAAAAATAAAATAACCTTACCCAAAAATCACTGGTTATGACCTTAAAATGATCCCATAAGGATTGATAGGTCGTTAAGCCTCAAAAACAAACAAACAATCATAGAATATTTGTTTGTAAATGATTTGTGGTATTTAAAAGTTGAAAACAAAAAAGTTAAAGCAAACAACAAGTTAAACAAAAAATGTAAGATGATAAACAGGAGATGAGTTAAGGATAGATTATTAAAATAGTCTTGGATCTGTGCCATTTCTATAAGTACTTTTGTGGTAGCTCTTTTGATGAACTCTCCTCTATGGTATCTAGACTTTCTAAATTTAAATGCAGTACTAGATTGGCAACATGGTCTCATCATACAATTGAATTGGGTAGATGTAACAGTAAGTTCTTTGTTAATAACAGTTTCTTTTCTCACCTGAGGAACTCTCTTTCAGCTAACTTCAGTTGTCAAGAATTTAAATGCAATGTCAGTGATGAACCTCTTCATTTATTGTTTGCTCCCCTTAATAATGTTTTTCTTATTTGTTTACCATCTGTAAACTTTTGTGGCTTTATTGCCTTCCTTGTGATGAAACAATTAAAAAAATAAAATGAAAACTTAAAAAATAAAAAAAATATTCAGAAATAAAGAGACAAAACAATAATTGTCCAACAGTTTGAAGTATTAGTCCTGGTCAATTTGATATTTGAGAGTTTAATGCTTTGAAGTGAATCTTGGTGAAGTAGGAATTCAGTTGTTAAAAATTTCAAGTGATCTTGTTTAAGTCTATAAACTAAATGATGATAGATTGATCAACGAAAACATTGGTATTAATAACATCATAAAATATAGCTAATGGTTGTGATAAGATTTGCAATGTCTTATTAGTGAGTATCTCAAATAATTACTATTTACTTTGTCATATTTTATTGGTATAATATAGATTTTATTTTAACTCTGTTGCATAAAAAGCCACTTGTAATTATTTATTTTATTTTTCTTCAATTTTTTTAAAGCTATTTTTACATCTGTCTTGAGCAGTTTATTCTCAATTTTGGCACTTCACTGTGGTGTAATGGTTAACAAGCTTGTCCATTTTAGTCCAAACCTCACTGGATGCTCCATTGTTTTGGTCTTGTACCACATCTAAGCTAAATTGCTATATTTGGACACTTGGACATGCTGGAAAAAAAATTGTAAACTTAATTTATGCACATTTTTAATATCTTTTATCCTTAAAACTAACCAGGATGAAACTAATATATTTATTAGGAACATTTAAAGCTTAGGACTAATTAAAGTTCCAGATATATATTATTAGTTATATATTAGAAGAATTATCAACAGCATTAATTTTGCAATATCTAACTGTTGCCAGAATGAATTTATGTAAATTAATATTCATTAAAAAAATTGAAAAATATGTTCATGAGGCTTAGAAATGTGCCTCATTGATAAAAAAAACAAAATAGCTATCTGTTAAAAGGAGATATTCTAGTACACAACTGTCTATTTGAATGTTTTAGTTGCTGTAACTATGCAAATATTAATAAATTAAGTCTAATCTATTCCTGTTACTAAGCTTAAAAAATTATATTACTTAAACTACAAGCAAAAGAAAACAGGTATCATTCATTTTTGATCATGTATTAATAGAATAATTGTTTTTTAATTGCATATTAATAGAATTGTTTTTTTAATCGCATGTTAATTAGTTAAATTTAGAAAAAAAAATTTTTATGAAAGAATTTATTGATTTCTACAAAATGATTACAATTCCAAGTTGTAAATAATTTTCTTTATTTTTCTCACTGAAACTGGATAGTTCTTCTGATACGTCTTTTCCATCTTTCTCTGTGATTACAACAGATAATCCATTATTTATGACGCATTGGTAGGCTATGTTTTTTTTAATGATTTCACCCCAAGCAATAAAATGCAAAAGGTTCCTGAGTGTGAAAGAATGAGAAAAAGTAAAACATTAAGGAATTAAATTGAATTCTTTTTTACTGATGCTGTAACAATAAAATTTTGACTAATAGACTTCTTCAGGTGTCCAATTTGTCAGGAAAGAAAGTGGTCTGTTCTTCCACTCCTAAACAAGATGAAAATGGTTACTAATTGAAGAAAAATTGGAATGTTAACAACTCTTCTCAAAGTTATAGACAATATCATTAAGAATTTCAAAACAGTTATTTGTAATGATGAACTAAAATTGCTAAAAATGTGGCTGTCAAAAAAACTTATTTTTTTTAAAAGCTTTCTTTAAAAAAATATTTATTTAAATGCTGAAAAGTCATAATGAGTTCGTGTAAGTAAAAGTATATTAATATTCTTATATCAGGTGAAACTTAGACCTGCTCCAAGTAACATGTAACCTAGTACAACCTGCAGCATAGATGGATGGTTGGCATCTAAACCAGCTTCCAAACTAGTTTTTCTGTTGGTAAGGAGGGTGGCATGTCACCCCTTTCCACAATATAAAAAAACTGTCAAAGTTTGGATGAGCTTCTTCATAAGAGCCAGTATGTGTGTGTGTTTTATTATATACATATATATGCTAGGATGGGGTCTCAAACCTTCATTGGCAGCCCTCTCTCCCCAAGAAATTGGGTTTTGATAAAAACATTTACTTGAACTATTATAAATGTGTCTAACTTGGGTATCAGGAAGAGCATCTGGCCTTGTAAAATCTTGCCTGAAATCATTATCAGGAATCCTCTATCTATGTATGCATGCATGCATGTAATTAATCAAGTAAACTTTCAGATCTGTGTATATATTTTAGTATTATTCAAAGAGACAGTCTTTTCAACGCTTCAATAGAGAAGGTAAAAATTCAAGGCGAGCCATGACCAATAGAAATTTTGGTCATTTGACTAGAAGGATTCAACTCCTGATGGCCTGGTGCTCATCTTGGTTGTTGTACTCATAATATATCTTGTCTGTTGTACTCTTCAACCTTTTTCTGAATTTGAAACTGGACCCTTTACACTGTCCAAAACATGCACTCATCTATATATATATATATATATATATATATATATATATATATATATGTGTGTGTGTGTAGATGAGGTCTCAAGCTTTGAATGGCAATCATCCTAGAGATGGTGTCTTTATAAAAACACTTAGTCTACTTCAACTACTGTGAGTGTCTGAGTTGGGCATCAAGAAAAGTATCTGGCCTTATAAAAACTTTGCCTCAAATCATTATGTTAAACCCTCTATCAGGCAGGACCCACCTTGTTTTGTGCAAGATTAATCTCAGTTTTGCCTCAACAAAAAGAAGTGCTATGTAGGCATGTATGTATCCATTGCTGATTTAATTTTTCTTTTTTTGCATATAGTTGTGAGAGATTAATTTTATTTAAAATCAAATTTATTATAAAAATTATTTTCTTGTCTATTTGAAGCAAACACAATGCAAAAGATTGTAATTATAGTTATTTTACGACAATTTTATAATGTGTATTAATTTATTAAACATTTAAACAAATGGCAAACAATGTTTTTAGTTGAGGAATTTAAAACTAGAGCTATTTCATGGGACCTTGTTTTATTATCAAATGATTTAATTATTCATAAGCTTGAATGAACAGCCTGAAATGTTTGACACGTTTGATAATGTCAGTTGAAGAAGAAACACAATTGTTAAGCCTAATTTAAATCTTTGCCTGTCACTTTTTTGACATTACAGAAAATATTGAATGTATCTGTTGGATATATGACTAAGAGTAATATAAGAAAAATTACAAATCTAGAAAATATATTACTAATTTATCTGTCTATATTTCTGAGATGAGGTAGTATTTACACTATTCAGACTATTGTCCTCATCTTTGTTGCCATTTGTACAACATTTCGGCCCTTGTACACTCCAGTCTTCTTCAAGTGCTAGGAATTTTGAACTGAGTCCTTTATTACGCTCACTGGGGTATATTCATGTGTCCTTAAGGAACACATGGCCCAGTGGCTATAGATGTTGGTTAGTTCCAGTGACTTGACCCAAAGTGTTTTGAGTTCAATGCTAGACTACAACAGTAGTGAACAAGTAACTTAGAGTCGGGTTAGAGGAAGATAACTCATGACTACCAAAGAGGCATTACACAAAGGAATGAGAATGATATACCCAGTGATCGTAATAAAGGGTTTGGTTCAAAATTCCTAGCACCTGAAGAAGGCTGGATTCTACAACGGCCGAAATGTCATACAAATAGCAACAAAGATGAGGACAATAGTCTGAATAATGTAAATAGGCTACTAATTTATCATTAGTATTTCTTTCTTCTAAATGCCCCTTGTTTATTATCTGAACTACTCTGATTTCCATTCTCTAGTCATTAAACATTGCAGATCAGAAATAAACAGTTCATCAGGAGGACTTGAGCCAGCCTCTCTTTGACAATATTTTAAAATTGAAGCAAGTTCAAATCTTTCTTAGAGCTTTCTTTTTATTTGTTAAATATTTGAGCTTAGCATCTTTAATAAAATATTGAAATAAGTATCAAATGTATGAATGTAGGTTGTTATTTTAAAGAAGTAAGAGGGTACTAATTTCTATTTCATTGAAGCAGACATTAAACACATAAGAGCATTATCCTAGCCTGTCTTTTCTTTTCCTTACTGAAATGAAACTATGCCTTTGATATGTCTTTTCCATCTTTCCCTGTGATCAAAACGGAATAGTTCATTATTTATGAGGTATTGGCAGGGTGTAGCATACATGTTTTTTTTTTTGTTTTTTTATTCTTTTAATCATTTTATTCTAAGCAAAACAACAAAGCCACAAAGATGCAGGAGAGAGAACAATAAAATAATGGGAATTGAGAAGAGAGAAGATAACAATTGACTTTGCATTTAAATTTTTTGAAGATCAGAATTGATTGGAAAGAAAGAACCTGGAAGACAGTTCCCTAAGCAAGAGGTGCGAGAGAAGAAACTGTAAACAGAGAACTTGTGTTTAAATCTATCAATTTCAATTGTAAAATGATGAGACCTTGCTGCCAATCTAGTACTGTGCTTGAATTTGTAAAGTCTACGTATCAAAGAGGAAAGCTCATCTGAACAATTACCATGAAATTATTTATGGAAAAGGCTGAGGGAAGTTACAGTGATAGGAAAGTGACTGATGTGTTAACTAAAGAAGCAAAAAACCAATTAAAATTATATGTTGGATGTAAATGACTGTCTCAGTAGTTGGGATAAACAAATGAAATTAAGATGAAAGAAATAATAAAGATTCAATAATAGTTAATAGTGTTTTGTTGAATAAAAATTCAGGATAATAGTATTTCAAGCTATATTGTCATTGATTTCTGACAATAAAAGAATTTTCTTTTCATTTAGAGGCTGTTGTACTTTAGAAATGTTAACAGTTGACTTTCAAACAGTAGAAAGTAGAAAACATTTTTTTCATATCTTCTATTTATTGGAAATTATCTTATTTAGCAGTAATTTTTCTGTAAAAAATTGTTGAATACATTTAATTGTAATTTTAATTTTATTTTAATTCATGTTATAAAGTCATCAAGTTTCACATTCTTTTCAATTTGGACTTAAAAATGGCATTGAATGAATGACACCTGTAGGTTTTAGCGAAGACAATCCTTCTTTGAGCTAGATGGATTGGCATTACAAAATCACAAAGAACTGTACCAAATAATAAAAACCGCATCACTTGACTTTCCACAATAGCAGCAGCAACTAAAATAGCACGTGCAACTTGAGAAAATAATGACATAATCAAGATGTTGGCATTCTACATTGTTTTAAAGTAAAAGGTTAGTGATATAACATTTACTGGACTTGAGAAACTTATTTTTCTGAAAAATTATTTTAATAGAAACATTTTATAAATTTCAGTTGATTGTAGCCGTAGCTGCTTGTTCAATGAATACTAAATGTTTCCATACAAGGAAACAGCTAATATTGCTATTACATGTTTTTTTTTCTTATTTTAATATTTGTTTTGTGTTAATTTGTTTTTATGGTGACAACTCCTAAATCTGGTAACCAAAGACTTTGTATGAAAAATTAAAATAGTGTCACTTTGAATGATCACTGCATTTACTGAAAAGTCAAGTAAATATATTCTCTTATTTATTGAAAGTATCAAACTTGTGTATCTCGACTCAGTTAATAACTTACTGTATTTATAGCTATAAAAGAATAATAAAAATGAAAATCTTATTTGTGAAATATTGTAATATATTTTCAAGGTTTTCCCACTCCTTTTGGAAAAGCTAAAAATAAAATAACTTCATTGTTGACTTATTTTCTAGTCTGGCACAAGGCCAAAGTAGTGATTCACCCAATGAGGATTGAATTCACTATGTGTGGGAATAATCTCACAAAACTAGTTTGTTAACTATCAACCTGTAGTAGGCGTTCTAGTATAAAAGAATAACTGGGTGTTAATATTTTCATGGCAAAAGATATAAATGGCTGTTTGTTAATAGAATAAAAGCTTATGGCCACATCATATTGAAACATTGATTCTTGTATAATTACCAAAGTATGCAACATTGAGCCTGGTCAGTACCTAGATGGGTGACCCCTTGGGAATACTAGCTACTGTAAGCTTTGGTGTGTGGGTGCTGTAATGGATAATAACTCAGAATTGTTAATCAGAGAGCCAATTTCCAGTTTTAGCTAGGTTTATTATATTAACTTATGCACAAATAATCTTGGGAAAGGTATGAATCTACCTATCCCCCCCCCTATTGGTTAATTAGTAAGACACATATCAATAAACCATAATTATCTCTAAAAAACTTACAATCTAAACATATTTTCTGGCTTTAAATAAATTATAGGATAGCACCTTAATAGCAGAGGCAGAGGAAGATAGCATTGCTATACTGGAGGTATAAGAGGATATTGCTGCTATATTTTTAACCTAAGAGACAATAATAAATGAATTTTAATTATAAATATATAATGGTGGGTTAGCTCTTGTATTTTTATATACTTTCCATTTGGATATGCTGTTTTTGGTTATTGTACTCATGACATTTTAGTTATTGTATTCTCAAGATTGTTTAGGTGTCTATTGTATTTTGTAATCTTCTCAAAACTTTGAAGTAAACCCTTTATTCAGTCAATGGGGGGTTGTGTTCTGTTCCACTCTTAATGATTAGTGGAGATGAGTTGTATCAGTTACTTCTCTTTACTCTATTATGTCTTTGATTGACTTATCTGTTTTTTCCACCAAACCAGATTATATGAATTTTCACACTAACCAACCCACGAACTTATAACTTCCAGTCTAATAGATATGTTTTAGTCAGTTAGGCTATGTATCTCTTGGAAAGATGTTCTAATGGATTAAAGAAACATAAGGTCAGGTGGATTAAAAGGTTGCTTGAATCTGATCTGACATATTTTCGCACTTGTGAATTCACTTTCTGGGAGGTGTAGTGTGGGACAGTCATTTACTCTGGTATAAAGAGTTTGGCTCAAAATTCCAAGGTGCCTACTGAGAACAATAGACACCTGAAGAAGGTTGTAGAATACAACAGTTAAATCATTATGAATATAACAACCGAGATTATTATCGTACTAGTTTCAATAGAAAGACATATAATTTTGATTTTATTCTGACATAAATTTTTGCATTTTTAGTGAAAGGGTTTCAGATTCTCTTCAGGAAACTATAGTGCTGTCTGAGATTTCAGATGTATCATATTTTTTTCTGATGTAACTGCAGAATATAAATTTAATATCATTGACTTAAAAGTGGTTATATGTCACTATTTTTTGCTAGTAATTGTTATCTAAGATGAAAATACTCATATTTTGTAACAAATTTGATAGTTTTTTATTGCTGTTGCATATTTGCTTTCTTTTGGAATAGAATTTCCCTAATAATGAAGATTTGTTATCAACAGGTTCTTCTAAGAAGCTGGAAGCATCATTTCTTTATGAAGCTGAAGACAGAAATTTAAAACTTTTCCTGTGCATAGCTGAATATATAAATAGACATAAAATTAGGCTCCTGTTTTTGTATTTTAACACATTGACTGCCAGCCATCAGATAAGTTCTGGTTGGCAGTTTCTATTATCATGCTGACTACAAGTTATTGGCATTTTCTGAGACATTTTCATCCAACAATAAGGTTATTTGTAGTGATACTTTTAGTGTGAAAACAGTGTTAAGATTTCAGTTGAAAAAAAAAATATGCTATAAATCAACCCATAAAAATTATTTATTGCCAAAGTTGGCATTTGAAGTTAGTTTTGTAATTGACCTCTGGCAGTCGGTGTGTTAACAGAAATCAGTTCTTTTAATATATATATATATTTTTTTTTACAGTAAGTTTCACCTTGTACAAGGCCCTGGGGTTACTCAAGGTAGAGTGTTACATTAAGATGTAGTTTATATGGATAGGAGGGGAAAATAAAGGTTAACTCTATATTTGAAGAGGTTAAGAGTGTAATGATTTGGGAAACATCCTCTTGGGAGTCAGTTTCCCAGAGCAGTAGTTTAGGGGAAGAAGCTGTTTGAGTGGAACTTCTTGTTGATGTAGTACTGAGGGAATGTGGGTGTTTTTTTTTTTTTTTTTTTTTTTACAAGAAAGTGGTATGGCAGGTTCTACCTGTGAAGGTTAGGCTTAGCAGAACCAAGGAATGTAGCTCGTCTGAGCACTTTTCATGGAAGTAGTGATAGAATAGGCAAAGGTTAATTGCGTTGGCTATGAGTTAAACAATAAAAATGTCTGAAATATAAATATCATTTTAAAATATAAGTAATTTATCAGAACAGATTTAATAGCAATATCATTTAATATAAAAAATTGAAATATATAAGAATTAAACAGATTTAACAGAAATCAGTTCTTTTAGATACAGTTATTATTCCATTAATATTTTTGGGACAATTTCTAACAATTTGTCTATGAGTTAAAGAATAAAAGAAGTTTGATAGAATTAAGTTGCTTCTTCAAAGCAAATTTTATTAATTGAAATTAATTCATCTTTCTTGCCTGCCATGTTGATTTTTTTCACTCGTGATTAAATTTTGCAGATGACTGCTTTTATCCCAACTGGTTCATTTGCCTATATTATTTTTTTTTTATTCAGATACATAGTTAAAAAAAAATACTACAAATCACAAGGCAAAATGTTTAAAAAAGTTAGAATTTTACTCCTGAAAGAAATATTTATGCATGGCTAGTTATATGTTGCATGCTCAAGAGTAAGAAATCATAGAAATTTCTTCTTTGTTGTTTAAAAAGAAAAAGGAAGAACAAAATTTTCTTAAAATATATTACTATGAAGTCCTATAAAATTAAGTTAAAGAAATTATTAAACCATAAAGTAGGATTTTTATGAAAGTGTTTTTCCAAACAAATCTGCTTATTCAAATTTCATTGATTGGTTTGTGAAATTGAAGGAAATAGTTTGTAAACCTTGACAAAAGATGCTAATGATAACTTCAACAACACCAAATACGGTGAGGATTTTAATACACATCAGCATGTGGCAAAAAAATTTGACTTAAATTTTTTTGAAATCATTGAAATCTTTAGAAATTGTAAAGTAAAGCAAATATATACCTGTAATATCAACAGAAAATGTTTATGAAAATTACCTGTCTTATTTTATTTATAGTATACTTCAATGTCTTTTTTTTTTTTAAACTATTTTTCTCTTGTATTTAATGTTACTGTCATATAATTTGCATTTTATTTTTCACTTTCTTGAACAAGTTTTGAATAATTTATAAGGAGCAATATAAGATAAACATAATTTTTGTTTTTTGATATTTAATATGTTAAAGGTAATGTTAGCTGTTTCCTTATAAGGAAACATTCGGTATTCATTGACTGAGCAGCTTGTACTACTGTTGGTTGAAATTTATAAAATCTTACTCTTAAAATAAGTTTTCAGGAAAATAGGTTTCTCAAGTCCAGTCGCTGTTATTGCTCTTTGCTGTAGTGATGAAGTGTTTCCTTCCTGACCTTTTATTTGAAATAGTGTGGAATGTCAATGTCTTGTTTATGTAATTATTTTTTTCTTTGAGTTACATGTGATAACCATGTAGTTTTGCTATTTGTAGTCCATAAGTAATGTGGTTTCTGTTATTTGGAACCATTTTTTGTGATTCTGTAATGCCAGTCTACAAGGTTTGAAGAAGTATTGTGTTCACCAAGACCTATAGGCTTCACTTGCTTAAAGCCGTTTTTAATCATTGATCTTAGAAAGTGGTTGTATACAGCTGACAGTTTAGATATTTTTGAACAGGTGTGTTACCATACATAATATCCATATCAAAGTTTTGATCTGACAAGGCTATTTAAGAATATGACTCAAGTTTTCAAGTTAATGATTTGATTTATTAGCAACTAGCAGTATAGCCCGGCATTGCTTGAGTGTAATGAAAGCTTTAAAACTAATCCATGGTCCTGGAGCTCAGACTCTTTGGACGTTGGCACGAAAGACTAAAAAGCAATAGTTATTTCCAGTTAAAGCAAAACTGTAGACTGAAAGAAAAATGAATGGATGTAAGTTAAATTTTAATTTTCTGGTATCGTAAACTGAATTTTGAAGGCTAAATAAGTCCTCTGAGTAAATGGTATCATGGCTGAGACTAAGAACTACAATTATACCTACTTAGAGCCAAACCCGAAGCAAAAACTAAACTAAAAGGGCTGAAAAAATACAGACATACACGCAGATAAACAGACACACACACAAACATCTTGCCTTTTATATATATATATATATATATATATATATATATATATTTTCGATTTTCTGCACTGTTGTAAGAACAGCAACCTTGAAACTTCTGAATATGGTTTCTTATGTCTTTGTCTATGAGTGTATCAAATTTGATTAAAATCAGACCACTTCTTCTATAACCCGATATTTTTTCAATTATCGATTTTTGATATTTATCGGGGGTACCTCGACACAAAACCTAGCTAAGAACACTCGCAGACGCTTATAGTACAACTGTGTAAATTTTCAAGAAAATCGGTTCAGCCGTTTCAGAGTCTATAGGTAACGGAGACACAGTCACAGTTCTATTTATAAATAAGTTTAGATTTTCTGTGTTGGGTGAAACTACCTCTAGTGTAGCCTTTTGGATTTCAATTAGATTGGTTCCACTCACAAAGAAATTTAATAAATATCACTCTTTAACACAGTTTTAAAATCATTACTTATTTTATTAAAATATTTTGACAGCTTTTCAAAATGGATTAATGTGTTCCTTTTCCTTCTTATATATATATATGTGTGTGTGTGTGTGTGTGTGTGTGTGTATTTTACTATAATCTAATTCTATATATGCCAAATTGTTTTTTGTCTATAGTGTCATCCTTGCATTGGTCACGTAAGGTGGCAGTGTCTTTATGGTGAACTAATTCAGGATATTTAGGATGCTATGAGGTAAAGAACTCCATGCAAGAGCAGAGTACAACAATAATAATGAGAAAAATACCTTTTAAATGCCATAAATTTTGATGGCATAGGTAAGTTAAATTATATAGATTATTATTATTATTAGCAATGTACTCATAAAAATAAGATTATGGATTAACAGACACTCAGAGTATCTGTTCTATGTGTAAGATCAGTGTGTAGTATCAGTGCATTCTATGAAAATGGGCCACACAAAAGTTTGTGTAGATGAAGCTGAATATAGTGATTTAAGCATAGCTTAGATGTGACACAAGGCCAGAAGTAGGGAGCATCCAGTGAAGATTGAACTCATGACTCAATCATAATTAATCTAGCGAGAGAAGCTTGCTAACCATTACACCATATTGAAATGCCCAAAGAAGCTGAATATAATATTTATTTGCATAGTGACAAATTACTTTTATTTTTATTAAACCTATATATATGTATATAATAGGTGTGTGGCCAAGTGGTTAGAATGTTCGCTTTCCAAACATGACCTGGGCTTGAATCTCATCACGGTCGATTAGTCAGGAAGGTGACTTCTTTATGCTATTGGCCGGTTAAGATCCCAGCATGTGACACCTTTAGAAAGTGCCTGATTACCATACCACAGGTTGACCAAAGCCTTGTGAGTGAAATAGTGTAGAATGTCAACGTCTTGTTTATGTAATTATTTTTTCTTTGAGTTACATGTGATAACCATGTAGTTTTGCTATTTGTAGTCCATAAGTAATGTGGTTTCTGTTATTTGGAACCATTTTTTGTGATTCTGTAATGCCAGTCTACAAGGTTTGAAGAAGTGTGGTGTTCACCAAGACTTATAGGCTTCACTCGCTTAAAGCCGTTTTTAATCATGGAACTATTTGGGAGTTGGAACAAAGTTGAAAGTCATTGAGACAGAGGGTTTGAATATACTGGTCTTGTTCAGACTGCTGATTATACCAGATAAAGTGTTCTCTTCCAGAAACTAAGGTCTGCTCATCTTGGTTGCTGTTGTAAATCACAGATGGGCTACGTGGGTGTTAAACAAACACAAATGTGCCTGAGCAGGCATTTGCAATAAGAATTGGCTAGCCATCCCAGCAGACAGGCATAAATGAGTGGCCAGCCATTTATTTATATATATGGGTATACATTGTTTTTTATGTTTTATTTTGCTCTATATTGTTATCTTTAAAAGGCTTCAGAGACTTTGACTGACATAGTAATTTTAAAAATCATTGATAAAGTTATCTTCAGCACAGATCATAAAAGAATCAAGTGATTATCTAAATTTCTCTAACTGATTTAAAAATTCTTATAAAAATTATACGAATTCCTATAAAATTATAAAAATTCTGATAAGCACTTTGAGTAAGAGTATATACTTTGCTGTGTGAGTCATTATACTTATTCTAGTTTTGAAAGAATATTTTCTATTAATAGAGTACATACTAGCAAGCTATCTCTACTCAAACTAATTGAACTATTAAAATAAGTCAATACTAATCATTACTCATTTTGTAATGATTTTTAACTTTGAAGATTACATCTGAAAAACTACTAATTTTTATTTGCCAGAAATATTCAAATGTAAGATGGGAAAAGTCAAGTGTTTTAAGATTGGGAGTTATCCAATTATGAAGCACTGACCAATTTTTATTTTTAATTTTATTTTTTATTTAAAAAGAAAATAAATTATTTTTAACTAAGAACATTCATGAGCAGATGTTTAAGATTTAACTTCTTGGTTATGTTAAAAAAAATTCCTGAAATCTAGTAATTGGAAAGAGCTTTTCTTTTATGTTTTTTCATCTATGCCTTTTGGAAGAATTTTAAAACTGGAATTAGATTGGTAAGTAATTTTAATGATGCCTATTAAATTTTCCCTACAGATATACAGGGTGCAATGGTTAAATTGTCACCATTTTTTATTTTTAATTTTGTGCATACATGTTGTCTGGGATTTTGTCAACTGCACAGTATAGTAAGGTCAGTTGGGCACCATTTGAGAAAAAGAGTACCATGACACAATTCACTCTACAAGAAATTAGGAAATGGCATGCTGTACTGCTTGTCATTCATGCCAGATGCTCCAATACAAACATTTTAGAGTGTTTGTTTATGATATATCCAGTCAGTATCACCGTGTTTGGAGTGATCACTAGTGATGGTGACATTATACTGCCATTCATCTTCTCACAAGGCCTCATACTTAATATGGTGGCCTACATTAAGTACCTTGAAGAGGTAGTGCTGCCCTGGCTCAAGAGGGTGGCTGCTGGAAGACTATCTCTGGCAACTGAACTCTGCACCATGCCACATAAGCAGGAGAACCCAGTCGTGACTGCCAGACAATTTTTGTGATCATATCACCCCTTATATTTGGCCACCTAACTCCCCAGACTGCAACTTCCTTGATTATTATGTGTGGGGTGCAGTTGAGCAAGGGACTAACAAAACTTCTTGTAATAAAAAAGTGAAAGTGAGGATTATGGCATCATTCACCAACTTAAACAAGGAGACCACCTAGAAGAGTTGCAGGAAATTTTGAAGTTGTCTGGAGGCTATGGTTGATACCAATAGCAGTTTTATTGAATAAATTTACTCTTTAGTATTTCAAGATATTTTTGCGTAATTTTGGTAAATGTATTTGTTAAAATGAAATGCTAGTGACATTTTCATTTTCGTTTAATTTATCCATTGCACCATGTCAATCAATTGCTCTTTGATTTTTTATTGGACTTTGTCAAGGTTGATTATGAAAGTAGCAGCTTTTTACTGCTATTTTAGTTATGGCAGATTGTTTTTTTTCCTTACCCACTCTAATTTTTATTTTTTTATTAGCTATCATGGTGTGCCAGTGAAATGTACCCTTCTCAAGATATTTGCTGATAGAGTAGCACAGAAAATTTGAAATTTGAAATCCACAAAGAAAATACAGACACATTCTGGTGAAATATAAGTTCTGCTGATTCCATTTCCTGATTGAGTGATAATAATAATAATTATTATTTTGCATTTTTTGATGTTTATATATATATAAGAGAATAACGAGATAATGATTCCACAGAATATATCAGCAGTGAAGCTACTGTTATTAACACCACCAGCAGAGTTTTGATCAAAAAATTCTCATCGTGGGCATGCTTGTTTCCAATTACGGATCAGTTGTCATTGGCAACAATAAAGCATTATTTTTTCTATGCAAATCCGTACCACAATCCCTATTCCAACTTTGGCAGCAGCAGCAACAACACCTGCTTTGGTTCACTACTCTCTCCGAACAGTTAGCTATAGAAGATAACTCTTGTTGGAGAAGGTATCCACTGTTCAAACACTTCAAGAGAGAAACTGATTGTTCCCGTTGCAACAGATGCTCCCAAGTCAGTCTCTTCTCCTTGTCTGAATCATTTTTATAATTTATTAGTCAAGCAGTCTATTGCTCATGTTAATGAGATGCCATTGTTGTGAGTTGTACATAAATTTACTGGTAATGTAGTGCTACTGATTTCATTTATTTTTTGTGTAAGGAGATTAGCTCTTTCTATACAGGAAGCATTTAGCATTCATTGACTGGCATTTATTTTTTGTGCAAGGATTAAGCTAATGTTGGGATTAGCTCTTTCCATACAGGAAACATTTAGCATTCATTGATCAAACAGCATTAATGTTGGTTAAAATTTATATTTCTCTTAAAACAGTTCTTAAGAAAAATAATCTTTGTTATCATTCTTTCTGGTAGTGATAAGTTTACTTTCTTACCAGTTGTTTAATGTAGTATGGAATGTCAATATCTTGATTATATCATTATTTTCCCTTTTAGTTACATGTGCTACCATTTTTAATTGTTGCTTCAATTTTATGAGAAGTAATAGCAATGTCTTTCGGAAAACAATTATATGAAAAGAGGCTGAAAAGTTTTCTCTACAAAATTTTCACAGATGGCCAAACATTGATTGGGCTGAGAACATTTCTGCACTGTTTTACGTGTTTACTTTTTCCCTTACAAATTCAGCTTTTTTCAAATTCTTTCATGCCTTCTCAATTCTTGCTTTTGTTTTAAACATTTTTTCTTTTTGTAATGTAATTCTGTTCCCTCTTTTATTAGTTAGCATATACATTATCTCTTTCCATTATGTCAGATAAATAATAGGCTCCTCCATTTTGATTGAGAGGAAAGATGAGACAAAGTGATGTTGTTTGTTTTTTAAGAAGAAAAAGAAAGCATACATTAAAAAAATGTAGGTGATAATGTTCTTGTATTTAATGTCTACTTTAGTAAAATGGAAAACTTTACCAATTTTGAGTCTTTTCATTTGTACTTTATTACTTCTTTAAATAATCACCTACATTCAGAATTATGATTTTTATTGCAATATTTTGTTAAAGTTGTTAAGTTCAAATATTAAACAATGTAATAGGGGAATTTCCATAGATCTTTTATAGATGTAGAACTCACAAGAGGCTTATCCACTTAAGTTAAGAATTAGGATTCGTCTGAAAATTTTTGTGTTAATCTGTCTGTTTTGTTTTTGCAAATTAAGATGGACTACTATAAATATCTGCTCAGTGTCACAGATTTACTTGTTAATTGCCTGACCATAACCAGTTGGAGCCTGTCCTCTTGGGGCTGTGGCATTGGTCATGTAATAGCAAAGGAGCATCATATCTGGATGTCAAGAGGTTTAGTTTTTAACCCTTTGTTGCATATTGGTTACAATTGCAACTAATATGCAACAATGGGTTAAGTTTGAATGATGGTAGCCAAGGTGACGTGGGAGTCATTTTTAGATACGTAGGAACATTCTTAATTGAATACCATCTGAGTAGAATTTGTTACCCAACTTAAAGGTATTTCTAACTGGATTTGAATTGCTGCCATATTGTATACATTTGATGTATGTGTCTGGTGTCTATTTGCCTGATTGTCGTGATGGGTATACTAGACTTGGTATATTTGTACCCTCGTGTCACTTTGATGGTATCATCATTTAATAATATCATTATTAATGATGGTAATAATTTTTTCTTCTTTTCATTAATGTCCACCCAATACAAGGCCCAAGAGTTACTCAAAGTAGAGGTTACTGTCTGGACTTCTATTAGCATAGGAAAGAACAAACGTTAGAAGTATAGAGCTGAAGTAAACTTTAGAAAGAACCAGAAACCTAACCCTAGACAGAAAATAAGGGATGGATCTCTACTCCTGTTCCAAAAAAGGGGAGGAGTGTGAACCAGGCAATAGGCAAACCTATGATGATGAGATTAATTTAAAGGACTAACTTGTTTAAACTTTAAATTTCTTTTATTGAATATCTCAATTTAGAAAGCTTAGAAATCTGTATTTGCTTAAATAATTTTCTGTATATGACTGTAAAATGCATTTTATGATTTGTGTTAGTATTTGTTTTTTTTTGTTATAATCATTTCACCCCAAGCAAAGCAGGAATACTACTTGTGTGCATGGGGTACAGTGAGAGAATCATAAAGGTACAGGGGATATCAAAGAAAGGATAAGAGATGTATGGGAATCAAGTGGATAGAAGATGGCAATCAACATTACATTTAAACTTTTGGAAATTGTAGCTATCAGGGAAGCAAGCAAATAGAAGTGAGGTTCACAAATAGGAAGTGCAAGAAAAGAAACTGTTAGAGTAGAAGAGACAGTTACATTTAACTATTTCAATGGTAAAAAGGTAAAATGAGTAAATACGTGTGGTTGGGGTACCAGGAAAAAAGCTTATCAGAGCAGTTGCTATGAAAATACTTGTAGAAAAGACAGAAGGAAAGTCACATCATGCCAGTGAGAAAGTGACAAGGTGGGCTGCCAAGTCAGGTTCTATTATATTGCAGATCCTCTTTTATATTTTGTTAAAAACCTCAAGATGACAAGCAGGAGCACCTGGCCATATATGGCAACAGTATTTAATGCACAGATGAATGGTAGATTTATAAATGTGCCAAATGGATTCTGACAAGAAAAATTTCCTAGTTCAGCACAGTGACCCAACCTTCCTAGCAGTAGAAGCATCTATGGATTTGATGTAGTCATTTCATTTGAGGTCATTTGAGAAAGTGAGGCCAAAGAGGTGCAGTGCGTTGCTCTCTAGGCAACTAGTGTCATCCATTCTGATGGTAGGCAGGAAAGTTTCTTTATGGCAGTTAAAGGAGAGCAGCTTTGTTTTGGAGGCATTATGCATTCATAAAATGCTTTATTCCTTATTGCTTTTCCTTTGTTAAAATTAGAATTCTCATCAGATCTTGTTTCATTTTTTTTATTTTCATTGTAGCATGAGAAAGAAAAGTTTTCTGAAAATAAGTTGTTTTATAGCAGGCTTTTCTTTTCTACCTTATATGGATTGTGAAATTGTTCTATTGAAATCTTTAAGTTGTTGCTTAAATGCATCAAAACTGGCAAAGCAACCATTAACATAGAAAAGTTTCATTGAGTAATATTTCTGTATTTAGTATTTTGAAATGGTTATGTCTTTTTGTTAGTATATGAAAAGATTGACTATTAAAAATCTCACATACTCATAAGTAGTTTCTCTGAATTTTGTTTTTGGTGAGAATAATTGCAAGATAGCAACAATATAGGAACCATTGAAAGAAAGAAAGAAAGAAAGAAAAATACTTGGAAAAAAAAACATCCAAAGACTTAGGACTAGGGTTATATGTAATCTTTATAAATTTCATTAGAAATTATTGTAAAGACAAGAAGGAAGGTAAAAAAATTGAACTGGAAAAAACAAAATAATCCTGTATCAAACTTATTTTTTAAATGCCATGACTCTTCAGTCTGTTGGCAATCTCTCCACAGATTCCTTTTCTTTATTATCTGTGAATTGTACATGTCATTTCCCTTCAGGACGTAGGTGATCATGGCTCTCCATCTATGCCTTTTCTTATTTTTGAATTGTAAATGTCATGTTCCTTCAGGGATAGGCAATCATGGCTCTCAACAGATTCCTTTTCTTTATTATCTATGAATTGTATATGTCATTTCCCTTCAGGACATAGGCAATCCTGACTCTACACATATCCAATTTCTTTATTATCTTTAAATTGTAAATGTCATATCTTTTCAGGGCATAGGCGATCATGACTTTCCACAAATTCGTTTTCTTTATTATCTGTTAATCGTCAAGACTTCTTGGGAAATATTGTTTTCTCTACAGTTTTGAATTCACAGTTAGTCCTTTGCCTAGCCTGGCTGCTATCCATGGCTAGACAGTACAGCCTAACTTATAATTGATAGTGGGGACGAAGAGATAGAGATCCATGCCTTTCATATATATATTCACTGTGACTATTAATAAAAGTTATATTTATAATTATCTGATTAAATATTTTTTCTACAAAATTGCTTAATTTTATGAAAGTTTATATCATGTTGTTCCTAAGGAAGGTCATTATGAAGTTGCAGGAATACTGTATTTCTCAGTATATCATATGTACCTTTCATTTGGCAAGAAAAGCCTGATAATCAACAGATAATTTATCTATTTTATATATCATTTTTCTTGTTCTTTATTTTAACTTGGATTTGGAATGATAATTTAATCGTTTATAATCATATATATTTCGTTCTGAGGTCATCAGCAGACTAGTGGGCCAAACAGGAGTGTTTACATGTTGGATTAGTAACCCAACTACTGGAGTAGAAGATTCAGTGTGATTTTTCAACCATGCCTTATATAACAGGATATATAGTCTGCCCACACAGTTATCAGCTAAATTTTTTCATTGATATTTTCCTTTGCTACTGGTGAGTGTATGTTTCAATAGATGATAATTTCCTCTTTTAAACATTTCAACCCAAGCAAGACAGTAAAGCCACTAAGACACAAGGAATTACTGAGTGTGAAAGAATAAAAAAAAAGAAACATTATTAAAAGAATGAGAAGAATAAAAGTGGAATCAACAAGACTAAATAATGATGGATATCGTATTTAAATTTTTGAAGATCAAAGTTGGCTTGGAAGCATGTTTCATGAGCAAGTCATGTGAGAGAAGACACTGTTAGTATAGAACTTACAGTTGCATCTAGCTAATTCAACTGTAAATTGATGAAACCTTGTTGTTAATCTAGCTCAACACTTAAATTCATAGTCTTGGTACCATAGAAGAAAGTTCATCAGTACAATTAGCATGAAAGCATTTATAGAAAAGGCAGAGGGAAGTTACATTAAGGCAGTGGGGATAGTGACTGGAACCAAGAATGTATCAATCTCTGTATTATTTTTTATTTTATTTTCTTATTCTGAGAGGGAATGAGATGTTTTGGCATAGCCAATTCGGCATGAACTTTTTTCGCCAACATGACATTTTGGTGTCGGATTAGTAACTAAGAAGTCACCTTGCTTTGCTTGTTGTTGTTAACTTTTTCTTTGATTCTTAATAGTCAAATTCTATTTTTAATAATTTTAATTGTCAAATATTCTAATTAGCTTAAAGTCAGAAATTTGCATAGAATTTAAAGCTTTGTTAAACATAAAATTTATCATTCTGTCATTTAAAATGGCAGCAAATATTTTATCAAAGTGTGGAAAAAATAAAGTGATATACAATTGGATACTTTTTTATTTTTGACGCAACAAGTAAAAGTGATTCTGAGTTAAAGTTCTGGAGATGTGAACAGAAAGATCAATATAAAATGAGATTTCATATGAGGAATGGAAAAGTTATTTGCCAGTTTAATACACACAGCCATGACCCTTCTGCTGCAAAAATAGAGGTTGAAAAAATAAAAACAAGTGCCAACCGTTGCTGTAAATAAATGTTTGGTTTAAAGTTTTCATTTTCCTTGAAAAAAATATTAATCCATTTTTAAAGACAGTTATGTCAAAATGGCTCCGCAAAATAGTTAAACTATTTATCTGACACCAAATCAACAATGCCAAAACATAGCAAACTCATTCTGAGAATATTGTTTCCTTTCATTATGTAGTGTTGAAACCAGGTTTTAATTCTGAAATTTCTGATAACATTTAATTTTTTTTTGTTGTCTATTAACTCTTTTGGGTCCTAAATTTGATAAATTGTTTAACCATGTCTGTTTATGGACTTGTTAATATTGAAATGACTGTCAAATAAAATTTTACAAGTGATATATAGATTTTTCCTCTTTGTAATTTTTTGTTGATATTTTACTATTAAATTAACCCTACTTCTTTATTTAATCAGTTCAGTACATCTAAAGAATTCTGAATTTGAATGAACAAGAGAAAATGGAATGTTGCTTACTTCATGGTGGGGGAGAAGATAGCTTGGACCGTTCACACCTTTTATTTACCATTCCATGGCAAGAGAATATCCTTCGTATTCCATTTTTCCACCTCCTTTCCAAACTCTACTCTTTTTTTTTTTTCCTCATTTCAAGAAATTCTTTTAGTACTCGACCTTGTTTTTCAATACTGGAGACTGTCTTATTCAATTCCATTCCACTGTCCAGTTCTTTCCATTAAACTCTGATATGAATTCTGTGTCTTCAATTTTGCAAAAGTTCAGAACTTGAGCAGCTGTGGCACAGTGTATCTTTCCCAATTTCACCTCACCATTTTTTACAGTCACACATCCCAGCTTGTTGATCACAACCCCTGCCGACAACAGTGTCAATCCCATCGATGATGCATTTAGCAATAATTGCCTCTGTTTTTATCCTCTTTCCATCTACTTTCATCTCCACCTTCCAGATTGCTTTACATTTTACCTCTCTTCCGTCAATTGCCTTCACAGTGCCCCTGCCACGCCGACTCCATCTACTCACAAGCTTGGGATTAAGTAAAGTGGTTATGCAGCTGGTATCAACAAGAGCTGCCGCTATCTCATCTCTCACTAATGCTTCTATGATTGGTAGAGGTTGATACTGTACCTTTGTTTTGTTGACAGGGTAGTTACTGGTGCAGAAGCTCTCCTTTGCTAGTTTCTCTGAGTCTGAAGGCAATACCTTACTCTATGCTTCAATCTCTCACAATTGTGACACATTATTTTCAATCTTAGCGGCTCCTTGCAGTCTCTAATTAGGTGCAAAAGATGCCAGGAATTTGTTCCTAATGCTTGATGATTCTGCATGACATTTTTCTTTTGGTCCTGTGTTTTGTGCAGTCACCGCCACTGTTCTAGGCTCCCAAAGTCTTTCGCTGACCAAGAGCCTTGCAGCTGGTATTTCACAGAGTTTCATCTTTTCTACACCAGACACTTGTTGTAGTACCACTTGATACATCATCTGGGAAGCCTGTTACAAAAGGTAGTTTTGTCATCTGATCCAGTCATATCCCCTGATATCCTGCCAGGCACACCAATCTTTTGATATTAACACATCACTCAATAAGTCCAAAGCCTGATATATAGATGGTGCCACTAATAAAAAAATCTATATGATTTTTATGAAGTACTAACCTTCAGGATGTGCATTGTGGTACAGTGGATATCAGCTTGGAACGAGAAACCGGGGAGCCGAGTTCGAATTCCAGTTGAATCCATTGTATTCACTTACATGCAAATACCCTTGGGAAAGGTATTAATCGGTCTCTTCCTTCCAGTTATGGGTTAAATAGCAGGACAGATTGGGTTCTATAGCCTTGGTCGGCAACCAGTCTACCGCAGAAAGCAATGGCAACCTACTGCGGGATAATCTTCTGCCCAGTCAGTCATATCTCTTTTGAGACATGATCGCCCAAGCGTGTATCATGTATGGCACTTAACTGACTGACTGACTAATCTTCAAATGGCATGTGACAAATTTAGTTTACAGATTACAGTTATGTAAGTGAAGCTACTGTTGCAAATTTTCAAAACAGTGAAAATATTTGAATTTTATATGTTGATAAAGCATTGCTTTCTGATCAGAAAAATTACTGTTCAAGCAAAGCAATAGTTTGATAAGTTATTCGGACTCTACTCTGTTGAAAACAAGGTTTAAGAGGTGGTATGCTGACTTTAAACACGGTCGTACAAACATAAATTATGCTGAATGCTCAGGTTGCCCCAAATCAGCAGTTGTCCTGGAAAACACAAAAAATCCACAAATCATTTTGGTTGATTGTAAATTAAAATTGCGTGAAATAGCAGAGGAGTTGAACATATCACAAGGTAGTGTATTCACCATTTTGCATGAACATTTGTCAATGAGAAAGCTATGTTCAAAGTGAGTGCCGCTTTTGCTCACAGTTAATCAAAAACAACAATGCATCGATAATTCAGAGCATTGTTTGTAACTGTTTCAATGCAATAAGGAGTTTTTGTATAAATATGTGACAGTGGATGAAACATGAATCCATCACTTCACTTGAGAGTCAAATCAACAGTCAGCTGAGTGGACAGTAGCGGGTGATAGCCATCCAAAGTGACCAAAGACGCAAACATCTGCAGGCAAGTTTTTGGCCTCCATATTTTGGGGTGCGTATAGTATTTTCTTCATTGATTACCTTGAGAAAAGAAGAACCATCACTAGCAAATATTATATAGCATTATCGGTGTGTTTGAAGGAAGAAATCTTCAAAAAACAGCCACAAATGAAGAAGAAAAAAGCGATCTTTCAATAAGACAATGCACTGTGTCACAAGTTAATCACGACAATGGCAAAGCTACATGAATTGCAATTTGAATTGCTTCTGCATCCTCCCTATTCACCAGATCTGGCCTCCAGCGACTACTGGTTGTTTGCAGATTTCAAAAGAATGCTCCAAAGAAAGAGATTTGGCTTCAGTGAAGAAGTGATATCGGAAACTGAGGTATATTTTGGGGCTAAAGACAAATCATTCTACAAAAAAGGCATCAAATTGTTAGAGAAGTGTTGGAATCAGTGTATCACCCTAGAAGGAGACTGTTGATGAATAAAGTTGAATTTTGCCTAAAAGTTGTTGTTTTATTAGTTATGCTTGGAATTTATTAAGTGATGTGTTATTGGCATAGATGTCTACTAATTCCCCCATCCATTTCACTCACTTCAGCTTTTTAAGCTTCAAAGGGCCTTTCAGTAACACTTTCTTCAGTCTAGTCTCCATCATGTCCTCATCAACTGGTTCTCATCACTCATTAGAGGTAGAGGGCAAGCACATCTTCTTACAGAAAAAGTGGATGGAAACTAGCAATGTTTGGCACTTTTTGAAGCTTGGTAACCATTTTCACCTTCTCTGCTGTTGTATTATGTCTCTACCCAGTCTCACCATTCTAGACTCAATATTGCTAAAATTGCTTGTAGTTTAAAAAAAAAAAAAACTTTTCCCATGATTTCTATCATCTTTACCTACTCTTAAATCTCCTTTTCCTCTTGCAACCAATATCCTTCTATCACAACCTTTCATGTACGAAATGAACGAACAAAAATAATTTGCCAACTCATACTTTTAGTTGATCTTTATTGCTTTTCTTTCTTTCCATAATTCTTCTCTCTGTCCGCAATATCTTTCATAAAAGAAATTGTCACTTCTTCTATTCCTCGACTATGATGTAAGTGACATTGGATTTTCTCTTTTTCATTCAAACTATAAGTGACTTAGTAAATAAACTCAGAAATATAGACATAAAAAAACAAGCTTATAGCTAGTTAAGATATTAAATGTATATGCTAATATTCCAATTAAAACTGTCTTAATTTATAAAGAAGAAAAATCTAAAAAAAGAATTTACTTCTACCCATTGATACAATTATATGAAGATGATACACCGATCTTTTATAAGCAAACAGTATACAACGTTGTAATTTGAAATTATTATGGTTTACTGATTTTTGCATTAAGATAAAAATGGGAGAGTGGTTTTATCAAAGTGCACAATCATTCATTCTGATTTTTTTCTATTAAACATTGATATGACATGACAGTGATAATATATTTTGTTGAGATATCTGTTGATTTCAATTTTTAGGGTGATATGATCCAAAACTGAACCTCTGAATCTCTCTCATATATATATATAATATATTTGTGTGTGTGTGTGTATGTGATGTGTGTTTTGTGTGTGTGTATGTATATATATATATATATATATATATATATATATATAGTCATCTGCAGACAGATCTGTTTCGCTGTATCACAGCTCATCAGTGCGGTTAGACATCCGATTGCTTTTACCCAGGATTGAAACCTGACCGAATTTACGTCAGTCGGCAATTCTATCTCTGAGCTATGAATGCTTGGTAGAAGGAGGCAGACTTTTAGCATGTGATATACCATACACCAGTAGTTAGTATTCTAATTCATTACTGAATGATCGATGCGTAGATGCTAGAGTAGCTTCTGCTTTTTTAAAGTCTACCATTCTTCCAGAGTGCTCAATCAGGGTGTGTATATATATTTTTTTAATTAAACAGAATATCTACTGAAATACGAGTATTGATAAAAAATAATGTTCAAACAAATCATTTCAAATTGTCGGTTGTTTATAACCAAGGTTCGTTAATCTTTGTTAATTTCTGTAATATATATATATATATAGAGAGAGAGATGTGTGTCTATGTATATGTGTATTCCTTGATATGTTTTCTGTAAATATATAAAATATATACATATGCACACTTGTGTGCATGTTGTTATATATGCATGTGTGTGCCTATATATGTGAGTGTATATGTATATATGTAACTGTAAATATATATATTTATATATCTATATATGTCTGTCTGTAAATATATATATATATATATATATGTGTGTGTGTGTGTTTGTAAATATGTGCATATATGTGTGTCTGTAAATATATATTTATATCTCTATGTGAGGTTGTATGTGTCAGCAAATATATATTTAGATATCTATATGTGTTTATGTCTAAATGTGTGTGTGTGTGTCTGTATATTTATATATCTATATATGTGAATGTGTGTGTCTGTAAATATATATTTTGATATCTATATGTATGTGTGTGTCTAAATATGTGTGTGTCTCTAAATATGTTTACATATATGTTTGTGTGTATGTCTGTAAATATGTCTGTAAAAGTGTGTGTGTGTATGTCTCTATATGTGTGTTGTATGTCTGTAAATATACATGTGTCTGTATGTATGTGTGTGTCTCTCTTTCACTCTATATATATATATATATATATATATATATATATATATATATAGTGTGTGTCTGTAAATATAAATATGTGCATGTTTCTGTAATATATAGTGAGCCTGTATGTATTGTATATTTTAGCAGCAAACTTTCTTTTATATATGTTGCATTGAAGGAATATTTCTTTTAATTCATTTATTGCCTGTAGTGATTGTTGCTCTAAGCAACTGTTATTGTTCCTATTCTTTGTTGTGTGCGGGGTAATATGACTTTTGTTCATATTGCAATTTTTGTTTTAGTGATTCCCTGACTCCTTTCAAAGTAAATAATGTAGGCTGTGGGATTTTATTGGTAGTGCATCAATTATCTTTGTTTTTTACAACCAGATCTCTTTAATATGTCAGTATTATCTACAATGATTTGTTATGGGTGCAGTGGAGTTAGGTGTGAGTGTTTAAGTGCTTTCTTATCAAACTAATGTCTCTTAAGTGGTTTATTTATTTATTTTATATCTTTCTTCCCCTCTAAATTTAAATTAAAATAATCTCTTCATATTTAAAAGTTGTTTTATTCAGATACTTTGCCTTTGTTCATGGTGCTGAGATGAAGTCTTTAAATAAATAAAAAGTTTTTGATGAAAATTTGACTTGCAAACTAAAGCAGATGAGATTTTACATCTTGGAATTTGAATCCACCATTATAAAGGTCTAAAGAAAGGAGAGAAACATTACTAAATCTTGTCTGACACTGTGGGTTATCCTACACACAGTTTTGCTAAGAAGTTTTTAGAGGGTACTGTCAAGCATCTATAAAATTTTTCTGTTTTAACCTGGTTCTATAAAAACATGTGTTTTGGCGTAATAGATACATTTTTTTTAAAAATCATTTCACCCTGAGCAAGGCAGAAATGCCACTGATGAGCTGGGGGCTACATAACTGTAAAAAGATTAATTAGAAAAGAGTGAGGAGTACAAACTAGTTAGAAAGGAGCAATAGAAAGCTGAGAATGCAGGAGCGATGACAGATATATAGGTGGAGAGAAAAGGAAGGATATACGGGGGTGGGGAGAGAGCTAGAGTCCAGTGGTTAATAGATGAGTATTGACATTGCATTTAAATTTCTGGAGGTTGTAGCCGTCAGGAAAGCAAGAATATGGGAGTGAGTTCCACAGGCGGGAAGTGCGAGAGAAGAAGCTGCAGGAGTAGAATTGTCGTCTGCATTTGTCTAACCTGACTGTGAATGGGTGGGACCCAGTTGCCAGTCTGGTTGCATGAGTAAACACCTGTTGAGGAGGCACCAGTGACTTCAGTTTGTCCGAGCAGAAACCATGAAAGTATTTATAGAACAAACAAAGGGAGGCCACATTTTGATGGTGGGGAAGTGGCTGCAGTCGAGCCGCCAGATCAGTACCTATCACATTACAGACTCTCCTTTGGAGCCTGTTGAGAACACTGAGGAGAACGGCAGGGGCACCTGACCATAAATGGCAGCAGTACTCCATGCACGGACAGATGGTTGACTTGTATATATGCAGGATGGATTCAGGCGGGAAAAACATCCTGGATCAGCATAGTGACCCAACCTTCTTAGCAGTAGATTTAGCTATCGAATCAATATAGTGGTTCCATTTGAGGTCTGAGGAGAGGGTAAGGCCGAGGAGGCGTAGTGTGTTGCTCTCAGGGAGAATCGCTTGGTCCATGCTTATGGGAGGCAGGAGAGGTTGCCTGTGATGGTTGACAGACAACAGCTTGGTCTTAGACGCATTGAAGTTGACAAGCCACTTCTTGCCCCAATTCACCACAGAGTGTAGATCCCGTTCAATGTCAGCAGCGAGATTATGTCTGTCCACCACAACAGGTTTCTTACTGGTGCGGGAGTATATTGTGGTGTCGTCTGCGTAGATGCCTACTTGGGAACTGATCTCATCTGGGAGGTCGTT
The DNA here is from genome assembly GCA_037127315.1 of Ascarosepion bandense. Classification (NCBI taxonomy): domain Eukaryota; kingdom Metazoa; phylum Mollusca; class Cephalopoda; order Sepiida; family Sepiidae; genus Ascarosepion; species Ascarosepion bandense. The sequence continues at coordinate 337,331 of JBBBDQ010001217.1, read as the reverse complement.
GATGAAAATAAGGAAGAGCGTCGGGCCCAGGATAGAGCCCTGTGGGACACCAGCATTCGTGCTGTAGGATGGAGAGGCATGCCCATTCAAAACAACCTTCATTTTGCAGTTATTTAAAAAGGATTGGATTAGTTCAAGCAGGCGACCAGTAATACTGTAACCCCGTAGCTTGCATAGGAGGCCAGAGTGCCAAACCCTATCGAAAGCCTTGGAGATGTCCAGAGCAACTGCATGAGCCTCGTCAGACTCATCAAGGGCCTGGAGCATATACTCTGTTATGGTTGTTAGCAAGTCGGCTGTGGACCTGGCAAAGCGGACTGGCTCAGAGTGAGAAATTGGAAAGCCAAATTCCAGTTGAATTCGTTGCATTCATTTATGTCCAAATACCCTTGGGAAAGGTATTAATCCATCTCTTCTTTTTCCAGCTATAAATTGAATAGCTTGACCGATTGGGTTTTTTAACCTTGGTGGCAATCAGTCTACTACATAAACAAGTGGCAGCCTACTAGAGGGAAAATCTTCTGCCTAGTCAGTCATTGATTGAGAGACATGATCACCCAAGTGTGTATCCTGTATGGCACTAAAACTGACTGATATAAAAACAAGAACATGAAATATGGCTTTGTTGAAATTGTCTTCCATTTCCTTACACCTGTCATTTAAATGTGTAAAATATTGTTGCCACTGCTTTTAGTCTAACTAGGAGCAGTGTCTGAAACAATATAAATGAAATTTTTTTTTTTTTTTTTTTTTTTTTAATCATATCACCCCGAGCAAGGCGGTAAGGCCACTGGTGTGCAGGGGGTTACGTAAGAGTGAATAGATTGGAAAAGAGAAAGCCGGAAACCACATCCTAAACAGGAAACAAGGGATGAGCCTCTCAACCTGTTCAATAGACGTGGGTGGAGTGTGAACCGGGCAATAGTTCAGTCTATCGCCCGGTTCACACTATTTCTAATTGTTAATTACCTCTGCCTTAAGGCAGAAGTATTATATTCCGTTGCATTTGTCTGTCTGTCTGTCTGTCTGTCTGTCTGTCCATGGTTGAAATATCTCAATACCTGCTGGATGGATTTGAAGGGAACTTGTAGGGATGATTGGCTTTATGAATGGCACGAGCTGATTAGATTTTGGGTTCAATTCCATATGAGATAAAGTTTCTGAGTTATTTTTTTTTTTTTTAACAAGTTTTTTTTAAATATATTTCACATATACTGAATTACCTCCCCTAGATAGCTTTATGTCATCACATTTTCTGAAAACTATTTTTTTCATGAAAATATTATTTATAATATAAATTTAATATTTATTATCCAAAAGCATAAAAAGTGGTGATCAAGTTCATTGCAGTTATTTTCATTTTAATAATCATCTCTTTCTAATCTCTAAGATGACGTTGATATTGTCTTGGTGGAGGTTTGCAATCTTTGGCTGCTCTTGTTATAGTTTTGTTTGCAGTGTGAAAGTGTTTGTGTTTTCAGAAATATTCAAATATGAAATTTACATTATATTTTCTTCAGACATTTTGGTGAATAAATGTATAACCTATTTTATTGCAATATATTCTGAAAAACTCTCCAAACAAGTTACCTATAAATTTGAGATCTTATATGCCTTATAGGCTTATATGGTTTAAAGAAGATTTACTCAAGTAGAGCTTTCAACTGTTTTCTTCCAGCCATTGAAAAGCATTCACTGAACAAACTGAATATGTTTCAACTATGTTGCAATTGCTATTTATTTGTGTATGTATAATCTATAAAGATGACATACTGTTATTTTTTTTCTTAAATCTTTGTTGCATAAGTATAAAAAAGAAAATTAAAGGTAGATTTACCCATGGATTACATCTGAACAATAACTCATTGGTTGTAGATATTTCTGAAGAGGAAAGTTGCTGCATATAAATTCAAATAAATTTATTTCAATAAAATTTTACGCATTAAAAGAAAAAAAAAAGAGCATATTAACTGCTATTAGTGATGAATGGAAATGTTTCTTGGTTATATTTTTAACAAATTCAAGAATATATTGAATTAGAAAATACAACTAATTTCATTTCGTTTTCTTTTTTTCTGTTTTCTATATGAAATATTCTCCTGAATATTTTCCTTTCTTTCATATTTTTCTGTATGTCTTAGGTATTTCCATTTTTGTTTATAAACTTTATTCTTCAGGAAATAAAGTATTGTGTTGTCTGGAAGTTCATGCCAATTTTTAAAGGAAATTAAAAAACAAATTATGTTATTAAATATTCATTCAACTAAATATAAACCATTTTGTTGCATAACCTTTCTTCATTTTTACTTCAACTTAAAGATTCTGTCTTCCCAGAATTTTGGTGGTTTCTCAGCAAACAACTTATTTGGTTTTTATGTCATCCAAAGAATTAAATTTTTTACCATTGAGATTATTTTGTGAAAACCTGAATAGTTTGGTAAATATGGTGGGTGGGGTAACACATTTCAGCCAACCTGCAATAACTTTTATCGTGTCACCAAAGAAACATGAGATCTGGAATTATCCTGATGAAAAACATTACTTTTTCTGTTCGCAAATTCTGATTGTTTTTCTTGGATTGCTGCCTTTAATTTGTCCATTTACGAGCAGTACTTTTCAGAATCAATTGACTGGTTACTTGGTAGAAGCTCATAGTACAGGATTCCTTTCCGATTTTACCAAATGAAGAGCATGACTTTCTTGGATGAAAACCTGCTTTTGGGTTGGTTAAAAGTGGCTCATATTGCCTACCCCAGGATCTTTTTTATGTAAATGATCCATTTCTCATCACTTGTCAGAATTTGCTTAAAGGGTACATTTTCATTGTGTTTATACAGCAAATCATAGACAGAAATGCTTTCCAAAATATCCTTTTCACTCAGATCATGTGGTACCCAAACATCATAGTGATTTGATTACTGTAAGTGCTCACGAATAGTGGATTTTTGATAAATTTAGTGTTTCTGCTAATCCCTGCATTGTGTAATGTGGATTATTCTCAATAAATGTCATGATTTGGTCATCATCTGTAGTGGGAGGTGGTTCTGCCTGGGCATTCTTCATCAATAAGGCTACAATCACCAATTTAGTGAATCACTTCTGTACAGCTAAAGCACATTCATTGTACTTAGCACATATACTTTTCATTGCTTGTGAGGCATTTTTGCTTTACAGTAATAAAAAACATCAAGTGTCTAAAATGCATCTTATAATCTTTCATTTTCATATGGGTGCAAAATTGACACAAATTAAGTAATTTTAAACTTTCTTTTTCAGAAGATAGCTTCAAGTATGCTCTAGTTGGAAATGTTAGCATATTATATCTGTTGATAAATTTGATGTATTCCAATGTGTTGGAACCAGAATGAATAAAAATTGGCATAACCTTTCAGGACAACCCAATACTATATATATTCACTATTATTTACAATGACTTGTTGATGCTTCTCAAGCAGTTCTTGATGCCTTTTAAGTAAGATTATGCAGGTTTTGATCTAAAAAGTTTTTGATAAACTCAAACTCTTAAATCTGGTTTTTATTAGAGAAAGCTTCCCTTATTTAAAAGAATGTTTTGCAGTAATCCAAAAGTATTTAGTTGATGCAAGATTAGGTGAATATAGCAGGTAGGGTAGAACAAACCATGTTCCAAAATTTATTCCTGGCTTATTTTTGCTGTATGCAGCCTTGTGTTGTCACTGAGCATAACATTTCACCTTTAATCCACTGTATATGCCACTAAAGTATATTAGTGTACTCCAAATTTATCTGCCATGTATGATTAATAGTTAAGATGATTTGTTGTTACAAATGGTTCCCCAAAAACAGAAATTACTTCTGCTTTGACCTCATGAAATATTCTGTAGCTTTTCAAGTAATATCAGTTGATTATTTATGTGCCTTTGTGAAATATTAGTTTTTAAACTGAATTTTTGAGAATTAAATTGCTATTCTAATGTAAGTTTTTCAATAAAACTTTACTATTTAAATTCTGAGAAGTTATCACTATTTACATTGACTAATGTCCTTGTATGTGTTATTATCACATGGTTGCCTTCTCTGTGAATTTTCTAGGATTAAGAGTTATTATTATTTATATTAATTATATTCAGAATATCTTCAACTTTTTTATTTTCTTCCAGTTGCTTTCTGTCTGAATTTCTGGGTTAAGGAGTTATTATTTACATTCAGACCAATGTTCTCATCTTTGTTATTATCATCTGATTGCATTCTGCCAGAATTTCTGAGATAAATAGTTATTATTATTCATATTTACATTCAGACTAATGTACGCATCTTTATTGTTATTATCACCTGAAAGCATTCTGTCTGAATATGTGGAATGAAGAGTCATTATTTACATTCAGACTCATATCCTCATCTTTGTTGTTATTATCACCTGAAAGCATTCTGTCTGAATATGTGGAATGAAGAGTCATTATTTACATTCAGACTCATATCCTCATCTTTGTTGTTATTATCACCTGAAAGCATTCTGTCTGAATATGTGGAATGAAGAGTCATTATTTACATTCAGACTCATATCCTCATCTTTGTTGTTATTATCACCTGAAAGCATTCTGTCTGAATATGTGGAATGAAGAGTCATTATTTACATTCAGACTCATATCCTCATCTTTGTTGTTATTATCACCTGAAAGCATTCTGTCTGAATATGTGGAATGAAGAGTCATTATTTACATTCAGACTCATATCCTCATCTTTGTTGTTATTATCACCTGAAAGCATTCTGTCTGAATATGTGGAATGAAGAGTCATTATTTACATTCAGACTCATATCCTCATCTTTGTTGTTATTATCACCTGAAAGCATTCTGTCTGAATATGTGGAATGAAGAGTCATTATTTACATTCAGACTCATATCCTCATCTTTGTTGTTATTATCACCTGAAAGCATTCTGTCTGAATATGTGGAATGAAGAGTCATTATTTACATTCAGACTCATATCCTCATCTTTGTTGTTATTATTACCTGATTATCTTTTCTCTGAAATTCTGGGATTAAGAGTTATTATTTTTATTATTTACATTCAGACTAATGTCCTCATCTTTGTTGTTATTATCACCTGATTGCTTTCTGTCTAAATTTCTAGAATGAAGAATTATCAAACTTTACATCATTTATTTACGTTCAGACTGATGTCCTCATTTTTATTATTATAACAATGTTTCGGTCAATGTGCCTGCCATCCTTCTTCATGTGTCAGTTGTTCTCATTTGACTGTTCATATCAAAGGATATCTCAACACAAGGGCAAGCAATAACTAAGCAGTACTAAAAAAAAAAAAAAAAGGACCCAGATGAGATATCCTAATACATGGAGAAGGGACAGAAAATTGTGGAGAACTATGATTGCCAATGTCCTGAAGGGATAGAACACTTACAAGAGGACCAGGGATTAGTTTTAAAGCTTTCATTACACCCGAGCAACGCCGGACTATACTGCTAGTAGTGTATAAATTGATTTGAACTGACAGCGCGTGAAAGACGATTACATTCTAGACGAATATTTTGCACCTTCTCTTGCACTTAGATAATCCTTTCTTCTTTTGGGTTTTATTCAGCAAATTTCCAGGTCCGGGGAATTAACTTCTCGCGGTCTCCTGGTCATTGGTCTTCTTCATGATGGCTGACGGCCAAATTTATGGAAACTAACAAAATTGGTGTTAATTTATTTGTTTGACCATTATTTTCAATAGACCTTCACATTTTAGTGGATAATCTTGTATTTTTCTAATATTTAAACCGATGAATATGAAAAATGTACGATATAATGATAGAAAAAACAAAACAAAAACAAACAGACTATCCAGTCTAGTCAAATATGAGTATCCATTCCCGGTTCACACTTCACCCACGTCTTTTGAACCGGTGAAGAGGCTCATCCCTTGTTTCCTATTTAGGATGTGTTTCCCGGCTTTCTCTTTTCCAATCATTCTATTCTTAAGTAGCCCCATGCGCATCAGTGGCGTCACCACCTTGCTTGGGGTGATATGATTTAAAAAAAAAAAAAAAAATTAAATTAATATTCATTGACAAAGAATGTGTTTGTTAAAAAATAAATATGTGCTGTATGAAATAGCTTTCATCATTAGGTTTTAGACATAGTGATGTACCTAACTTTTCTTTTTTTTTAGTCCATTCACCCAAAGTAAGGCAATAATGTCACTAAGATGCAAAGGGTTACTGATAATGAAAGAGAATGAGAAGACTTTAGAAGGAACTGAAAATTCAATACTAAACAGGAAATAAGGGATAAACCTCTGCTCCTGTTCAAAAGATCAGGGAAGAGTGTAAACTAGATGATAGGCAAACCTATCTACTACTATTGTGAGGGGAAAAATAGTCTAGACAGAGATGTTAGAAGTCTATATAATAAATATATATAAACAAAAAAAAAACACTTTCTGGTTTCAGTGGGCTGATATAAAATCTAACAGTCACCAATGACTATAAAATATATATAGTGTTTAATTATGATAGTATTTAGTGCCAAGGTTGTTATTTTTCAGTGCTTATTATTGATAAAAGGTATTTTGGCAAGTAGGTTTTTTTTATTGTGAAATGCTTGATATCGGAGTGTTGATAGGTATAAAGAATTTATCCCTTTAATAGAGTAGATTCTTGCTGACTTCGAAGTTTCGTGAGGACACTGTTATGATGTTCTCACTCATTAGGGCTGTTTGTCCTGATGAGTGAGAGCATCACGAAACCTTGAAGTCAGCATGAATCTACTCTATTAAAGGGATAAACTCCTTGTACCTATGTATTCTGTTACGCCTGGGGTTTCGTTGGGACTACGACAGCCGGAACACAACAAAAAAGTAAAAAAAATATCCCAGGGTTCAATCATAAGTTGTTAAAAGAACAATGGGAAGGGAATTCTCCAATTCTAGCCGACAGTAAACACAATGAGAAATGAACAATATGCAAACACAGAATAACATAAGACGACACGAGATTATCTTATAAAAATACTTTATTTACAAACTATACAAATATTAAATTAATGAAAAGAAAACAAAACTAATTAAAAGGTATGAGGGTAAAAAAACATATCTAGACGACAAAATATATAAAACAGTAAAGACAGCAGATTATAGAATATATAGAAAGATAAAAAAAAACTTGCAAATTTGTAAGGATCAACGTTGGTCAGAAATAGAACTCAAAAAGAAAAATGTTCTTTAGTAATTATTTGAATAACACAGTTCAATTCCTCGATGATGGTGAATATTTCATGCGGACGAATCACAGAAAATATGAATGATTTGGACTTAAAGAATCTTGAGTGGTATTCTTAGGAAATTTAGATAACTTGGTGACATTCAATTTTTTATAAGACAGCAAACAGTTGACATCTGACTTCTTCAAAAAGTGTGTTGACATCTGACTTCTTCAAAAACTAATATCCAAGTGCTGACGTTATGTGCTGGAGCGCACAAAGAAACTAAAAACCATTGTAAGTTACGCCACGTGTGGATACATGAAAAAGGAGTAGGAGTTTGTGTTTTGTATATTATCACTTGCATTTTAGACAGGCAGTGTTCATATGGCCTGCAATCAAGGATTGGACAGGAGATGGGGGAAAGGAAAGTTCTTTTCCAAGAAATGGATTTAGCCGGTTACAAAGAAATTATTCTATAATCTGCGTATTTGAAAATAATTAAAAAAAAACAAATATTGTTCTTATATTTTGTCGCAGATCTTTAGGGTACTAAAAATGTACTTTTAAAATATATGGTGAGGATAAAACATTGACTTAATGTAGCAATATATTGTGTATTTTGGCAACTATCTTTCGTTTATACAGGTTTCATTAAAAATGACAGACGAGGTATTATCATTAAGTTTTTTATATAATTTTTAATGTGTTCATATAAATTTTTTCTTTTTGGAACTCAATTTACATAATTTGAGTTCCAAAAAGAAAAAAATTGTATGAACACATGAAAAATTATATAAAATTATATAAAAAAGTTAATGATAATACCTTGTCTCTTATTTTTAATGAAACCTGTATAAACAAAAGATTGTTGCCCAGATACACACACACACACACACACACACACATAACAATCACTTTCTGATTGTTGGGTCTGGTCAGATAATTTAATTTACTGCCCCTTTTATCTTAAAAAATCCCAACATGTTTTTCTTATACACAGTTTTGTCTTTCATTCTGACCTGAAGAAGCTGAGACAGATGTTGTAGAAACACATGGCTTATCTGCTTTTCTATTTTGCCTCATCATCATCACTTATTTCTGTATATATTCACAGAAAATCTTTTCTAATTCCTGTATAAATTGTTTTGCTGAGTGACATGATTACTTTATGGATTAATGTCATTAATTTTATTTTTGTTGTAACCTTAAAAGGTTACTGTATGAGTAATCGCTAAGACGGAGGTTGCAAATAATAGTATATCAACAAATACAAGACTTGCATGCTGCATGAAGTAGATACACTGCTAGTCAGTAATCACTCTGTATTTATCTGCCTCCTCATATAGGTGAAATGTGATACAAGGCCATTTTTAAAGTGTGGTTTCTGAGCCCTTAAGCTCAGTCAAAAATATCCTGTTGACCCTGCACAAGACCGGGTCAGTTCTACTGTCAATTTTCCCTAGACGTGATTGTCCTCTTTGGCGGAGCCCTGTTTGGGTTTCTCCTGCCTGTGGGCAGTGAGGAAGATAGAGAGTGATGACTGCTAGTCAGTATAATCCCCCTATTCTTATCCAATAGTATCCATATAGGAACATTTAATTTCTGTATATAGGTAGGTATACAACAGCTTTTCAGATTGAATCTCTTTACTTATTCATTTGTTGGTTTTTTTGAAAAATCAATATTGTTTAAATTTTTTTGTTTAATAATGTAACCTAGTTCTTTAGTAAAAAAAACAAAAAACAATTACCTGTCGATAATAGAAAAGTACCCTCTACTTATTGTTTTGTTTTGTTGGCAGAACCTCGAACATAATGATAGTATCCCCTGCAGAAGGGTAGGAATCCTACCTGACAATTTACCAAATACATGTTTGCAGACCCCATAAACAACTTATATTTACCTATCACTGAATAAATGCTTATAAACTCAAATATAATGACAATAAAAAATAGAAACTGATTTTAACATTAACCCTTTAGCATTCAATACCTCTAACCTGCCTCATAAATATCATCTCTCAATGCTTAACCTGCTGTAACCTGCCCCATGTAACTCTGCCAAAATATATGACGACTTCATTTCAAATAACACAGGAAGTCATACAAAGAGTGAGACTTTGAGAACTGATGTTTATGGGATGGTTTTGAGCATGTTGAATGTTAAGATGATAAATTACTTAACAAGGGTTGACATATCATAAAATTATCCAACTATTTTTGTTGTTATAAAATATTTATACTTTTTTTACTATATTAATCTAAATATTCAGTCTTGTCTAAAAGTGCTTGTGATTATTTAAAAAAATATTAACCAAAATAACTGGTAGTTAGTATTTTTTGTATCTGGTGAATTTAATTAGTTTTCCACTTTTGCAGTTATTTTATATATTTCTTATCAACTGACCAAATGTTTTTAATAGTAGAAAATTTTATTATTGTAATAAATAGTCATTAATTTTGCTGTATTCAGTCTGTTTCCACCTTCCACTTTCTTTCTAATTTTTTTTACTCTTGTTTTTAAAGAAGTTTGTCTTGAAATTCATTACTTGTATTTATGTCTGAATTTCTGGAATGAGGATTTATCATTATTTACAATAGTTCATATTGTTTCCATCTTTTTTGTTGTTATAATGTTTCAGCTGTTTTGCCCTCATCAAATATATGTCAATCTTCTGGGTAACCTACAGGCAATTCTGAACTGAACACTTTATTATCATCTATGTGCTTATACTGTTCTCATTCCACTGCTTTCACCAAGTTTAATCTACACATATACTGTTTGAGCTGAGAATTTGGTGACATAATAATTGTGAGTTCAATTCCCAGGCTAGGCTGGATGTACTTGTACAACAATGAAGATGAGGATAATAGTCTACATGTAAACACTCAACAAATCAGACAAAAATGATGACTTGTGACAAATCACTTCTAGGTCAAAGTAACACATCACTCAATAATTCCTGAGCCTAATTAATAAAACAACAACTTTTAGGCAAAACTCAACTTTATTCATCAACATAGTTTCACTACTTCTCTCACAATTTGATGCCTTTTTTGTAGAACGATTTGTCTTTAGCCTCAAAATATGCCTCAGTTTCTGATATCACTTCTTCATTGGAGCCAAATCTCTTTCCCTGGAGGATTTTTTTAAGGTCTGCAAAGAGCCAGTGGTTGCTGGGGGCCAGATCTGAAGAATAGGGTCGATGTGGAAGCAATTTGAAATGCAATTTGTGTAGTTTTGCCATCGTTGCAATTGACTTGTGAAATGGTGCATTGTCTTGGTGAAAGATCTTTTCTTCTTCATCAGTGGCCATTTTTTGGTAATTTATTCCTTCAAATGCACCAATATTTGCTATTGATGGTTCTTCCTTTTTCAAGGTAATTGATTAACAAAATGCCTTGTGCATCTCAAAATATGGAGACCAAAACCTGCTTGCTGATGTTTGTGTCTTTGGTCGCTTTGGATGGCTTTTATCTGCTGCTGTCCACTCTACTGACTGCTGATTTGACAAGTGGTGAATCCAGGTTTCATCCATTGTCACATATTTACACAAAAACTTTTTTTTGCATTGAAACAGTTGCAAACAATGCTCTGAATCATCAACATGTTTTTGATTGACTGTGAGCAAATGCGCACCCATTTTGAACAGCTTTCTCATTGACAAATGTTCATGCAAAATAGTGAATACACCACATTCTGATATGTTTAACTCTTCTGCTCTCTCACGCAACTTCAATTTACGATTGACGAAAATGAGTTTCTGGACTTTTTAGTGTTTTCTGGGACAACTCTGAGCATTCAGCATCATTTGTGTCTGTACCACCATGTTTAAAGTCAGCATACCACCTATTAGCTATTGTTTTGGTCTGAGCAGAGTCCGAATAACTTTTATCAAGCCATTGCTTTGCTTGAACAGTTATTTATCCCATCAGAAAGCAATGCTCTATCAACACAAGAAATTTAGATTTTTCTATTGTTTTGAAAATTTACAATAATGCCTTCACTTAAATAACTGCAATTTGTAAACTAATAATTCAATTGAGCCCAAATTTTGTCACGTGCCATTTGAAGGTTAGTACTTCATAAAATTCATATGGATTTTTTATTAGTGCCGCCAGCTATATGTCAGGCCCAAGATTTATTGAGTGATTTGTTAAAAAAATATTATTTCTAAAAATCCTTTAGATTAAGTTGTTTAGATAAAGACCTATTCATTGGATTTGTGTGGGTTCTGAGACAGAATAACTGTGTAGAATTGACTTTACAGAAATTTGGTCTGTTGATTAATGGGCCATTTCGGTTTGTTCATATAAAAACATCTTTGCCAATAGTTTCATAAGAAGAATAGTTTTCAGAAATTGCTTTATATGTATTTGGCTAAGTATGGTACTAACCATGTGCAATTTGTACAAAGAAAATCTTTAGAGAACATAAATTAATAGTTGAATCTTACCAATATATTATTGATGGCAAGCTAGTAGATGATGTCCTATATATAATTACGTGCGTGGTGCAATTTGAGTAAGTTAATACAGTACTGCCAAAACTTTTACACAGGGGAGAAAAGCAGTGAATGAATTGACCACCAGATTATGATCTCAACTTTTGAAAAGGATGAACAAATTCACACATGATTTTTGTTTAGTCATCATAGTTGTAAACAATTTGGTGTTCAGATTACTACATATTGCTATCAAACATTAGAATTGTGTAAAGGAAGTTACAGTTAAAATAAAGATGTAAGATATTCCTGTCTTTGTTGTAATTTCAAGACTTTGATCAGTCTCAACAATCTGTGAACTTTGATTTTGTGTGGCACAAGGCTGGGGCAGGCTGGGGACTTCTTCAGATTTGTTTTATGAATATATGTTGTATATCAATAAACAACAAACACGCATATATATAAAAATATAAGTTATATTTTTATTAATGACGATGAACCGTGTAGCCTAGGAAACAGAGAGTGAGAGAGCGCGCTTCTAAGGGTTGACGGGAGTGTTGTCGTATCTGTTGTGTCTCTCTCTCTCTACTGCTACTCTGGTCTGTCTCTTGGATCCATGCGCCGAGGTCTTTTTATAATCTCCAAACCGGGACTTTTTCTTCCGGTTTTGCCTCGCCCACGCACGCCCACGTAATTCTCAGAGACACCTGTTCTGTTTGCCTCTGTAGCCATTTCCGCTACTGCCGGAAATAAGGTCAAACAAACATCCGTTCCTTTCAACGACCGGAAACGCCCCCGCTTGCATCAGCCTTCCTCGGGTGGGGCCAGATTGTTATATTACATATATATATATATACATAAAATAATTCATTACAAATTGTCAGTTGCTTATAACCAAGTTTCGTTAAAATTCGTTAATTTCCGTAACATACACACACACACACACACACACACACACACACAAAGAGGTTGGAGGAAATTTCTCTACAATTTTTACAGACTAGTAACCATGATAATGAGTCAGTCTCTTATAATTTAAATTTATAATTTTCAGATCGATGAACCAACAGCAAAAGAAAACTAACAATTGTTTTTAAGCAGCAGAAAAGCACAATTTAGTATCTGTTAACATGTAAATATATTTAGTAGTCAACTGAAATGTTGAATTTATTTACATTTGATGAATAAGAAAACTAAATAGGTAGGTTTAATGATTACATTATTTGTGTTTTGTTAGTCTATATACTTTTTTTGTTCAGCATTATAAAGATCTAAATCAGGGCGAACAGCTATAAAGTCTGTAATTTTGAAAAGTTATTCGCATTCCAAATTTTGTCAGACATTTGATTTCTTTGTGTCCTTGATTTGTCTGCTTAGCTAGTGTGACTGAAGAAGACAGATTTGGTTGGTTTATTAATGACCACACTTATCTCTTGTTATTTCTTTGATTGATTTATCTTTTACAACTTCTTAAGCACTTACAGGTTATTTAAAGCCAGAAAATGTTTTTACAGTGTAAGAGGTTTTGGAGATAATGATTTTTACTGATACAAGTTTTACTTTAACCCATAGCTGAAGGGAGAAGAGGTAGATTCATATCTTTCCCAAGGGTATTTTCACATAAGTGAATATAACGAATCCAATTGGACTTGGAATTATTTTCTAATTCTGAGGCATTATCCATTACACCATTAGCACATCCAAGCTTATAGCACTTGATATTCTCAAGTGGTCACCCATATAGGTACTTTTCTTTTTCTTATCAATTGAAAAAAAATGGCTGGCCACTCATATCCGAGGATGCCTGTCTTCCAGGGTGGCTAGCTAATACCTGTTGCAGATGCTTGCCCAGACACATTTGTGTTTTTTCAACACAGTGCACCTGTGGTTTATACTGCATCTATGTTGAGCAAATCTAGTTACAATTTCTGGGAGAGAGCGCATTATCTGGTTTGATAAACAGTCTGAACAAAATCAATATGTTAAAACCCTTGGTCATGATTACTTGTGATTTTATGCTAGCACAGCCATCAATGGCTCCCAGAAAGTCTCGTCTATCAATTTCACTCACAAAGCTTGGGTCAACCCATGTTATGGTTTTCAAGTACTTTGAAAAGGTGCCACAGGCTGTAATTGCCTCCTCCAGACTGATTACGTCAAGAAGTCACCTTCCTGACAAATTCACCAGGGTGAGATTTGAACCCTTGCATCATGGTCAGAAAGCCAATGTTCTAACCACTTGGCTATGTGCCCATATCTTACTGATTATATATCAAATGAAGGCTGAAGAATGAATAGAACAAAATGCTATGTTAAGAATAAAAAAAACACAAAAATTCCACAAAGAATAAATTCATTCCAATGGACGATCTGCAGCATAATTTAGCAGCTTCAGTCATTTTTTCACTGGTTTCCCTGTTTTTTCTACAAATATTTTCGTAACTTCTGCTCTGACAAGCTTCTTTTCCTGGTGCCCCAAATTCATGAATTTACTAATATTACTAGATTGGCATCTAGGTCCCAATTTTTAACCGTCAAAATAGTCAAATGTAACTGCCACTTCCATTTTAGTTGTTTTTTTCTCACATTTCCCACTTATAGAACTCCCTTCCATATACTGACTTCTCTGATAGCTTCAATATCCAAAAGTTTAAATGCAACTTCAATTGCCATGATGAGAATTGAGAAGATAGACATCTCCTCGATTCTCATTTCTCTTTTATTTTTTCTTTGACATCCCCTGTACCCTTTTGTTTTGTTTTTTTCTCACCTTTTCACTCACTGTAACTCCCTGCTCGCTAGTAGTGGTCCTGTTCTGCTTGGGGTGAAATGATTATAAAAAAAATAATGTACTAGTTGTTTAAAAAAAAAGAAGAAAAGGGCTAAAATGTACAAGAAATTGTGAAGAGCCATAATCATCCACAACCCGATGGGACATGGCACATAGAAGAAATTGATTATGTAACTTTTTCATTAAACAAATGCATAAAAACTTTTGTTTATTTTTACCCATTTGTGGAGTAAAATAAAGTAGTAATCACTGTTGAATTTTATTATTGACTGAATTTAGTCTGTATATGTCTTAATTTTTTTCCATTTAGGTACCTTCAATTATTTGCTGAAAAAACAGCATAACATAATGTTAAAAAGTCCTAACTTAATAAAAACCAAATTTTGTTGTCAAAATGATTATATTATTATAAAGAAGAAAGATCAAAATATTTTTTAATAATTTATTAACATTTTTTTATCTATTTTAACACATTCGAAATTTTGTTTAAAAATCTTTTTTTTTTTTTTTTTTTTTACCAGTGAGTAACCAGATTTCTACAAGATTTAATAAAACATAATATTACACAACTCACTTTAATTTGGAAATGCTTGCAAAAATCATATAAGGGTCAGATTTTGATGACACTTTCAGCACAAATGACTGAAATTATTTTTGAAATCATTATTTTTATAAAATCTTAGTAAAAACTGTTTTTTTTTAAAATTTTTGCATATGTTACCCCAAAGCTAATTAATTTCCTGAAATTTTTAGAAATTGACTACTCTCATGGAACTTTGTTTTATTAAATGCAGGACTCCTTAGGGGAGTGTAAATATATTATTTTTTGTTTGTTTTCTAACAGTTGCTTCTTTTCAGAAAATCTGCCCTGAGTAGTAAAAACAAAAATACAATAAAACTATGCTATTTTTTTTAATTAGATAAACTTTTAATTACTTTTATAAACAATATATATTATGGATATCATAGTCTGAAGAGAAAAAAATTTTTCAATGAATGAATTTTTACAAGAATTGTTTTCATTTTTATTTTTTAATTATTATTTATAAAGTTTCAAAAATCTTTTAAAATTTCTTCCAGTCATCATCCTAATTAGATTTTAATAAGTGAAGACTGTATTTCTTTATCGAAAAATGAAAAATTTTTTGAATCTCAAAATTTTAGATTCCAATCAATATAATTTCTGTTTAAAATCTACAAGGAATAGTAAATTCAATCATTTAGCTTTCAATTAAGCTAAAATTAAAGCTTCAAGAAATGTTTTTCATTTTTAAAGGCATTCAGTTTAAAAGTTAGGTATTGAAAATGAGTGGAGGTACCTAATTAACTGTAGTTATTTTCTGCACTAGTAAATTGAATAAATCAAGTGGTGCAAAAAAAAATTTAATGATTAAGAACTGAAATTTGCAAAATATTATTTGCCCAAAGATTTCAATGCCTAAACTGTCATACACAATCTGTATATTTAAAGTAAATACTATTAAAAATGACACATTTTGTGTAACTTAGTTTTAATGATCGACTTTTTCAAGTTATGAATAATCTTTCTCAGACAAGGTGGAAATTCCACCAGTAATTCTTCAAAGTTCATTTCAGAAGAAAGTACAAAAAATATGGTCTTGTCTTTGAACTTTCTTAATTTCTTATCAGAGTAGGTAGAAACAATTGGTGAGTATTTTATTGTACATTGAACAGCCTTAAAAAATGAATGTTATTGATCAGGAATTCAAGTGTTACTGACAGTATAGGGCTATTGTATTTTTAATTCTGATGTTTTCCTAATACTTGAGTCATCTGTAATGAATGCCAGTGACCAATCTTTGTTCCCAATGAGAATTATCTCTCATAACTTCTGAGTATGCTGCCTTGACCTTCCCTTGATAATTGATAGGATCTTTCCATTGGAATTACTCATAAAAGTGAACTGAATTCTGTTTTATATCAATTCATTTGAATTAAATAAGACCATTTGTGTTGTTCAGCCTATAATGTTTATAAATACTTTTCTCGCAGGTATGAATTGGTATTGTCAAGTTGCTACCTGTTAATGTGTTACTAAGTGACCCATCATTTTTTTTTATTTTGTGTTTTTTTTTTATTTTGTGAGTTTTTATTTTAGTTTCCTGCTTGCTTATAATTTACTGCATTAAGTTTTGTATTGCGTTTTAAGATGAATGAACTCTTTTCATACTTGGTAAGGTAATAGTAACAATATATTAACCCTTTTCAAAATTGAGATAGTGATAGTGGTATATTAAATTTGCTACAAATATTTCTCATTAGATAATTTTGAAGCAAAATATACAACTAAAAATAGGCATTGTTGTCTGAATATTTGCAATTAAGAGTTATTATTTTATATCTAACTAATATCCTTGTCTTTTGTTGTTATAATCACAATAATAACAAAGATAAAGATATTAGTCCAAATATAAATAAATTCTGTTCTCATAAATTTGTACAGAAAATTGCATTTCTTTATATTATTCCCATTCAGTCTAATATCTTTATCTTTGTTGTTATTATCACAACATTTTTGACTATTGTGCTCTTTGGCTGTCTTCAGGTGTCTTCCGATCCAGGTAATACTCAGAAAATTTCAGACTGAATATTTTATTTATGAGAGTATATTTTTCCTCATTCGCAGTGGAAACATGGCTTTTAATAACAGAGCAATACTAAAGAAAAACAAAGGCATCTATAAACATGAATTGTGAGATAAGAACAATCTCTCCTTGTAAATTAAATAAGTTCAAATTTCTCTGAAGGTCACCAAGATTGACAAACATCTGAAGAAGTTTGAAAGTACAACAGCCAAAACATAATAACAAATTGAAGACATTAGTCTGACTGAAAAAATAAAAATATGCCTATTGGTAACAGATCTTTTTGATAGTTTATTCATTTTATTTTCAGAATATCGAATTTATAAAATGAAAATCAATCCTTATTTTTTAATTAAATATTGATTACCTACAAGAGTGATATATATTTTTAAACTGCTGTTTGTTACAGAATAAAAACTGTATGCCAGTTGAGTAATGTGGACCTTGCAAGTATGTGACTAGTCCTATCATTATGGAAAGTAAATAAGTTGAATCAACAAAGTTTTTTTATTTAGTTTGTAGTCTTTCAAATAAATACAAACTTAATCATTATTCCATATGCATCTGCTTTCTTTATTCTGATGCTTAAAGCTGCAGATATTAAAAAAAAAAATTCTTTAAATCATTTTACCCTAAGCAAGGTGATAAGTCATGAGGATGCAAAGGGTTACTGAGAGTAAAAAAAAACAGAAAACAAAAACAATAAAAGGACAGGAATTAAGAAGACAGAAGATAATGATTGACATTGCATTTAAACTTTTGAAGACTATAGTTGATAAGAAGAAAGAATCAAAGAGTTCCATAAGTGACAAGTGAATGAGGAGAAACTATTAGCATAGAACTAACAGTCACAACTAGCAATTTCAACAGTGAAATGATGAGTCCTACCAATCTAGTACTGTTCTAAAATTCATGAGGCTGAGGTACCAAAGAGGAAAGTTCATCAGGACAAGTACTGTGAAAAGGCACACACAAGTTGGGTTACAACAGTGTGAAAGCGACTCAAGTCAATATGCCTGGCCATGAACAATAACTTTGTAAATTCTTCTTTGGATTTTGTTGAGAATGTTTAGCTGTATAGCACAAGATCAGATGTGGCAGTGGTATTTGATGCAAGAATGAATCATCTCAAACTCTTTGTGATTACTTGATTTCAGATGAAGTATAATTGGAATACTTGTTCACACTGAAGTAGAACATTCCTAAGATAGTTTTGTTAGATATTACAATAAGTAAGCGGTTGAGTACCATAGACAAAGCAAGGTAATAAAGCCTGACACAAGCATATGTTTTTGTAGACAAGTTGCGTGTGTGTGTGTGTGTGTGTAAATTTTGCCATGTTCCTTCAGAACATGGGCAATCATGGTGCTCTATGACCACCTATTCCTTGTAGCCTTTAGCAACATTTGTCTCTTGGCCAAGTCTTTTGCGCCACTGTTTCTCTATCCATTCACACAAGCTCAACATGTAGGTGGCCTATTACCTTCCTGTCACTTTTGCTTATGAGTGTCAAAGTTTCCAAGCACCTCTTCTTCATTATATCCAAGAAATTTGTGCTTTCTCTTTCTGATTCTCAGTACTTTTTTTGTTTTGATTTTCCTTAAAACTTCTTCATTGCTTACATGTTATTTTCAGCATCCTTCTGCAAAATGATATTTCTGTTATGTCCAATGTTCTCTTCAGCCGTAAGGAGATTGACCAGCATTCACTACACTATTGAAGAATTTTCATGATTCTTAGTTTTTGAATGGCATCTTTTGCTATTCAAGTGCTTGTTTGAATTTCAATGTTGCATGAAGGTGTGGAAAACAAGAAATATCATGATTACTATTTTGAAAAGATGATTTAATAAATGCAGTTTTTATCGTTACAATTTAGCTTTGTCAGATTAGTTCAATAATTTGTGTATATTAATTTCATTTATGTTTTGTTATATAACATAAAACAACTCTTTGGATTGGAAAGCTATTTTAAATAGAATGCAATATTAAGTTGATAAGTGCTTTTTGGTTCCTTTCTCTTTAAGAATTCATTCTATGATAGGAAAATTTGAATAGGATTAAAAAAAACAGTTTTATAACAATAAAAAATACTGATTGTCTCTAAATATGACTGATTTTATTTCAATTTAATTTGTCTCTACATACCTTTATTCATTTTCTTTTCAAATAATGATTGCAAATAATTAGTTGCATTATTTGATTTGGTCAAATGTACAATTATATTGGGACATGTTAAAACTATATAAATATTTTCATACTGTTACAAATATAATAATAATTATTAATTATTATTTGAATACAGGAGTCTATGACTAGTATAATTTAAATATGAAGCTGATATTAAATGGTAAATGACACTTTAAACATACAGTTATGAATTTTTCATTATTTAGATTATTTACATCTGGATGATTATCCTCATATTTGTTATTATCGAACATTATTATTTCGGCTGCTGTGTCCTCAAGGCTTCTTCAGAAGAATGAAAAATTGAAGCATGCAGATAATGCAATGGTTAGTTGATTAGAATGAGAAATTAGCAAGCCAAGTTTGAATTCCAATTGGGTTTGCTACCCTCACTTTTGCACCCTTGGGAAAGATATGACTCCATCTTTTCTTTCACCTCCGGCTATGGATTAAATAGATGAGCAGATTGTGCATTTTAGCCATGATTGGTAATTAGTGTAGGAGAAGAATAACTGAATTCAAAACCTAGTCAACTGAAACTGTACAAAGATGGTTAGATATTAGATATGGGTAGTATATATATTTATTTATTTCTCAATAGAAGTAGATTGATTCGCCTGTAGTCTGGTTCATACTCCTTGGGCTTTTGAACTGGTGTAGAGGTTTATCCCTTTGTGGGTTTGAGTTTCTGGCTCCCAGTAGCCTTTTGCGTCCGAGTAGCATTATTATTTTGCTTGGAGGTAAATTAAAAGAAAAAATGCAAAGACACAATAGATCTCTACAGATTTACTTTCTTTTCAATATTTTTTCTCTTACTCATCTAAGAGGTTTTGATTTATATAAAAATTGTCTTTCCCAACAAGTCTATTTTTTTCTTTTTGTTAAGTTAAAACCTATATATATTTTTTTCTTTTAGCTGAAAAAAATATATAAACTTTACTTAGAGTGTGAACCCACATATATAAATGTGACAGGTGCCTAACATTGTTCTGATATATAAAATTTTATATATCATATTCTCTCTCTCTCTCTCTCTCTGTATGTGTGTGCATATATATATATACACACCTTTTTGTTACAGATCATGTTTTGGGATATTTTTAGCATTCCAGGTCTTTGAACAATTTATCAGTATAATGCATTGTGTATAGCATTAAGATAAGTAAATTGATTGATCTCCAATGATCCATGTCTCTTCTTTCATACACATGTATTAACATCATTATCTCTACATGATACCAAAATATTCTCAAATTTTTCCTTCACAAAAACCTTTGTGCATTACATTTTTCTCCCTGCTGATTCCTTACTCTCTTTTTCTCGCTCTCTCATAAAGCAGAACCGAATTTTGTTTTGTTTTCTTAGTGTTTTTTTTCCCATTGAATGGTGCTCTCTGCATCTGCTTTCTTTATTCCAGTGCTTGAAGCCTCAGACATTTCATACTCTTTGTGATTACTTGATTTCAGATGCAGGATAATTGAGATACTTATTCAAACTGAAGCAGAACATTCTTAAGATTGCTTTGTCAGATATTACAAAAGGTGAGCAGTTGAGTACCATAGATAAAGTAAAGTGTTAATGCCAGACACAAGCATATGTTTTTGTAGACGAGATTTGTGTGTGTGTGTGTGTGTGTGTGTAGATCAAGATCAAGGTGTTGCAAACAACAAATATTATAATTATTGATCTGACTAGACGATTGAATAAACTCTTCAGAAAACTGGAAACTTACTAAACACTGACAATAGAATTCTGGTCAGTGTTGATTCTCAATCACTTTTCATATTTTGTGGAAGATGAACATTTTTGTTCTTTGGTGTTTTACTATTAATGGTTATTTGTTGCTTTTAATTGCCTGTGTTCATGTACTAGTCTGGAACTATCCGTTCAGAAGTTATCCACTTTAAATAGGTTGGGTAGGGTTTTTACTTTTTTGCTGTGGATGCTTGTGGCATATTCTAAGGCTTTCGTTATTTATGGTTACCATTATTTATTTTAGCATTTACCATATTTCACGGCATATAAAGCGCACTTGTTTTTACTAGAAATATCTTTTAAAATTCCTGTGTCTTATATGCCATATGTGGGTTTAAAATTCACAATAGTCAGCCAAAATGAGCTACCTGGTAACTCTTATTAGCTTAGACTTTAAAGTAAGTTTCACATACCTATTGTCATTATTTAAAAGGTTGCTATGCAGATTAAAAGTGTTATCATTGATAATATTCATTATATTAATTTCATCATGTTTAATATTAGTACTTTGTTTCACTAAAATTTTATGCAGTAAATTAAAATTTGTAAAATATATTTGTTTCATTAATATATAGGCTTGTGTTTCCTTTTACCTATTATTTTTCATTTAATTGTAATCATGACTTGTTTAACCAAAATCATATCTCATAAATATAGCCTAGGCTGTACCATTTACTAATAATTTTACTAATTACTAATTTTTTTTGATTTGCCCTTCTAAAATTGGATTGTGTCTTATACACCCATGCGTCTTATATGCTTTCAAATACAGTAGTTGCAAATCCTCAGATTAATTTCCATTATTTATGTTAGAACATTTTAGAGGTAATTTAATTTGGTATCTTTGGCTTTGACTAATTAGAAGTTTTCTTGTGTGTTCTAATGTTTTTAAGAAGAAACTGAAATATTTGAACCACACTCCACCCACGTCTATTGAACAGGTTAAGAGGCTCATCCCTTTGTTGCCTATTTAGGATGTGGTTTCCGGTTTTCTCTTTGCCAATCTTTTCACTCTTTCCTAGCCCACTGCACATCAGTGGCATTACTGTCCTTGCTCAGGGTGATATGATTAAAAAAAAATTTTTTTTCAAACCTCATGAAAGGCTTTTGAATCTTCATAAACAAGACTAACCAATGTTAATTACTTTTGTCATTTATAAGAAAAGTATTTTTAATAAGAGTCTTATATCAGCTAGATGACTTTGTCTTGTAATGGTGGGTCCTTAGCATTAACAAGGAAAGAGTTTATGTGACAAAGCAGCAAATGGAGATAATTAAAGAGTTTTTATTCTTTATGACTTAAAATGTTTGTTTGCTTGTTCTGGGGTATTGTCTATCAGTCATGGAAGACTGAGAGTTTGTTTAGAATATAATGGTTGGCTACTTGTATTACTTCAGTAAATGTTTGACTCCTCATGCTATCCTATACCTTTACAAGAACCAGATCAGGCTGAAAATGGAGTACTGTAGTCATATTTGGGCAGAAGCTGTCCAGTCCTTACTTTCCAGTCTTGATAGAGTTTAAAAGCATCTCTGAGTCTTTGTGGACGACAAATTATTTTCCACCCTCCAACTCTTCCACAGGTGGGATGTGGCAAGCCTCTGTCTGTTATATTGCTACTTCCATGGAAATTAGATGAACTACATTCCTTGGTTCTGCCAGGCCTAACCTTCATATCTAGGACCCGCCATGTCATTCACATTGTAACAAACCACCCTTGTTCCCTCTGTATTTCATTGGTGAGATTCTGGGTATGACCGTAAACTGCATCTGGCAGCAAGGTCTCTGGTTGGGAGGTTGTGAGGAGCATGGAACCACCTCTTAACTGCTGTTGTTCACAGGCTCACCCTGACCCGGAGTGGTAAGCACCCGTTATGGTCCCAGCTATGGCAAATAGTTAACCTCCAAAATGGAGTCAAAACACTATGAAAGTATAAAAATATACTTTTATAGAAATATATACATAAAAATAGACTTTTATAGAAAAAATTACCATAATACATTTTTGAAGGAAAAAATTATTCTCAGTAAAACATTTTTGAATATAAAACTAGAAGACATTTTCAGTTTTCTAAAATAAAAAAGAATAAAAAAGAAAAATTTTCATTAAAATCTGACTAAATCAACCTTCTCACTATAACCAAACATTAAAAAAAATATCTTAAAACCCCACCTTTTTGGCATTAAATAACCCACAGAGGTTAATATGCCATTAAACAAAACTCAAACTCAGATCATTTAGACAAAATAGACTTTTATAGAAATATATACATAAAAATAGACTTTTATAAAAAGACATTTTTGAAGGAAAAATATTACCATGAAGACATTTTTGAAGAAGAAAAAGGAAAAATTATTGCTATAATGCATTTTTGAAGGAAAGAAATTATTACCAGTAATACATTTTTGAATACAAAACTAGAAGACAAATCTTCAGTTTTCTAAAATAAAAAAATTTTTAATTAAAATCTTACTAAATCGACCTTCTCACTATAACTAAACATTAAAAAAATACCTTAAATGCCCCCTTTTTGGCATTAAGTAACCCACAGAGGTTGATATACCATTAAACAAAACTCAAACTCCATTGGTGAGCAATAAGTTCCACTTGAACAGCTTCTTCCACTGCTCTGTGGAACCAACTCCTAAGAAGATGTTTCCCTGATCACTACAATCTTAACCTGTTCAAGTCTGGAGTAAACTGTTATCTTCCTGCAAAAAACCCTTCTATTTCAAGTATCCCCTGGCCTTGTACAGAGTGAACCTTAGTTTAAAAAAAAAGAAAAGAAGAAAACAACAAAAACAAAACAGAACACAAGGTAGTAGTTGAGATAAATGTGTGAAGAAAATCAACACACACATGAAGTGAAGAGTTAGTCACTGCTCCTGCTGCTGCTGGCTGAAGTCATTGCTGTTCATGGGAACATCTTGGTGTCACTTCTGATGGCTTTGTTAAGCCAACCTGCTGTGAGTGCCAGCTGCATTGGATCTGCTTTGTGGGTGAAAATGATGTTGATTTTATAGTGAATCATTTATTTAGAAAAAGCTGCCGCAATAGCAGTGTTGACCCATTTCTCTTCGGTCAGAAAAGATGTTTTATGACATTAACATTTCTGGATGGTATTCTGGAAGCGGGTGCATGAAGCCAGATAAAATTAAGCTCTGTTTTGTCATATAGGTTGTGAATGTCGAAGTGAGCACTTTTGTTTAAGTTAAAGAGTTGGAGTTCCAACAAGGTACAACAGTCACCTCAATGTTTATATTTTGCATATTTATAAGACTAGTTAATTATTTTTTTAACAATAAAGGTAATCTATGCTCATTGATGCGGCTTCTTTTTTTGTATTTAAATTTTAGAGAAAATGGAAACGAAAAGAAAACTTATACTTAACATCAGGAAGAGACAATTGTGGTTTCTAGGCACATAATAAGGAAAGAGGGCTTGAAAAATTTGATACTCACAGGACAGATTGAAGGCAAGAGGGGCAGTAAAGCAATGCATAACATACTTAGTGAGCCTGAGTAAATGAATGACAGAACAGGGCTTAGGAAAAATAACAGTAAGACAAAACTTATGAAGAGCTGCAAGTGACAGGAAGTTGTGAAGAGTCATGATTGCCTACACCCTGAAGAGACACAGCGCATAAAGAAGAATTCTCTGCTTAAAGAGAGAAAAGATTTGCTTGACCATTGACATTATGGTCTGAATTTAATTCATGAATATACGTGGGTACATCAATAAGGCTGCATTGAAGAAATAATTTATTTTTATAGAACAAAGATCTCCCTCCTTGTCAATGCAGTTAATTTATTGGTGAATATTAGTCTTATGCATATTTCTGTCAATATGTCTACTGTCAAATGATGAAAAAAGTATTTATTTTACACAAATATTTTTCAACTTTATCTCCTTTGTCAATGCACTTAATTTATTGGTGAATATTAATCATTTATATCAAACACCTAGTGAAATTTTCAGCTGCTGTGTTAGGCTACAAGTCTCAAAGAGCTCATTCAAACAATTACCATGAAAGTATTTATAAAAAAGGCACAGAGAGGCAACTTTGCATAGGTGGGAAAGTGACTGAAGATGAACTGCCAGATCAGGACCAATAATATTGTTAATTCGTCTTTGAATTTTAACAAGGAATTTCTAGCCATATGGTGGGAACACTAGACCATATGTAACAACAATATTCTAAGCATGGGTGAATAGTAGACTTATAGATATGTAAGATAGATTCTGGAGAGAAAGAAATTTTGTCTCTCACAACACAGTGAACCAACTTTCTTAGCAGCTTACCTAGAAATGGATTCAATGTAATCTTTCCACATCATGTTAGTTGAGAATGTTAGCCTGAGAAAGCTCAATGAGTCATTTTCCTAGAGGTTAGCATCATAACCAGTGTAAATATGAGTTTTAACATGGTGTACTTACTATCTAGAAGACTATTATGATAGGAACTTGTGTTTTGTATTACTAAGTGTATGGTGGCAGAATGAAGAAAAAAACAAAAATTTAAATAAATAAACAATTGTATTCACATAAAATGCAATAAATGAAAAATCAGGGTAGATGTCTTTTATATGAAAAAAGAAATAAATGAAGTTGCAAAAAGCGTGCGAAAGGAGAAGAAGTATGAATTATGACTTACAGGGTAGACAGTCTTTGGCTGAGTTTGATATCTTTGGAGATGGGCGGTCACTTTCTGAAAAAGTATATGAACTCTAGCCCAGATGCCATTCGTCCAACTGCCGAATGTCTCTTTGATGGGCTTTTATGTTCTTTTTAGGCTCAAATTGGCTCTAGTTTTTATTTTGTTTCTTTAGACAGGAGTGGATGCTATTCTGAAGTGTATTGCTTATTTTTTCTTTGAGTGTGTGAGTAAAAATGAAAGTTGTGGATGTTTGGACTATTTTCATCTGGCCAGTGGTGGAAATTAGTCTAGTATGAATCAGAATATTTGGTTTTAGGAAGAATGTACCAAAAACTAGGTGTTGAGTATCTTTCTATTCTCCAAGATATAATGAAAACATACTGGTTATAAATAATGTCTTATATAGAGAAATATTAACAAGTTTCCAGTATAGTTTTATGTCTGCACTCAAATGTACTAAAGGCGATGCTAGTTTTAGAATTGTGTAAGGATGTGTGTTGTGGTGCAATGGATATCGACTCGAAATGAGAAATCAGATAGGCGAGTTTGAATTCTAGTCGAATTCATTGCATTCACTTACATGCAAATACTCTTGGAAAGGTATTAATCCATCTCTTCTAATAGTTTCTTTTCTTGCTTGTAAAACAGTCTTCTTACTTTTTTTGGTTTCTTTCACTTTCTTGCGTCTTAGTGGCTTTATTGCTTTGCTTGGAGTAAAATGATAAAAATGATATATGCAAATATCTGGATATGTTCCTGTGTAGTGCTTCTTTAGACTGCCATTGCATTTTATTTGTTTTATTAATTTCTTTTTTAAGATATGTTATATGTTTTCACTTTTTAGTGATTTGTTTGTAATTAATGTCTTCATGTCTGCAAATTCTGAAGCTGAAGAGCTGAAAAGCTTCTTATAGCTTTCATCTTAATTGGAAGATTACATTTCCATATGAAAATTGAATTTAGAATTCTGATGTTGATTCTTCATTTTTCTTTTGCTATTAGTTTTCATATTTTGTGATTTTCTAGAAGACAGGATTCTTATATTTATGAAACTGAATTTGGCAATCTGCTTAGCTCCACATACCACGCATCTATTATAGAAGAGAACATAGTGAAAGGATTTTTTTTTCTTTGGAGTCATTATATTGCCAATGAACTGAGGATACATCTAAGATGACATCTAAAGTTTTTTTTATTATATCTAAAATCTTGTTCTTACTAGAGATGATCCATATTCCTACTGGTTTATAGGTTGCTATTTATACTATTTACCAGATGGACCACTTCCAGGAATTTATGATTATTTTTTTCTGTTTATTAGTATTACCTATTACTATAAATGTTGTGTTTAGTGAATACACGTTTGAGTAAACAACTGTTTTTTTTTTTTAAACAGTGTCATTGACTACCCACCTGGACAATCTTAGGAAAATCTGTGACAGTGGGAAATTTTTTTGTGTGATGCATTTTGTCCTTAAGGACTTCATTTAAGCTAAAGTGATGTTTACATTAATGTGATAACACATGCTTATGAAGAAGAAGGGGTGCTACAATTTAACTTTTTCTTTTTTTTTTCTCTAAATATGTGTTTGATAGAATAGTCTAGCCAATTTCATTTAGTTTTTTTTTTCTTTTTATCCCACATTGGGATAATAGATACTCTGCCAAGAAAGGTGAAATGTAAGGAGATAAATTTATTGTGGATAATCTTGTGATTAAAAGCACTTTCTATGCATTTTTGTCTTAGCAAATTACTTTCTCCTTTAATTAATTTAATTTTTCTAATTTTAATTGAGGCCTTCAGTACAAGAAATACTATGTATGTGAAAATCAGTTAAGTTTAAGTGTTTGTATGTTAAAGTAGATGCTTTTATATTCCATTAATAAAAGAATTGAGTGGTTTATCTTAAATAGATTAAAAGTTATAGCATTTTGAAAGTCAACAAACGTTGAACACAATTTTCTTGTTTTTTATTTTGCGGTGGAAAGTACCTTCTAAGTCTAAATGCTTCAATTGTTCTGATATATAAAAAATTATCTTCTCTCTTAATTTTTCATTATGTGAGTTTGTGTGTGTGGGTGAAATTGAAAGTATTATTTTTCTCTCTTTCTTCTTGTTCCTCTTTAAACTTTTTTTGTTTTTTGTTGCAGGACTCTGACCAGTGATGATATTCTTGAAACATATCAAGTTACAAACCCATTGACAAGAAAACAATTACAACATATTATTACTCAATTAAAAGCAGAGGAAGACACAGATACTGAGGTAAGGTGTTAATTAAAATTTAACTACATTTTATTTCAAAACAAATAAACTATATTAACTATATTAATAAAAGGATTCAGTTAATATAGCCTGACTGACTATATTAACTGAATCCTTTTATTAATATAATTTATTATCTAAGTTTCCTTGTTCCGATATTATTTCATATCATTAACTAGATTAGAAACAATCGTAGCTCATTGATTGTGTTGTGGCTCGTACCATGTGACATCTGGTTGCCCAGATGTATAAAAGAAAATGTGTGTTTAGCACGGCGGAGAGGGGGTGTCCTTATCACGGACTTTGTGAAGTAACACCTACTACTAGGAGAGACTGTAAATATTGTATATACCTCTTGATTGTACCCCTCTGGTAATAAAGTAGTTTATCTACATTTCACTGTGTATCTCTTCATTCAACGATGCAACAGATTGATAGTGTTATTTATATAGCTTGATTTTGACTGAATTTCTTTTTATAAGACATCTAAAATGTGCTGGTGTTTGTATATATAATTTTTTTTTTTTTTTTGCAATAATGTTCACTCAATATAAGACTCAAGAACAACTTGAAGTAGAGGGTTATATACTAATCAGCACAGTTTATGGGGATATGTGGGGAAGATAACAGTTAACACTAGACTTGAACTTGGGAGTCGGTTCCATGAAGAAGCTGTTGTTCAAGTGGGATACAAAGGAAATGAAAATGGTTTGCTACAATGTGTTTTGGCATGGCAGGTTTTATTCATGATGGTTAGAACTGGTAGAACTAAGGAACATTGTTTGTCGAAACACTTTCCATGCAAATAGTGATAGAGTAGTGAGAAGCTTGTGATGATTCTTTTTTCAGAAAAGGGTTGTAGGTTTTACAAAGTAGTGGCTCGATTATTGAGAACTGTAGATGACAACAAATTTTGAATGTGATTTTCTTAAATTATCAATTATTTGATTTTGCATAAAATAAAGCAAATGTTAATTGTCATTAGTAAAGAATTTGGTTTCATAACTAAGTTCTATGTTTAATACATCACAGTTGGCACATGGCCAAGTAATTAGAATATTCTGTTTTTGACCATGAAACCCAGGTTTAAATCTCACCATGGTTGATTTGTCAGGAAGGTGACTTATTGATGTTATTGTTCTGGGGAGGTAATCCCAGCATGTGGTACCTTTTTAGAAAGGGCCTGTTCATTGATGATTGTGCACAGTTACAAGCCATCATGGCTGAGGATGTGAGCCAATACCATTACTTGTAAATGAGTAACTATTCTGTTTTGATTGTGAAGAAAGATAGAAAAGGCGTGAGATGTTTGATTTCAGTAAGAAAAAAAAAAAAAGATAGGGTAGACAATTATGCTCTCATGTGTTTAATGTCTGCTTGAGTGAAATGGAAAACCTTTAAAATTTTGAATCTTTTCATTTGTACCCTCTTACTTCTTTAAATAACTGTATTTATACTTAGGATTTGTTATTTAAATATCTTAAAGTTATTAAGATCGAATTTTTAATGATGTAATATGGAAATTGCTTCAAGTATTTTATCTTTATTTCACAAGGACCTTATTCAATCATTAACATAAAAATGTTGATTCATCAGAAAATTCAGGTAGAAATGTTATTAAATTTTCATGGTTATTGCTGTTATTCATATATATATATATATATATATATATATATATATATATATATAGTAGTGTAATTACTCTGAATTGTTTGGTACAAGTTCAGTTCAGATTTTGACTGAAAGACCAACAAATATGTGTGTAGCACAATAGTGAAAGATTTGGTGACTATTATTAGGACTATAGTCATCTTTTATTTCACTTTCAAAAAATGTCCCAAGTTATTTGGTTAGAATTCAAGTGACATTACAATTTGTAATGTCATTGTTTAGTGTATAAATGTTGCAAATGGAAGCTGAAGTTCAAGAGAATTACTTAATTACATAGCAACATCTATCTCTCTATTGGTGCTGAAAAATTCTCAGTCTGAACCACTTACCAATAGAAATGAAAAAATAGAATTAAAAAAGAATCTGTTTGTTTTTTGGGTTCCACTTATATGAAAACAAAAGGAAAACCAATGTGTTTTACCAATATGTTTCATTACCCCTTTTTCATAAAGAAAAATTTCTCTTTTGTCTTTAAATATATTATTTGCACAGATATATAGTATTTATATTTAAGTTTCACACTGTTTTTGTCTTATTTACAGAATTTACAGCTTTGCAATTTTTGAAAATGGATGATTGTTTATCAACTTTAATTAAATGTTATTTTTATATGTACCAAAAAGCTCTTGTAAAAGAATATATCTTATACATGTAAGAAAAGGAATATATAAATTTTACATACATACATACATATATATATATGTGTGTGTGTATACATATATATATATATATATATGTGTGTGTGTGTGTGTGTATATATATATATATATGTGTGTGTGTGTATATATATATATGTGTGTGTGTGTGTATATATATATATATATGTGTGTGTGTGTATATATATATATGTGTGTGTGTGTGTATACATATATGTGTGTGTGTATACATATATATATGTGTGTGTGTGTATATATATATATATATATATATATATATATATAAATAAATATAATGTGATGGCTTATCCTGTTGCTCTTGATGTATGAGGATCCGATAACCTCTTTCAATTTTTATGTTTGTGTCATATGTGACACTTCAGTCCTGCTAGTGACCTGCATACAAGTCCACATATTGTGCAACAGCAAGGATTTTGGGACATAACAGCAAGAATATTTGCTGACACTTTTTGTTATTGTCTTTCTCTCTTAGCTGGTCAGTATGACGGATTTTAAAATTTTTGATAGCACTCTGATAACAAATATTTATATTGTGTGCATATAAATATTATTTTCACACATGAAATATAAATTAAGTTAACTGGTAAGCAACACTTCAGGTAAAAGAGTGGTTAATTATGGAAAAAGGAAATAAAAGTTTGATTCCTATTGGAAGACATTTTCTTTAGTAAGGGTGTCTTTATTTCTAGGCTGGTTGGCATTAATTTTAATTGTTGAAATAACAGGAATGTCAACTCAAATATGTGTACCAACTAAAAGTAACATTTAATATAATACGTGTATATCTGACATATCTTTAGGTAACAACTATTCACTCAATTCAAATAAGTTTTATTAAAATTTAATGTTTGATTTTGTTATTACATTTTGTCAGTTTCATATGAAAACTATCCTCTATCTTATAATAAAGGCTTTTGTATGTGTGTGTATGTATGTGTGTGTATATATATTTCCCTCCTGTCACACTCATTGGAGAGAGAGACAGACAATAGCAAGGCAATGTCAGCTCAGTTCATTCTCTTTACTACCAGTTATTCAACTTCACTACCAATTATGAAATCTCTTGCTGTGTGTTTGCTCTTTAACAGTGCCTTAATATTTTATCTTTTGTTGTTGAGTTGTGAAGAATATATATATATATATATATATATATATATATCCTTGTGTATTTATTTGTGTGTGTATATATATATATATATATATATACACACAAATACACAAGGTCTTTATTATAATAGAGAGGATATATATATATATATATATATATATATATATATATATATATATATATATTCATACACACACACACACATACACTTTAAAGAGGGGAACTTATTTTATTAATAAAATGAGATACCAAAGTATCACAATGATAGGGGTGCCTTTCGACTGACCCTTTTTCAGAACAAAAATCATTGGTAATTTAAGACTAAATAGTTAAGATGAAAAATTTTTTATTAGCAACTGAAGTTAAAAACAAAAAAAAAAATTATTTAAGGGGAGTGTGAAAAAAAAAATCCCCAACTCGGTAATGGTGTCTCCGAAAAAGGCCAATTTGTGTTTTAATTCACACTGTATGCACAAGGCAGGTCTTTGCATGTTAATAATAACAGATCTCAATATATCCAAGTGGAGTCTATTCTTTGCCATATGCAAATACAGAGAAAAATTTCCAGAGAATAACTTGTCCTGCAAGCAACAGAATGTAATAAATGCTCGCCAATAGCAGAGACATCAGTCTGCAAACATCTGGATGTCACCGGCTCATGGCTACGCACTTGGCTCAGGACATGTTGGGCGATTCTAGCCTTCAACTTCTGGATAGTTTTGCCCACATAGTCAATGTCACATCGGTACTTATATTGATATATAACTAAATTACTTTGGTGAGCAGGCAAAACATCCTTATGGCATGGAGGGAAAGGTCTTCTAGTTGTAAAAATGCTCTGGTCTGTTAATGGTACTGAAACACTGGTTAATGGAAATAGAAAAAAAAGTTTCTAAACGTTGTGATACTTTTGTATCCCACTTTATTAATAAAATATGATCCCTTTTTTAAAGTGTATCATGGCTTGGTGTTGTAATGACAATTTGTTTAAATATATATATATATATATATATATATATATATATTGATTTTTTATATATATATATTGTGATTTGCAGACAGATCTGTTTTGCTGTATCACAGCTCATCAGTACGGTTAGACTCCGATTGCTCCCTAACCCAGGCTCGAAACCCAAACGAATTGGCGTCAGTCGGTGACTCTACCCCTGGGCCACGGGGTGTTTGGTGGAATTGAAACCCGACCGAATTGGCGTGAGTCGGTAATTCGACCTCTGAGCTATGGGCGCTCGGTAGAAGGAGGTAGACTTTTTAGCATATCATATATCATACGCCAGAGTAGCCAGAGTGCTCTAATTCACTCTAATTCATTACTGAAGGAGCGATGCGTAGATGCTAGGGTAGCTACTGTTTTTTCAAAGTCTACCATTCTTCCTGAGTGCTCAGTCAGGGTGTGAGAGTGTAAATAGTCATCCGTAGACAGATATATATATATATATATATATATATATATATATATATATATATCCCTCCTTTAACACCTGGGGGTTTGCATTATTTTTTTTCTCATGTCTTAATGTAAGATACTAAATAGTAGTTACATCAGTATATATGTTGGGGTCATTTTAGGCCGCATATCGATATAAATATTTTGTCGACATTTTTGACAGCACAAGCTCACTCGTGTGTGTGTGTGTGTGTGTATATATATATATATATATATATATAATAATTGGACCAAATTTGTATAGAAAATTTCTAGTTATGATCAGGATTGTTAATGTTACCAGTTCTTTTCTATATGTCATGTTGCTTCAGGATGTAGGCAATAGTGGCTCACCACAATTTCCTGTCCTTTGTAGCTCTTAGTCATTATTTCTTTTTTGCTATCTCCCCTAATCTGCCAGCCATTTACATAAGCTTGTTAGGTAGGTTACTCACTGCTTTCTCATGTTCCTCTTTCCTTCAATATGTCCTGTGAGTATTAAATTTCTTTCAACATGCCTGCAGTGATTTCTGTTTCAGTTAAACTGAAGTTTGAATATTTTCCCCACAGATAAAATATTTAACTTGAACGTTTGAATTATGAAGAACAATACTTGAATATACTTACCAGATATTCAAGTGAGAGGTTATTGGAATATAAACGATACTGTTAATTATGTGATGGTAAAGCTCCAACTAATATGTTTGCAAAAGGTGTTGCCCTATAAGGTTTGTGTAGACTTAGGAATTAACGCTGCATCCTGGGTTTTCTGATTTGATGCTTTTTTTTGTCTAGTGTAATTTTTTAGAATAATAAGCCCATTGTTTCTGTACAATTCTATGTCCTTTTTTGTTTAGAACCCCAACTAGTGTGTGCTTAGAATATATATTCTGATCATTTCATAATGTCCCATAGTTATTATATATATTTGTGTATAAGCAGAACTCATGTATAGTACAATCTCTTGAATTTTATTTGTGAAAAACCTATTTTGTT
Source organism: Ascarosepion bandense (assembly GCA_037127315.1). Lineage (NCBI taxonomy): Eukaryota > Metazoa > Mollusca > Cephalopoda > Sepiida > Sepiidae > Ascarosepion > Ascarosepion bandense. The sequence continues at coordinate 303,538 of JBBBDQ010001217.1, read as the reverse complement.
TATATAACTTGTGTGTAAGGAAAACCTATTTTTGAGCATGTACAGTACTACTTGGTGTATAATTTATATCTGAATATGGCTGTGGTTCCCAAAGTGGGGCAATTTGATTTTTAAGAGGGTCAATTTTAGAATGAGCCATTAACTGAATTTTTGCCTTGTGAGTCTCTGTGAGAGTTAATACATACATACACATACACATGTACATGTAATTACATATGTGTTGTGTGTGCGTGTGTGTAAATATCTATATATATATATAGCACTATATTTTTATAAATATTGTAAAATTTTTAAGTTGATAGATAATACTATTGCATATATAAAGTCTCAAGTTCTTAAGGATAGTCAAGTTATTGGCATTTTAAGCTTCCTCCACATGAATAGGTATTTCAATTTGAAATAATAAGAATTATATGTCACGGGGGTAAGGGTATCAGGATTTTAGAGATGCTTAGGTGGGGCAAAATCAAGAAATGGTTGGGAACCACTGGAATAATCTACGTAAATAAAACTGCTAGAATTCAAATTCATTTGGTATTTCATCCTGTGCACTCATCATTTACCGTATATTGCAATGAATCTTGTTAAAATATTTTAAGAATATGTAATGGAGAACTACAAGATAAAACAATGCCAGTAACTGTAAAGAATATAATAAATAAATATAAATATAAAAAAAATATAAATAAACAGAGGAAGATAGAATAAGAAACAATAGAAACAGATATGGTATTGATATGTATTGACAAATGAGGTGACATTAAAAAAAAATACCTCAGCAGTGTATAAACATCTGCAAAAAAAGATGAAAAAAATTGCCAAAAACAAAAAAAATATTGTCTATTCTTCATTTTTAATAAGGCATTTGTTGATTTTAAGTGGCACACATAGTGACTGATGATCTTCTGTTCATGGGGCAACAGAAAGAAAAAATCTCAGCTATGGGAGGCAGTCTAAAGGAGCTTAACTTTATCATTAAGGTTAGCCAAAGGTATCATGACAGTGTGGGCCTACCAGGTAGGTTCTGGTCACTGAAAATGCATTAGTTTTAACTGCTTTAGAAGAAAATTAACTGTGTATAGTGCAACCGGTCTCTAAAAATGTATGATTTTTAAACGCTTCAAAAAAAAGATTTTTTGCGTGAATAAAAACTGATCATAAAAACTTGAACTATGTTTTCATAGATTAACTTTTTGTGTAATTGTGCAATCCACTCTTCATGAGATCTTAGTAATTAGCTACTGTTTTTCTCATTTTGCATTCTCTATCGCACATGTATATATATGGGCCCCTTGAGGTGGTGTAATGGTTACCAAGCTTGAATCGCTAGAATCATTACAATTGAGTAGTGAGTTCGATCCTCACTGGGAGCCCCATAAAAAACACCTTCCTCCAGGTTTGGGGGTTGAGTGCAGGGCTAACAACCCTGCCCCATAAAAAACAGTTTGTTACAAAAACAGCAAATGCTGCCCTAAAACACCATTGGGTATAACTGGTGATGATTGATATATATATATGTATATATGTATATACACTCCTGTTCAAAAATTTAAGATCACTTAAAAATCTTTAAAAAGAAATTTTTTTTTACAGATAATAAAATGTTTGGAATGTAGCTTTTTGTTTCCATAACCTTTTAGATTGTAGTATTGGTAACCTTAAGTGGGAGGAGTTTAAAATCTATCTGTAAAAAAAAATTTCTTTTTAAAGATTTTTAAGTGGTCTTAAATTTTTGATCAGGAGTGTATAAGCAATTCCATTCCAATTATTATGCAACAACTTGTGCATATAATAGAAATACAGAACTTTTTTTTTTTTTAATTGTATCACCCCAAGCAAGACGGTAACGCCACTGATGTGCAGGGGGCTATGTAATAGTGAAAAGAATGGAAAAGAGAAAGCCGGAAACCACATCCTAAACAGGGAACAAGGAATGAGCCTCTTAACCTGTTCAATAGACGTGGGTGGAGTGTGAACCGGGCGATAGATCTATCTACTCCAATTTCTATCTACTCCAATTAACTATGATTATTACTATTGTTATTATTATATGATAACTTTTGTACAAACAAAAGCTAAGCATAGAAGCTGAAAATGTAATTAAAATCAAAACCCAAACTAGAAAAATCTATAATTCAATTTGTATTTGTTAGAAGATTATTACAGTTCATTGATGATTGATGACCAGTTCCAGTCTTTCCAAATGAGTAACATTTTAAACTCTTAAACATTTTAGCTTGTTTTGATTAAAACCTAATGAGATTGGCTTAGGATTTAAATGCAGTTTGAATTGAATGAGAAATATTTTTTAAATTCTTAGAGTAATCACTTAATTCATTCTTTTTAAAAAGGAAGATAGCAAATGAAAGGTAATTTCCAAATGCTGTTATAATCAATTCCTTCTCCTGATCATAAGACAAAATGTTTTCAGTTAATTGTAAGCTTCCATGTAACTCGTGATTGCTACATCTTATTCAAGTGAAAGCCACTCCCTCACCCCATGCATCACTTGTGATAGCTTCTGTCTCATTTCAGTGTTCTTGGCTCCTTTATGCTTTTTGTGTATACAATATTTATTATTTACATTGTTCAGACTGCTGTCCTCATCTTTATTGCAATGTTCACGATGTTTTGGTTATTATACACTCTGGCTTTCTTTGGGTGATATACATTGAAATTTCGAACCAAACTATTTATTTAGTTTATGGGAGTAGATTGCACGTACTCAGTTTCCGTTAATCCCCTTTAGTAACTCAACTCTCCAATTTTTTGCACCCCCTACTGTGGCCAGATATTGAACTCCCAATTCATAATATCAAGAACACATGACCCAGTGGATAAAAGCATTGGTTGAAATAATCCTAAAAGTGACTTTTGTCTTTATTCATATTGTCCTATTTTAGCTATGTCTACATTTACACACATAATGAATAATGGCTGGCCACTCATATCTGAGCGTACTCGTCTACTGGGGTGGCTAGCTAGCTAATTTCCATTGCAGAGGTTTGCTCAGGAACACTTGTCTTTGTTCAACACCCACAGAGCCTGTCTGTGGTTTATACTACAACTATGCTGAGCAGACCTTAGTTACAGTTTCTGGGAGAGAGTGTGTTATCTTGTGTGAACAACAGTCTGAACAAGGTTGGAATGTTCAAACCCTTGGTCACGATAACTTGTGATTTCAAGCTAGCATAACTATAGACGGCTCCTCAAAGTGAGCCGTTTACCCAATTTTGCTCACAAGGCTTTGGTCAACTCGTGTTATGGTTTTCAGGCACTTTTCAAAGGTGCTGCACTGACTCCAGACTGATAACATTAAAAATTCACCTTGCTGATAAATCGACTATGGTTAGATTCGAACTTGAGCTTCATAGTCAGAATGTTCTAACCACTTGGCCATGCGTTCATATTTACATACATGCATATGTATGTACTTGTATATTTATTTACCTTGGAAGCGCTTTAATTGCATCAAATTCCCTTAATGATGAAATATCTTTTTGAATGCAGCAAGCTACGGATGTTTTCAGAAAGCTCAATGAGCTATTATGGAAACAAGGTATCTCAGCTGCTACTAAAGTTCAAGTGTACACCTTGTATGTCCTGCCATCACTGTTGTATGCCTGTGAAATGTGGGTTATCTATTGGAAACATGTAAAGGTTCTTGAATGGTTTCACCAGTAGTGCTTCCAATGAATCACATGCTTTCTCAAAGGCATATTGAGCTGGTTGACTATGGTCAGATTGATGATCCCAGCAACATCTGTTGCACTTGTGGGAAGCAATGTCAGTCGAGTGGTGGTCTTAAACGTCATGCTCAGTTTCACCAAAGGCAACAGCCTGCAGCCAGTGGAACCAGTGTTATGTGTCACTTGTGTACTAGAGACTTTAAGTCCAAAGCGGGCCTTAAAAGCCATTTTTGCTTTGCCAATAGGTAGGGTCCTTCAAATAGATACATTTGGTGGTTGTACTCAGACACGAGGTGACAGCTATTCTCATGTGCAGGGTGCGATGGATAAACTGTCGCCATTTTATATTTTTAATTTTGTACATGCTTGTTTTCGATTTTGTTGACTGCATAGTATAGTATGGTCAGTTTGGCACTGTGTGAAAAAGTGCACCATAATGCAATTCATTCTGACATAAATTTGGCAATGGCATGATGGACTGCTTGGTATTTGATTTGAATTTGTGCCAGAAGCTCCAACAAAAACATTTCAGTATGTTTGGGTGTCAATCTGAGGACAGTACAGGGGATTCAGAAAGAGTTGGATGAGTCTAATGGTGATTAGGAAGGTGTGATGGCAATGTTATACCTCCATTCATCATTCCACAGGGCCTCAGATTGAACATGGAGGCCTACATCAAGTGACTTGAGGAGATAGTGCTGCTTTAAGTCAAGAGGGTGGCTGCTGGAAGACTTTATTTCTGGCAACAAGATTCTGCACCCTGCCACACAAGCAGGAAAACCTAGTTGTGGCTATTAGATAATTTCTGCAACCACATCACCTCTTACATTTGGCCACCTCACTCCCCAGACTGCAACCCCCTTGATTATTATGTGTGGGACGCAGTTGAGCAAGATATTAACAAGACATTGTCACTTCAAAGTTGAACTGAAGGCAAGGATTATGACAGCATTTACCATCTTAAACAAGAAGACTGTCCAGAAAATCTGCAGGAGATTCTGAAGTCGTCAGGAGGCCATGGTTAAAGCCATTGGCAATTTTATTGTATAAATTTACTCTTTAGTATTTCAAGATATTTTTGTGGAATTTTGGTAATGATATCTGTTAAAATGAGATTTCAAAGTTATTTTAATTGTTTTTATGCAATTTAGATGACAATTTATCCATCGCACCCTGTATGTGTGATGTCATACTCACTTTCTTGTCCATTCTCACACACTGAATTCACCAATCATTTAGCATAAAGCTATTTAAATATGAATTTTCCTCACAGTTAACAATTACTCTTGAATGTAATCTTTTATATTTTACTATAATATCTGATTAAATCTTTCCTTTATTTTTTTTCTATTATTTTTTAACTGAGTTGCCAAACATGTGAGCCATGACAGTTTTAGAAAAATGGAAACACTTATACTTAACATCTGAAAAAAATAGTTGAAATTTCTAAGGCACATAATAAAAAAAGAAGGCTTGAAAAATTTGAAACTCACAGGACAGATTGAAGGCAAGAGGGACAGAGGAAAACAATGCATAATAAACTACCTAGGGATCTTAAGTAAAGGGATGGCAGAACAATGTTTAGGAGAGATAACAAAACGATGAAATTCATTAAGAGCTACTGCTGACAGGAAATTGTGGAGGGCCGTAATCACCTACGTCCTGAAGAGACATGGCTCATAAAAGAAGAATGGGTGGACCTTATGGAAACTACTACCACCTCTAAATTTGTTGTTTTTCATTTTTTTTCTTACTTTTTTCAGTGGAATCTAATTGATTACACCCTAAACTTTCCAATTGACAAAAATTTGGAAAAATTTCAATATTTCAACAATTTTAAGGGGAGCCCAGTTTTTCATACAAGGTTATAGTAAATCAATCTTCCATTTTGGAACCACTTGGCGGTATGACATTACCACCACCTGTAAATTGGTTGATTGTCAATTTTTTTTTACTTTTTTCAGTGCAATCTTATCGATTAAACCCTAAAAAAATTGTAAAAATTTCAACATTTAAACAATTTGGTGGTGGGAGGGGGGGCTCAGTTTTTCATACAACCTTATAAGTAAATCGATCCTGTGCAATTAACGTTTTTGCTTGTGCATATTTAACTACTGAATCCTTTGCAAAATTTTTGAATAAAGCCATTCTTGGAGTTTCCGAGGAAGATGCCATCATAAGAACTAAATAAAACTTGAAAAAGACAAAAACAAGAGCAACAACTCTTCCCAAAAAGAACAAAACAAAGCAACCCCAATGCGAGTGGCTCCAAAATGGAGGATCGATTTACTATAACGTTGTATGAGAAAGTGAGCCCCCCCCCCCCCGACCCTAAAATTGTTCAAATATTGGAATTTTTTCAATTTTTTTTTTATAATCGGAAACTTTATCTAATAATCAATAAGACTGCGCTGAAAAAAGTAAAAATAAAAAATGAAAAACAACAAATTTAAAGGTGGTGATAGTCTCCTTCAGATTTGCCAAAGAATGTTATGTTGAAATACTGTAGTGACTTTTTTTAATGTTAGATTTTTATTCTTTCATAGCTAAGTTACTTTATCTTCAAAAGTTTTTAAACAATTCTTAACAGAAATACAGATTTCTATATGTGGATGATGTTTTATGAATTAGTGTGTATTTCTGTTTTCTGTGTCATCCATGACTCTCAGACATTTCTCAAAGGTTAAGCCCCAAAATATATAATATTGCACATTATTCTTCCTTTATTTTTTCTTTCTCTCTGCTGCTACTTGCTGGTGTTATAGTTATTCTAGAATTTCTGTCTACTTCAACCTTGTATAAGGTGGCAAATATCCAAATTATTGCAAAACAATCTGTTGTCATCTATCCCACCTCCTGCTCAGTTTAGTTTTATGATCTCATCTCCATCCAAGTTGCCCAAACAAGTGTATTGGGTGTATGTTTAAATTACTGATATTTCTTTAAAAAAATATACACAACACTCCAAAGTTTTTTTCTTAATGTCCAGTAATACGAACACTTCATAAATTCAAGCATATTTATATTTTGTCAAAAAAAAGAAATGCGTTTGAATATTTTATTTGTAAGCATTGTAATATTTTAATGTCTTGTGAATGTAATTTTTACAGTTTATTATAAATTAAAGGCCCTAAATGGCAAATATAAGGAGTGTTCACAAAATATCTGATCTTGGGCATAAAAAATCAATTTTGTACATTTCACAAATTTTGTTGTATCAACATTTTATTTTATTAAAAAACAAACTTTTATCTAATAAAGATTAGCACAATAACTCTCAAAACCACTTTCCATTAGATTAAAAAAAAAACCCAAAAAACAAAACAACCCACTGATGTTCCTCAGAATTGAGGTATAGAGGATATTGGCATTGCTTATTGGCTGTGATTTGAAACCCTGGATCAGGTAGTGAAACAATTTACATTGATTCAGCAAGAACAAGCAAGAATTGCCATAACCTAACCCAATAGTCAACAAATATTCATCAACCAATAGACACCTGAAGATAGTAAGAGGATACTTTGATGAAAGGTTTTGTCTGTAATGGTAGTGATAAAATTAGCTGTTTCCTTATAAGGAAACATTTGCCACTCATTGACTGAGAAGCCAATACTGTTTTTGATTGAAATTTATAAAATTGTAATTTTCAAGAAAGTAGGTTTTTTAAGTCCAGTTGCTGTTATTGTTCATTACCTCATAAAATTTGCTTAAATATTTCATTTGTAAGTATGTCACATTTTAATGTCTTGTGCACGATATTGTTATAGTTAAATAAGTTAAAGACTGTAAATGGCATTTATGAGGGGTGTTTAAAAAATATCTGACCTTTGGGCATGAAAAACCAATTTTGTACATTTCACAAATTTTATTTTATCACCTTCAAAATACTCCCTTTAGGAGTTTGCATACTTATCCCAGTAACTCTGTTACTGCTGCTAACATCTCTTTGGAACACCTTCTCCAAAATTCTACAGAGTTTCACCATCACTTTTCTCATAATTTCCTCATGTCATTCAAATTACTTCCTTTTCGGTATAGTTTTCAGCTTGGGGAAGGGCCAGAAGTCAGATAGTGCCAAGTCTGGAGGATAGAGAGCCCATTGAACAAGTGATGTATTGTTCTTAACCAAGAAAGCTTGGATCATGTAGGTGGAAGGAGTGGGTGTATTTTGCAGAGTGGAGGATTTCCTGACACTCAGCAAAATGCACCCACTCATTCCACCTTCATGATCCAAGCTTATTCCCACTTTATGAGCAATTTCCTGGATTGTTACATGATGTTTTTTTCCATGGCTATTTGCCAAACCTCAATCAGCTTCTCATTTCAGCTTGCAGATGACTAGCCTGAGCATGTCTTGCTCTTCACTGAGGTGTAGCCATGTTTTAATGAAGTCAATCAGTTAAGTGCCATATGTTAAGCAGTCATGGCTCAAAAGAGACATGACTGACTGGCCAGAATATTTTCCCACAGTAGGTTGCCATTACTTTCTGTGGTAGACTGGTTGCCAACAAAAGCTATAGAACTTAATCTGTTCTGATATTTAACCCATAGCAGAGCGAAAAGAGACGGAATTAATACCTTTTCTAAGGGTATTTGTGTGTAAGTGAATGCAAGGATGAAGTTGTACCACTCTTTGATCTGAGTTTTGCCCATCGTATCATTGCTGAATCTTCTGAATGTTTTGAGCTTGAGTATCACCAAGCTTTTGGCAAAACTTGATGTGATATCTCTGCTCGATGCATTTGGTTATCTTGAGGGAAAATGAAAATGTGATAAATGTGCACTGCATATATGTACTCTAGACATAACAGCCAGGATCTGACATAGCTTACCAGTGTGAAAATTTTCATGTATGCACAAGAAGGGTAGTGTCACCTTCTACACAAAAGATTTTTCCAAAGTGGCATTTGTTTTAGTGGAGAAAAAAGTCCAGATACTTTTTTGAATGCACCTCATATATTTCTACAGGAAAAACCTTATCACATTAACTTGGTGTTTCAGAACCATAATCACCAATCATATTTTGACTTGCAGAAAGTTCTCTTTTCAAGTATTTGCCACTTGATTATTTCATTTAAAGAAACTTTTTGAATCTTTAAAAAATACTGAATTTAATAGCAAATGATGAAAAAGTATATGAAAATAATTTAAAAATAAAGAACGCTTTACTTCAATAAGATTGTGACATGATGAGTTATTATTTTTTATTTTTTTAATCATTTCACCCAAAGCAAGGTGCGACTACCATTAGTGTGCAAGGGGTTACTGTAAGAGAAAAGACTCGGTACAGAGGCTGTTGAAAAAGGATGAGATGAATGGATTCAGGAAGATAAAAGATGGCAATTGATGTTGCATTTAGATTTTTGGAGATTGTAGCTATCAAGGAAACAAGTACATGGAAGCGAGTTCACAGGTGGGAAGTGTGAGAAAAGAAACTGTTGGAGTAGAAGTAGCAGTTACATTTAACTATTTCAATGGTAGAAGGGTGGGACCTAGATGCCAATTTAGTAGCACATTTAAATTCACGTGGATGAGACATCAGAGAAAAAAACTTGTCAGAGAGGTTGCCATGAAAATATTTGTAGTATTAACATCTCCAGTAATACTATTAACTACTATTACTTGCATTTTTCCCCGACCTATTTTTGTAAATCTCTCTACCACAAATATCAGCAGGAAAGCAGAAAGACATACAAAACAGAAGTCGAACAATATAGTTAGCTCAATTTTACCGAGAGAATTATAGAGCGTTCATAATTCATATATTATGATGTATATATCTATATCTATATTCTATATCTATATCTATATTCTATATCTAAATTCTATATCTATATTCTATATCTACAATATAGTTAGCTCAATTTTACTGAGAGAATTATAGAGCGTTCATAATTCATATATTATGATGTATATATCTATATATTCTATATCTAAATTCTATATCTATATTCTATATCTACAATATAGTTAGCTCAACTTTACCAAAAGAATTATAGAGCGTTCATAATTCATATATTATGATGTATATATCTATATCTATATTCTATATCTAAATTCTATATCTATATTCTATATCTACAATATAGTTAGCTCAACTTTACCAAAAGAATTATAGAGCGTTCATAATTCATATATTATGATGTATATATCTATATCTATATTCTATATCTAAATTCTATATCTATATTCTATATCTACAATATAGTTAGCTCAACTTTACCAAAAGAATTATAGAGCGTTCATAATTCATATATTATGATGTATATATCTATATCTATATTCTATATCTATATTCTATATCTACAATATAGTTAGCTCAACTTTACCGAAAGAATTATAGAGCGTTCATAATTTGTATAGTTTTAAAACTAGAAACTATTCATGCCAATTGATGTTATATTACAGTTTTAATCTCTAACGATTCTTGCAAAAAATAATCATATTTATCAGCTCTTAGAATTTCAGTTGCTTCTCTAATTGCCTTATTATTTATAACAATTGCTAATCTTTCTCATGGGATATGAACTAGCAATAGTACTATAATAAATACCTATAAATCGATATTAAATATTTTATAAAGATCTGTTGATCCTGACTTAGTATCTTGACTTCATTCACTTTCTCACTGACCTGGTATGGCTTTCCTCTGTCTTTTCTACAAATATCTTCTTGGCAGCTTCTCTGACGAGTTTTTTTTTTCTGGTGCCCTGACTACATGAATTTAAGTGTGCTACTAGATTGGCATTTAGGTTCTACCTGTTTACTGTTGAGATAGCTAAATGCAACAGCTACTTCTATTCCAACAGTCTTTTTTCTCGCATTTCCCACCTGTGGAACTCCCTTTTGTTTATTGTTTCCCTGATAACTACAATCGTCAAAAATTTAAATGCAATGTCAATCACCATTTTCTATCTTCTTGAATGTCATTTTTCTTTTGCCTTTTCCTCAATCCTCTCTATTCTCAGTTTTTTCTTTCACTGTCACTCTTAGAGAACCTCCTTACCTGCATATTAGTGGCATTCCCACAAAATAAAACAAACTTCTACCTGATAAAGATTAGTATAACTCACAAAACCATGTTACATTAGTTTAAAAAAAAAAACACAAAAAAACTCATCACTGATGTCCTTCAGGATTGGGGTATAGTGAATATAGACATTATTTATTGGTTGTGATTTCAACCCCTAGATTACGTAGTGAAACAATACACATTGATTCAACAGGAACAAACAAGGATTGACCTCACATAACCCAATAGTCAACAAATATTCATCAACCAATGGATGCCTGAAGATAGCCTGGGGATACTTTGATGAAAGGTTTTGTCTATAATGGTGGTGATAATATTAGCTGTTTCCTTATAAGGAAACATTTGCCACTCATTGACTGAGAAGCCAGTACTGTTTTTGATTGAAATTTATAAAATATTTCTCTTAAAGCAATTTTTCAAGAAAATGAATTTTTTAAGTCCATTGACTATGCGAAGGCATTCGACAAGATATGACACAAAGAATTGATGGAGATGCTCGGCAACTTAGATATTTTTGGCAAAGACATAAGAATGACCAAGAATCTCTACTGGCAGCAAACGGCATGTATACGGACAGGTAACGATCTCAGTAGATTTACAAAGATAGAAAGAGGAGTAAGACAAGGATGTGTCTTTTCACCAGATTTGTTCAACCTGTACAGCGAGAATATCTTGAGGACCCTAGATGACATGCCAGGATTTATTGTTGGTGGACACAACTTGAACAACATAAGGTATGCAGACGATACAGTGCTGATTGCGGACACGGAAAGGAAACTATACAAGACCTCATACAGAAGGTAGCAATGGAGAGTGACAAAAAAGGACTACAAATAAACTTTATGAAAATTGAGTGCATGGTCATCAGCAAAAGGTACAACCCAAAATGCCAAATAAATGTGGGAGATACCAGAATCAAGCAAGTACAAAAATTTAAATACCTAGGAAGTGTCCTAACTGGAGATGGAAAATGCGACACGGAGATCCGAAGGTGAATTGGCATGGCAAAAGATGCATTCCAGAAGCTGAGCAAAGTACTAACACACAGGAAAATCTCACTGGAAACAAAGAAAAGAGTGCTGGACTGCTACGTGATGTCAGTTCTTCAATACGGCAGTGAATGCTGGACAATATCATCGAAAATGAGGACAAAACTGGAAACAGCGGAAATGTGGTTCTACAGAAGGATGCTGCGGATATCGTGGACTGAGCGCGCAAGCAACAATGAGGTGTTGGAAAGAATGGCAACAAAAAGGAATTTGATACTGAGCATCAGGAAGAGACAAGTGAAGTTCCTGGGACACGCAATGAGGAAAGAGAGCCTGGAGAACCTGATACTGACTGAACAAATAGAAGGAAAGAGAGACGGAGAAGGCAACGGATAACATATCTGCAGGGCCTGATCAGGTGGCTGACGGAATGGGGGTTGACAGGAGTAACCGGAGCAAACATACTAGGAGCCACAAGGGATAGGGAGATGTGGAGAACCATGATTGCCTACGTCCTGAAAGGACAGGACACAGAAGAAGAAGAAGCTTTTATTGCTCTTTCCAGTATTAAGGTAGTGGGGGTGGGTTTCCTTCCTAAACTTTTAATTGAATTAGTGTAGAATGTCAACATCTTTATTATTTATTTTTGAGTAATATGTGCTGTCTATTTTAGTTATTCTAATAACATCTATAATAATGAAGCAACAGTTTGAATAAATTAAAGAATATTTAGAATTATTGCTTTATATAAGATTTTTAAAGAAAAACGGTGTACAAAAAAATGCTAAAAACTAAAAATTAACTTTAAAATTGATCATCAAAATGTTTAAATAATCATATTTATTTGAGAAAATATTTTAAATGCTAAGATGTTGTAGTCTATTGTTTCTCTCACTCATAATCTGTCTTACTAATAACATTGATTTTTACGAAATGTACATTAGGTTGAATTATCATACAATCACTGAAGTTAAGCAACGCTGAGCCTGATTAGTACCTAGATGAGTGACTGCTTGGAAATACTAGATGCTATAAGCTATGATAGATAACAGCTCAGAATTATTAATTTGGGAGCCGTGTTCTTATTCCTATCAGTTTGTTATATTCACTTATGTGCTAATACCCTTGAGAAAGGTATGTATCCACCTCTTCTCCCTCCAGCTATGGGTTAATTAGTAAGACTTGTATCACTAAACCATTATAATCTCCAAAAAATCTCTACAACTGAAAAATATTTTCTGGCTTTAAATAACTTGAAAAGAGTTGATAAGTCATAAAAAAAAAGAATCAAAACAATAAAATGTACTCTGTTTTAATGTTGTGATAAGTTTAGTAAATATCTACAGTTGGTATTAAAAGCCATACCTGATAAATGGTTGAAACTGTTGCACTAATTAGCTGATTACCTTCATGCAAGCTGCCAGTTGTTTCGCAGTCAAGCTTAGAAATTGTTTTCTTCTTTGACCTTTAAAATATCTGTCTACATCTGTAATTTGTACTGATCTAAATGGATATTTACTCAGCTTAGCTGGTAAAATTGTACAATAGGTGCTGTGACCAGAAGTAGTAATATTTTTTAAAAAACGCAAAAAGAGCACAATATGTGAATTGCAAATCTGAAAGAGATGTAAGACAAGGATGTGTCTTCTCACCAGACTTATTCAATTATTACAGTGAAATAATCTTGAAAGAATTAGAATTCCAGACTCTTAATTGGTAGTTGTAATCTTAACAACATTAGATATGAAGATGACACAGTATTGATAGTATATGTAGAAAAGAAACTACAAAAACTCCTACAGAAAGTAGGAAAGAAAAGTGAGAAGAAAGGACTAAGCATCAGTTGTATGTAAATAGAACAGAGGATAGTATATGCAATGCTGAAATCCAAAGGAGCATTGGGATAGCGAAAGATGACTTTCAAAAGCTAAGCAAAGTATTAACAGGAACATCTTATTAGAAATTATGAAATGAGTACTGAACAATTATGTCATATGTTCTCTTATATGGAAGTGAATGTTGGATAATCTCATGGCATATGAACAAGGGACTTGAGACAGCAAAAATGTGGTTATACAGAAGAATGCTGAGAATACTGTGGGCTGACCATGTGAGCAATGACAAAGTTTTAGAGAAAATGGAAATAAAAAGGATGTTTAACATCAGAAAGAGTGAATTGAAATTTCTACAGCACATAATAAAGAAAGAGGGTTTCGAAAATTTGATACTTACAGGGCATATTAAAGACAAGATGGATAGATTATGCACTATTTTCCTCTATCTAATTGTCTTAGATAAATGGTTGACAGAACAGGTATTAGGAGAGATAGTGAAAAATCAAAATTTACTAAGTGCTACGAAGGACAGAAAATTGTGGAGAGCCATGACTTCCAATGTTCTGAAGGGACATGACATATCAAGCACTCCAGATCATAAATAATAAATTTTCTGTTTCTTATCAAATTTTATAAAAGTTTATAGGGGTCCAGGTTGATCCCCTTATGAAAAAGCCAAAACATAATATGCACATACCACATGATTTGATTGATTCATTCATTTTTTATGGCTTATCAACATATTGTAGTCTATTTAAAGCTGTCAAATATTTTTAGAGTGTAAGAAATTTTTCTTTTTAAATGATAATGATTCTGTGTCATGAGTCTTACTAATTAATTCATAGCTGGGGGCAAGAAGTGGTAGATTAATACTTTTCTCATGGTTAATTGTACATAAGTGAATATCAGCCAGTTAAGTGCCATACATGATACATGCTTGATCAATCATGTCTTGAAAGAGACATGACTGACTGGGCTGAAGATTATCCCACAGTAGGTTGCCATTACTTTCTGTAGTAGACCAGTTGCCACCAAGGCAGATAGAACCCAATCTGTCCTGCTATTTAACCCATAATTGGAGGGAGGAGTGGTGGATTTATACCTTTTTTAAGGGTATTTGCGTGTAAATAAATGCATAGAATTCAACTGGAATTCGAACTCAGTTCTCAAATTTCTTGTTTCGCGCCAATATTCACTGCATCACAACGTACATTTGAACCCAGTTTGAACTAGGCTCTCCAATTAACAATTGAGTCATTATTCATTATACCAGCCACACATCCAAGCTTACAGTCACCAATGTAGGCAATGACCAGGCTCAATGTTGCTTAACTTTGGTGATTGTATAGGAACTGATATAGCTGTAATCCACTATATGATTTCGTAAAATGTAAAAAATCTTTACAATTTTGAAATTCAAAATCTGGAATACTTTTGTTATGATATTTTATCAGTTAGGCACTCCAGATTATGAATTTAAATAAAAATTATTTTAAAAAGTCTTAAGAGTTTGGGAAAGATATGAATCTGTCTCCACTCTCATAAGAGGTTAATAGCAGGGCAGACTAGGTTCACTAGCCTTGGTTAGCAACCAGTCTAGGAGAATGACAATTCTGAATCCAAAACTGTTTACATGTGTGGTTAGCAATAGCACCCAATAAAAGACTACTTGCTATGAAGACAACAGCAGCAACACATTTCATACAGGATTAACATACTCAGACTGCTTCCTCCCAAGATGCATTATTTTGCAGAACAGACTCCCACATGAGTGCTTCTCTGAACACAACAATTTTAACCTCTTCAAATCTAGTCAATCATTATCTATCCTACATATCCTTATAATTTTAATTTCCTACTTCCTCATTCAGTAACCCTCTACAAAACAAAAAAAAAGATATACTGTTCTTCGTCAAAGCTGGAAATGGTGATTTTTCTAAGCACAGATTAGATGTAGTACAAGGCTGAAAGTATGGGGCACCCAGTGAGGATCGAAATCACTATTCAAGTGTAGACAAAGTTACTGACATTATTGCAAAATTTATATGGTGTTATTACTGGCTGGTAGTTATGGAAGAGTGGTTTTTCCCTGTGTGTGCTTACTTCTTCCTGCTCTTCTCTGAGATGAGAAATGTTTTTGTCCAAATATCTAGTGAATTATCAGCAACACAAAATTGTGATTTCTTACTGTTTTCTTAAGAGTATTAGTACTAAAGAATATATAAAAAGAAACCCTTGAACAGTTTAGTTTACTAATCCCAAAATGGATGTAATCAAAAGGAGATTGTCTATTTTCTTTATTATTTACCATTTTATAATCAAAGAAAATGGATTTCACTTTTAGTCACAATGAAAATAACAGCTAAAATTCTAATATAATTATTTATTATTTCCATGTGACACTCTGAGAGGACCCTTTTTCTTTTCTCAAATTGTTCTCAAACAAATATTATGTTGAATGGTGAAGTTTGATAGTCATAATATTTTTCAGTTATATTTGAAGTTAACTTGGTATAATAAGCAGTCACAACTCATGCAGTGTCTCATCATTTTTTAAAGATAGTATCTTCTTACTACTGACAGTAGTATTCTACCATCAAGCAGATATGAGATGTGGTCTAAAACAACAGTCTGTCAATGTAAGGCACCACCATTTTTCATGACCCCCCCCCCACATTCCAAAGAAGAGATTTCTTGTCATAATTTACCCCCCTAATGTTTACAGTACCTTTCCAAGCAGTACCACGTTTAAGTACTGACTAGACTCAAATATTTAAACATCTTTACATTGTGCTTATATTTTATCCACAGATAATAAAATAGGTTAAATATTATTATTATTCTTTATCTGCTTTTTTCATAGGCCTCTATATTTACTTATCTGCACATGCATATGTGAGTGCGTGTGAGGGAAAGTATGCATATATGTGTGTGTGTGTTAGTATATGCATATATGTATGTATATATGTATGTGTGCAAGTATGTATGTATATAAGTGTAAGTATGTGTGTATATATATGTATGTGTACATGAGAGTATGTATATGCATGTGTGTATAAGTATGTGTATATGTGTACATATGCATGCATCTGTGTGCATATGTTCATATGTGTGCACATATGCGTGCATGTGTGTGAACATATGTATGTATATATGTATGTGTATATAGATGGGTAAGTGTAAGTATGTATATGAGTGTGTGTGTGTGTATATATATATATATATCTATATATATATATATATAATAGAGATGAAATGAAAGTGTATAGATGAGTATACACACAGATACACATCAGTATTCAATAAAGTTCATCATATGCATAATGCATGAAACTGAGTTTTGCTCAAAATGTAGGATATATATATATATATATATATATATATATATATAATACCTCTACTTTTTCGCTAAAAATGAGCATAATGTTTTGATAAACTCAAAATGTTTGCTATTATTAAGACGAAAAACCAAAGTATTTTTTATTTTATTAAATGTTTTAATTCTTTTTAGCATGTTTGAAATTTGGGTTAAAAATTTTATCTCTCCTCAGCAGGTGAGCCAAAGATTAGTATAGGAATTTTAGCATCTATTTTGCAGAAAAAAAACATTGTTTTTGAAAATTCTTGCAAAAATCAAATAATTGTTTGATTTTAATGGTATTTTCAGTATTCATTCACAAATGAATGAAATTGTTAATTTTCTTGCTTTTAAACCTTTCACTCATTACTTATGAAATTTTGAGAAATTAAAATTCCACCCTCTTTATATTTATACTCGCTGTACCCGGCCACGCAATGCTGTGGCTCAGGTTTGGTTAAATGGAAAAAAAATGAGAAAGTGCACATTTAATTTCCCAATACTTGTGGGTACACAATATTTTTAGTTGTTCCATTGTCTGTGCGGATATAGAGATTGACTGGTTTGCAGAGTCGTGTTTGATGTTGATCTGCTGTTTCTCATTGACGTCTTTCAGCCACTCTCAGCCTGCCACATTCTGTTGAGAACGAAGCAGATCTGAAGCTACAGAATGTGATTGCCATGCTCGTAATTGTGCATCCTCAAGTCTGGCTGCACGTCGCTCTGCTGCTTCCTCGGCATGTATTTGAACCATTCTTTGCCTTCTTCGTTCGTTTGCTGATGCCTATTCTTCCTCACTTTGATTTGCAATTGCTTGTTGCAGTTCTTCTGCTTTGCGAGTACGACGACCTCAGTTTGACCTTCTGCAAGGCATTATCGTTATGAATTGAAGCAGATCTTTTGCACTGAGATTAGGAATCTGAAAAAAAAAATTGTCCAAAATCGCCATTTGAAAATTTTAAGTCTCTCTCTTCATTTTTGACTATATAGGAAGGACAAAAGGAAGTTTGTATTTTCCCACTTATTTTGAAAAAGAAGTATTTCTGAAAAAAGCCAAAGCAACAAAAAAGGGGACTTAATCCTTGATCTTTCCCAAAAACGAAAGGAAAAAATGGGGGATTGATTTTAGTATGAATGAGCACCCCCCAGAAAAATGTTTATAAATTTTTCAGAATTTTTTTTTTTCATGTAAGTTTAGTGTCTTATCGATAATAATTTGTTGAAAAAAAAATGAAAAGA
This sequence comes from Ascarosepion bandense, assembly GCA_037127315.1. Classification (NCBI taxonomy): domain Eukaryota; kingdom Metazoa; phylum Mollusca; class Cephalopoda; order Sepiida; family Sepiidae; genus Ascarosepion; species Ascarosepion bandense. The sequence goes on along the minus strand of JBBBDQ010001217.1, from coordinate 285,395 downwards.
AAACTTTTTAAAGAGAGTCTGTCATTTAGGCTCGACAAATAAATAAAAAATAGAAATAAATGGGATATCAATAATAATTCGTTGAAAGAAAATTAATACAAAACTTTATTTTTTTTAAAAGAGGAAGGGATTTCTGTTGTTTAAGTTAAAAAAGTTTTAATGACCATTAAAACTATTACCATGAAAATATTTAAAGAAAAGGTGGGGAAAAAAATCAGTGAAACTGAGATGCCAGGAAAGGATCGGTAACATTGCAGATTCTTTTTTGGATTTTATAAGGATCGCTCAATATATAGCAAGAGTACCAGACCATATATGGCTGTAATATTCAAAGCGTGGATGAATGGTAGACTTATAAATATGTGTGTTACATTCAGATAAGAAAAATTATCTAGCTTATGATACAGTGAACCAAGGAGTGATTTCAGTTTTTTAGCTACGGCAGGTAGAAGAAAATTATAAAAGGAAATATTAATTACAAGTGTACCATAATTTGGATTAGTTTGCAATTAGTTTTGACCTAACAGCTCTTAAGCTTCATATGTGACACATACACGCACAGAAGATTAGTACTGATAGCTGATATTATCTGAGTTTACTCATTTAATAAAATATTTGATATTTTGCCATGAAATTGTCAACTATTATTTCTTTGGTGAATGTTGTGAATCAGCTTGATTAACTGAATATACAGCAAATTAAAATTTATTGAATTAAAAAACAATTCAGGGGAGATAAATCCAACGGAAACAAATACCTTAAATGGACAGTCCCGTCAAAAATATATACATTATGCTATAAAATTATAACTTCAAAAGTTACTGGCCATTTTCTTGAATGAAATATAAACTTAATACAAACAAGTCCCAAAAATATTTTGTAAGGCTTCTGTAAAATATGTCTCAGGATCATAGACCATATCACCTTTTCTGGCATATCTACTGCTATTACTATATCAGTCAGTTGGTTAAGTGCCATATGTGATACACTTTTGGGCAATCATGTCTCCACAACTTCCTCACTTAAATCATTGTTGACTCTTTCAGTTAAGTGCTATACGTCATAAACACTTAAGCTATCATGTCTCTTTCGATTCATCACTGACTAGGCAGTAGCTTGCCATTTCTTTCAGAGGTAGACTTGTCAGCAATCAAGGTTATAGAATCCAATCTGACCTGCTATTCAACCCATAGCTGGAAGGAGAAGAGATGGGTATATATTTTTCCCAAGGGTATTTGCATGTAAGTGGATGCAACGAATTCAACTGGAATTTGAACATGGCTCTCCGATTTCTCATTCTGAGCTTATATCCATTACACCACAATGCATATTACCATACTATTTATTTTAAAACAATGGTAATAAAACAAAAACTGATTATAGTAACATTACATTAAAATGCCAGTTCTCGTCGAATCACTAAAATTAAGCAACATTGAGCCTAGTGAGTACCTCGATAGGTAACTACTTAGAAATTCTGTATGTTATGGGCTTGAATGTGGTATAATGGACATCAGCTCAGAATGAGAAATGGGAGTTGAATTTCAATGATGCTTGTTACATTCAGTTATGTGCAAATAACATTGGGAAAAGTATAAATTCATCTCTTCTTCTTCAGCTATAGTTTAAATAATAGGATACACTAGGTTCTATAACTTTGGTTGGCAACTGGTCTACCGCAGAAAGTAACAGCAGTTTACTGCAGAAATTCTTCTGCCAAGTTGGTCATGAATCAAAAAAGAGACATGATCATCCAAGAATGCATCATGCATGGTACCTAAGGAAGGAAGTAATAGAAACATAAGTTGAATGTGATTGGCTAGCTTAAAAATCAAGATACATTGGATGCCAAATATTCTAAATTTAAAGTTCTTTCTGTGTCAGCATCATTTCTTTGTGTAGAATTTTAACTGGTGTTTGTTGTATTTTGTTCTCTTCCTTTAACACACACATACATGCACATGTATCCATTGATTGTTAGCCTGAAGAAGTCCTCTTAAAGAATGAAATATGTAGCATAAGATATTCACTTACCCAAGAGTTTTCTTACAGTTTAACTTGCCTTTTTATTTTATAATCTTATTTCCTATCTTGATCTAATTGAATGTTTTATTTATTTATTTTTTATTTATTTTGCAAGTTAAACAGTTAAAGTTAATCTTTGGCTATTTTCCATATCTATAGTATAAGGGGAAGTAATTTCAGCTAGGGTTGCCTCCCTTGGATCTAAATTTTCCATCGGTTTTTGTCAAAATGGTAACACATAAATTAAATATCATTTTGTGACATTTATCTTTAGATAAGTTTTAAAAAAATATAACACAACCATTTTGTTAAATTAACACAGTTACATTTTCTTTTGAATATGTAAAAATATATATTCGTGGTCGTCTTGAATTCCAGTTATTTCAATGTTTGTGAGATTTGATCAAAAACGTTTTTTCTTTAACTTTATAATAAACTTTATGAAATGAATCTTGATTTTAAGAAAAAATAATTAAAGATATACACCGCAGAAAAGTTTATTAATTTGATAGAAATTAAGTTCTTCTGGCAGAAATATTTGATGTTTTTAACTTAAATTATAATAATTGCTTCATTTACATAATTGTTTGGACTTAAATATCATCAAAGATATTTAAATCTGGTTATAATGGGAAGATTAAAATATAGTTTTCTTATTAGTAAATTGTGAATTTGTCATTATAATATAAACAGGTGAGGGGGCACTTCAGCCTAGTGTAATGGTTAACAATCTTGTCTTGTTAGATCAATTATGATTAAGTAGTGAGTTTAATCCTCACTGGGTGCTCCACACTTTTGGTTTTGTACTACATGCAAGCTACACTTGGTAAAAAAGGTGGGTGAATTTTCCACTTGAAATTTTTCTTACTTGGCTTATCTTTTCACAGTTACTTTTTCCTTCATAGATTTTTTTTTTTATAAATAATCCTACAACTCAATAGATTAGCCTAGACAATATAAAAGGTACTCCTGATACTCTCTAAAAATAATAAAGCAATTCATGTATTAGGTTGTCACATATGAAATGGTGCTTTTTTCAGTTGGTTGTCTAATGAAGTAACCGCCTTAGTATAATATATATATATATATATATATATAAACTTATTCCAGCCTCTTTTGCTTTTAATATATTGTTACTTATAAGCAAAATGAAAATGTTTACAATGGAACAATGTTGAGTTTTGTATTTGCATCGAATCATTACATGCGATGAGAAATGGATACTCTTTGATATCAGTTAGAGAGTAGGCCAATGGTTAGATGCCAGTGAATCGCCAAAACAATACCCAAAACCTCCACGGCATACTAAAAAGTTAATGGTTAGTGTATGATGGCCTTTCAAAGAGGTTATTCATTACTGTCTCAAAGGAGGTCAATAACAGCAATCTTGTATTGTGGAGAAATTAAGTGTATGCAGGAAAAATTGAAAAAGAAACGTCCTAGACTTGTGAATAGGGATGACTAAATTTTGCGGCAGGACAATACACAATTGCATGCTTCTCAATCAACCATCTAAAAGCTGCATATCCTTAATTATGAAATTTTACCTCATCCTCCATATTCACCTGCTATTTCTTCAATTGATTATCACTTATTTAAGCATTTTGACCTCTTAACATTATCCAATAAGGAAGAGGTAATTGAAGCTTTTGAATTATCACATCAAAGGATGGGAATTATTTTAAAGATAGAATCAAGAATTAAGAAGTACATTTAAAAACAGTCATTCATCAACAAGGTGCCTATTTCAACTAAAGAAATTAGTTATTTAACATTTTAGATACGTTTATTCATTTCCTGTAAAGTGTGTCATTTCATATGTAACAACCTAATAATTAGGGATAAGGATATACAGGTAATAAAATGGTTATTGATATGAAAAGTGGAATGGCAAGTCAACTTCAATTTCTAACTTCAACAATTGCATTCACTTTTGCACTAATGCCCTTGGGAAAGCACAAATTCATCATGTCTCTCTCCAGCTATGAATTAAATAGCAGGGTAGACTGGAGTTTCTATCCTTGGGTAGAAACTAGTCAAAGAAAAGAAGAACTCTAAATGGCACAACTGTGGGGAAGGTAACAGGAAACTTCTCCACTGTTTTCACAAGAAGGCATGACAATTCCTAGATAATAAAGAAATGCAGTCTTTGGAAAGTCATGACTGCATATAACTTGAAAGGACGTGGCATTTAAAAGAAAATGTCATTTTTCTTTTTTATTCTCTAGATTTTATGATATATAGGTTTTTTGCTTTTCAATTTTCAAGTTGACATAATTTGAGAAGTTAAAAATTATCAACGCATTAAAAATAGATAACATTTTATTAAAGTTTTAAAATAATCAACAGGTTAATATGGATTACAAAGTTATTTCAATCTGGATATCTGTGATGAATTATTATTATTTGCATTCAGAGTATTTTCTTCTTTGTTGTTATTATCACAATGTTTCAGCTGTTGTGCCTTTTAAACTTCTTCAGGTGTTAATCAATTAACTGTCTTTCAAGGAATAGCTTAGTGAGTTAAAACATTGGTTCATGAATTTGGTAGCATAGTAGTTGTGAGTTCAGTCCCTGGGTCAGGTACTACAGACTTAGACTCAGTGGGAATAAGGTAAGCAATAATCAAAGCAGTATTAATAAGAAGGCAAGATCTCTATAGACAATGGAAAAGAAACAGTATACTTCCATAACTTAAAGGGTTCAGTTTGAAAGTACTAAAAGTCTTCACAGATGGACAAGCGCCTGAAGAAGGCCAGAGGACACAGTGACCCACAAGACAATAGTCTAGTGGATTAAAGCATTAGTGTGTGATATTGGTGATATACTAATTGTGAGTTCAATCCCTGGACCAGGTAGTGCAGACTTAGACTCAGTGGGAACAAGGTGATCAATAACAAAGCTGTACTAAATAAGAACAAGATATCCCTAGATAGGGACAGTGGGATATAAGAATCTATCTCTGTATAATTAAATAACAAGTTCATTTTGAAACTCCTTGAAGATTACCTGCGTTGATAAATACCTGAAGAAGGCTGGTGGATACATTGATTGAATCATTTTAACAATAACAACAAAAATAAGGATAATAATTTAAAATTTTTAGAAAGTATTTTGTATTAATCCAGCAGATTTTTATTGCTTCAAGCATTATTTTTAAGTGGATACTTGTAATTGAGTAGGGACTCTATTTACTTCTTGAACATTCAGTCTTGTAGATAAAAATAAATATACTTTTTAATAAATAATTGGAGTATCTACACAAATCCAAGTATTCATTAAAAAGAACTTTTAAAGCAATAGAAATCTGTTGGATTAATAAAAAAATTGATTCTAAAACTCTTTGTTTACATTTGGATATGAAACTGTACAGATATGAAAAACTTTAAGACATTCTATGACAGGAGAAACTTCACTTGAAAGCTCAAAATTTGGTTTTGTCTGACCAACTGTTTTCCATGGCCAAGTTAGTAAAGTGTATTGGATTAAATGGTAGCTACCTCTTCCCTGAAGGATGCAGTTTCGATTCCTGCTGGAGAGTGCAACTTTTTCTTTCATAAGATTCCTTGAATTGTGAGATGAAAATAAATATACCGTTTAATAAATATATGAAGTGTCTACTCAAATATGAGTATCCACTAAAAATAATGTTTAAAGCTACAAAAATAGTTTGAATGTAAATAGCTATTTCATTTTTGGAAAGCATTTCATATAAATTATTTTCTGATAAAAATATATTTTAAAGAAATAAAATGCTGAAACAAAAGAGTGTACTCAAATATTCAGCCCAGCAGACAATATATATATATATATATATATATATATATATATATATATATATATATACGCACTGTTTAATAAATAAAGGGAATGTATACTCAAATATGAGTATCCTCTAAAAATAAGGTTTAAAGGGATAAAATTTGATGGATTAATAAATAGAAGTCCATTAGTTCTTTAGAAAATGACTTCGTTTACATTTGGATATGTAACTGAACAAATATATTTTGAAGAATCTATGATAAAAAGAACTTGCTCGATTGGAAAAGTTTCTTTGTGGCCAATTCAGTTAAGGCATGTTGGATCTATTGACAGTTTCCCTCTGCCCAGGAGGGATTGCAGGTTTGAATCTTGTCAGAGAGTGCGTATTTATTCTTTAATAAAATTTCTCAAATATTCAGGCTGGTTAATTGTCATTTTCTATCTCCTTGATTCCTATTCTTCTCTTATCTTTTAATCAACATCACTTGCACTTCGTTTTTCCTCTTACTGTAACCCCCTGCGCACTGGTGGCAGTCCTGGCTTCCTTGGAGTGAAATGATTATATAAAAAAATATCAGGTAGTTTCTGAAGAATTAATAGATTTGTTTGTAATGCAACATTTTTATTACTTCAGACATTATTTTTGTTTGAAATAGATGCCCATTTGTTATTTTATTTTAAACAGCATGTATTTTGGTTATCAGTTTGTGCCCTTAAGAAAATATGTTCTCTGGCAGGGTTTACTGAAGAAATGACAAAAAGTATCATAAACTATCAAGGTTTTATTTGCCCCTTTTAAAGAATGCAAACCTCTTTGTTCAAATTCTTTCAAGAGCCTATATTTGTTTCTTATCTGAAACATAACACATCACTCAATAAGTTCTGGGCCTGACATATAGATGATGCCACTAATAAAAAGTCCATATAATTTTTATGAAGTACTAATTTTCAAATAACATCTAACAAAATTTGGACCCAATCGGATTATTAGTTTACAAATTAGTTATTTAAGTGAAGCTACTATTGCAAATTTTCAAAACAATGGAAAAATCTGAATTTTGTGTGTTGATAAAGCATTGTTTTGTGATGTGGAAAAAGTACTGTTCAAGCAAAGCAATTGCTTGATAAGTGTTATTCGGACTTTGCTCTGTCAGAAACAACTTTTAAGATGTGGTATACTGACTTAAAACGCGGCTGTACAGACACAAATGATGCTGAATGCTCAGGTTGTCTAAAATCGGCGGTTGTCTTGGAAAACACCAAAAAATTCACAAACTTGTTTTGGCCGATTGTAAATTGAAGTTGTGTGAGATAGCAGAGGAGTTGAGCATATCAGAAGGCAGTGTATTCTCCATTTTGCATGAACATTTGTTAATGAGAAAGCTGTGTTCAAAGTGGGTGCTGCGTTTACTCACAGTTGATCGAAAACAACAATGTGTTGACAATTGAGAGCATTGTTTGCAACTGTTTCAAAGCCACAAGAAAGAGTTTTCGCGTAAATATATGACATTGGATGAAACATAGATCTACCACTTCACTCCGAAGTCAAATCGGCAGTCAGCTGAATAGACAGCAGCAGGTGAAAGCCACCCAAAGCAATCAAAGATGCAAAATCAGCAGGCAAGATTTTGGTCTTCATATTTTTGGATGCACAAGGTATTTTGTTCATTGATTACCTTGAGAAAGGAAGAACCATCAATAGCAAATGTTATATAGCATTATTGGTGCATTTGAAGGAAGAAATTGCCAAAAAACAGCTACAAATGAAGAAGTGATCTTTCATCAAGACAATGCACTGTCATAAGTCAATTGCAATGATGGCAAAACTACATGAATTGCACTTCAAATTGCTTCCACATCAACCCTATTCTTCAGATCTGGCCCCCAGCGACTACTGGTTATTTGCAAACCTCAAAAGAATACTTCAGAGAAAGAGATTTGGCTCTAATGAAGAAGTGATATCAAAAAATGGGAGATGTATTTTGAGGCCAAAGACAAATCGTTTCACAAAAAAGGCATCAAATTGTTAGAGAAGTGTTAGAATCAGTGTATCACCCTAGAAGGAGACTATGTTGATGAATAAAGTCAAATTTTCCCTGAAAGTTGTTGTTTTATTATTTAGGCAGGGATTTATTGAGTGATGTTTTGTTAAACAAAGCAATTTCTAAAGAATTAATGGATTTGTTTTAATCAAATATTTTTAATATTTCAAGTAATAAATATATCAGGTAGTTAAATAATCTTATGAAAGATTACTGCAAGAAATTAATCTTTTTGCTTTACAGGGAAATATGATTTTCCATGACATTCTGTTACTTATATCTCTAAGTAACATTTGACACTTTACCATCACTCTTTATACCTGTTTTGCCATTCATTCCTACAAATTCATGGGCAGTCATAGCTCTCCACAACTTCCTGTCTCTTGTAGCTCTGAGTAACATTTGATACTTTACCATTTTTTTATCCCTGCTCTTCCATTTATTCCCACAAACTCATTAGGTAGGTTACTTGCAGTTTCTTTCAGCCTCTCCTTAACTTCAATATTTCCTGTGAATGTTAAATTCTTTAAGCCCTCTTTCCTCATTATGCGTCTAAGAAATTTCAACTTTTTCTTTCTGATTTTAATTATAAATGTTTGTTATAAGGATTCATTTATATACAAAAATAATAATATTGTATAAAAAGTTATAGTAATGGATTCTATTGAGTCCTAAGTTTTAATTCAGAAAGTAGTCATAAAAATAAAGAAATTAGAAATAGAACATTTGGAAGTTTGTAGAATGTTCCACATAGTTCGAAAGGTTCTAGAAGTATGCAAATTAGGTGTTAGCCGCTATAAAAATAGGTTTTGGGCACGGAGCCGTCAGTTAATAGAAGGGTGGGTTGACCTCTACATCTCCGGTAGATTCAGGATGTATATCCAGCTGTAAGAATCCTTAAGTTGAAGACAAAAAACTAAAACTTGAAACAGTTGATAAAAGGATGTGCTGGCCTCATCAGCACCGGTTTCGATTTAAGGAAATATTCCAGCTGAATGAATCTTTTTAGTCGATGACAAACAAAAACTTGAAAGAGTTGTTAAAAGCATTTTGCTGTCATATCAAAATTCTAAAAATTCTAGGATCGAGATCCAGCCGAAAGAATTTCACAGACAAAATCCGAACAACTAAAACCTGAAAGAAAATCTCATGGAACTATCTGGGTAAATACATATTTTTGCCTTTTTCATTGACCAAGCCAATAATTAGTCTTTATATACGCATTTAAGGATTTCCAAAAAGTATAACAATTAAACCCCCCCCCCCACTCCGGTCAACTTAATGGGAAAGATATCTGACAACTTACTTCCCCTTCAATCCTTGTAACACTTTGTCTTACCTTTTCTTTATCTCCTTGTAACACTTCCTGGACAGTAGTCAACTCTGTCTTTTGATTTGAATGCCAAACTGTAGTGTATATTTGTAAATATTTTTGTCTAATGTTTTGTGAATTAAATATTTGTCTGTGTATTAATTCTGAGTTTTGCTCAATCATTTTTATTTTTCCTTTTGTTACACTAACATGTAACATGTTCTTTTAGTTCCCTTTTTCCTGAAAAATCCCCTGTTACTTACATGTTTTGTCCATGGTATTCTCTAGAGTCTCATCTCTGTTGCCTTAAGTATCCTTGTCTGAAGGAATTGTCCAGCATTCACTGCTGTATAGAAGGAGAGACATTAAATAACATCTCAGCACTCTTTCTTTTCTAATAAAATTTTCATGTCTCTTAATACTTTACTTAGTTTCCGGATGGCTCTTTTGCTTTTCCTATACATCTTTGAATTTCTGTGTCATATTTTCCATTGTCTATTATGATACTACTCAGTTAAATTTCTGTACCTGCTTGATTCTGATACTCCAATTTGTAGCTTGCATCTTTGATTGTCTCTTACTGATGACTTTCTGTTTTCTTAAAGGTAATAGGTAGTTTTTTCTTATTACTTTCCTTTGCTACCTTGTCTCACAGTTCTTTCAGGTTTGTTTTATGAGTTTGCCATCAACAGAGTTTTGTTTGTCTATTGTTATGTCTGCCAAAAATAAACCCTGGTAGGTCTTTTAATTCTTTTGGGATCATCTCACTGTAAAGAAAGAACATTTACACTATAGTTTCAGTCAGTCTATTAATGGCCATATGTAATACATGTTTGGGTGATCATGTCTATTTCAAGACATGACTAGGTAGAAGATTTTCCCACAGTAAGTTGCGATTACTTTCTGTGCTAGACTGGTTGCTAACCAAGGCTATAGAACCCAATCTATCCTGCTATTCAACACTTAGATGGTGGGGAGAAGAAATGAATTAATGTTTTTCCCAAGAGTAATAGTGTGTAAGTGAATGAAACTGGAATTCAAACTTGGCTTTCCAATTTCTTATTCTGAGCCAATATCCATTACACCACAGCACTTGGTTTAAGATCTTTATATTGGCTTAAGCGGAATCTCAAACTACACAGCTGCTAGTTCAGTGCTTTCCAGAAGTTGAATGTGTAACTCTTTTTTGCTAAAAAGGATTAACATTAATTTTCTGATTTTCAAATGTTTGCATCTCCTATCAGTGCATTGTTCACTTTTCAAAATAATTGTCTGAATGCATTAAAGAACTGTTCTGAGAAAATAAATATAAAAAAAAAAAAACAAACAAAAAAAAAAAACAAGCAGTTGTGAGATCTGTTCTTGGTGGGAGGAAGCTAGCTGTATTTTATTTGTTTTTCACTTTAGAGCAAAGAAAATATTATTAATAAACGAAAATTGCATGACCGTCGTTATAGTTTTTTTTGTGTTAATTAAGTAGAACCAACAAGACCAGTTTGAAATAAATGTAACAAGTCAGCTCAATCATTTTGAGTTCTTTTTTTAAAACGTTCTGCCTGCCTTAGCAAGTGAGAATGAGATCATTTCTCAGGCCATGAAAATTACAGCAGCCAGTTAATATAGGCTTACTGCTGAATGTTTGTGTAGGTGGAAGTACACCGAGAATGGAGAAACCCGATCATTGGCATCAGTAGCAGCACATATAGGCATACCTCGATGTCATTCCTATTCACGCTCAGTCTGCTGTGTAGCGTCATTGGTGACTGCTAGTTTGTTTTGGAGGCCTCAGCTGCAGGCGACGGTGATGCTATGAAAGCCAAAGGCAATACAAGATCAATAAATTGCCAGAATATTAAATGGAACAAAAAATAAACAAACTATACCATCAAAAATATTCCTATGGAAGCGAAACAAAGAGGGAGAGAAAAGCATCAAAGCAAAACAAATGGAACCAGTTAGTTTCCAGTACGATGTGACTGCTTTGTGAGGAATACCGACTGTTTACACACAGTGTGTACACATTTATGGCTCGTCGTATTTCATTTAAATGGCAAATAAAAGGAGAAAATTAAAATATCCACAAATAATGAAAAGCTATTTCTGTGGTCACACGGAAACAGTTGTTTTTTTTTTCCCTAGGAATGGGCACGTTTAATTTTACCTTAAGGAACGCAAAAAGTCCCAACCTTTTAAGTTTTAAGTAAAAAAAACACCCCCCTAAAAAAACAAAAACAAAAAAACAAAAAACAAACATACAAACCAGGATGTCCGTTCATATTTCACTCAGCTGTCAATAATTCAAATATTTTTCAAACACCTTTTTTTCTTCTCCATCAAGCCATTTTTACAGCCTACAGGTGTATCAACCTCTTTTTCCTCTCACAGTCTTAACACGTTTGAGGATGGCGACAGGTAACAAGCAAGCAACTAGTGTTAGTTGAAAAATTATAATCTTTTTCTTTCCATTTCTGGACTGCATTCATTTTCACCTTTTCTCATGGCCGAGGAAAACAAACTGGACCCTATAGTGACTATCTATGAAGAAGATCTTCCTGTGATTACACGACGACGTGGGTGTACCCTTCGCGTCCAGATTACGTCTGTACTAGACAGTGATTTTCAGTTGGGTTTATTACCTGTAAGTTTTTGTTTTCTCTCTTTGACTTGAAGTTTACTATTCTGTTGAATTTTGCCCACAGAAAAAATGCCGGATCGTTTTTTAATCACTTTCAGTAGGTCTCTTTATTGGAGCTGGAACCATAACCATCTGTTGTCAATTGTTAACTCGTTTTCTTTTCTTTCAATTACGTAAAAATCTAATTTAAAAATGTTCTTGTTTTTAAAGTATTGTTGTAATTTGAATTTTTTTTTTAGCTTGGCTGTAATTGTTACTAAAGCACGTGGAAAGACCGGTGCAAATAACTTACGTTTTTTTTTTCTTTGCATTTTAAAAGTAAAAGTTGCACTTAGAATTTTATTTAGGTTCGACTTGACAGCAGCAGATGTTTTGAGTTGTAAAGAAACAGTATTTGGTGTGACAATTTATATATTTTCCATCCATAAAGGGTGCATATTTCTGATTTTAAATATTTTTTGCTCATCATTGTTATTTTTAAAACGTTAATATAATTGTTTATGTGTTTGGAATTTGATTATCTCTCTCTCTCTCTTTTTATCAGAAAATCTGTTTTTAGAAATTATTTTAAAATAAAAGTAAAAAACTATTTTTCGTTTCGTCACTGTTTGAATTTTTTCTTTTTCAAAATTTGTGTGTAAAGAAATGAAACAAAGATGAATGAAAAAAAAATGATTTTTTGTGCGACTTATTAAAAAAAACAATAATTCTATAAGCTTCTATCCATCTCTATTTGTTTTGTGTGTGTGTGTGTGTGTTTTTACGTCATCGTGCATGTCACATTTCTGTCTGTGACACTCACTGGAATGTTGACCAATTAATTCAATTAATTCATGATTATTGCTCTGTCAGTAATTTTTTTTTTTTAAATTGTTAGGTTTAATTTGTCGTTTGCCGGATTTTTTATCTCGTCTTTTAGACTTTTATTCACATTCTGAAAGAAAGAAAAAATCAATTTTATTTAATTTTTACATAAAAAAAGATCAGATTTCTAACCATTCTAATTTTGGAAAATTTTTCCATATGGCGATTAAAAAATATTTTTAATAGTTCAAAAGTTGATTTTATTTTTTAGAATTTAATTTTCTCAAACTGATTTTTATCCCGTTATTTGCAGATGGACTTTTTCTTACTGTCTTAGTGTTTTCTTTTTTAAAACTGTGTTAATAAAACCAAAACGATTATCATACAATTCTGAAGAGGTTTTATTTTTTTCGTTTTGAATAACTTAGCATGTGACATTACGAAAAAGATTTATCATTAAAGATTGAAAATTATGGCTGAAGATTAAATCTTCAATGATTAGGGTACATACATATTGTGTAGAGAGCACTTGAGTTTGACTCTTGGGTTGCCTTACGGTTGTGGCATTGTGCAATCTAACAAATATTTAAACGCTGAATATGAAGAGCTGTGGCATTTTAATACATTTTTACCACAAAAAACCCTAATTACCACATGATTTTTAGAAGCTGTAAATAGAGAAAACTCCTAAATACTTTGAGATTTCTTATTGCAGTAGAATACAATAAAAGTTTTTAAATTCTCATTTTATGTGCACCTTTAATTACTTGACTAATTCAATAATAGATATAATGATATATTCATAAGTCTACTATTCGTCCTTACTTTGAATATTGCTGCCACATCTGGTCTGGTGCCCCTTTTATAGTGATTCTTGATAAAATCTAAAGAAGAATCTGCAATATTATTGATCTTGACTTGGCATCTCAGCTTCAGTCATTTTCCCATTGCCATAATCATTATGGCATAATGTAGCTTCCCTCTGCCTTTTTTAAATACTTTCAAGGTAATTGTTCTGATGAACTTTGATCTATGGCACCTAGTCTTTATGAATTTAAGTGCAGTACTAGATTGGAAGAAAGGTCTCATCATTTTACAGTTGAAATGGCTAGATGTAACTGTAAGTTCTATGCTAATAATTTCTTCTATCACATTTCTCACTTGCCTCCCAGTTAACTTTGATCTTCGAAAATGTAAATGATAACATCAATCATTGTCTATCTTGTTAATTTTTCTTTTATTGTCCTCTCTCTTTAATAGTATATTTTTCTAATATTCTCTAATGCTCAATAACCCATTGTATCGTAGTGGCTTTATTGTCTTGCTTGGGATGAAATTATTAAAAAAAGAATTAATTTCAAGATTGAATTGTGTGCAATTTTTCTCTTTTTGGAATTGCAATTAAATATTTCCTCTTTGAATTGAAAGTCCTTTAGAAGAGACAATTATTTAAACTTACTAATTTTGTTTTAATGTCACTTACAAGCCATTCAGATAGTTGTTTAACCTTTTTTATTATTGAGGCACAGTAACATGCAGACAAAACTAGATGTGATTTTACAGAAGGATGCTGAAAATACCATGAACATAATGTGATCAACAAAGTTTTAAAGAAAATGGAAACAAAAAATACTTAGAATAAAAAAAAAGACACTTGAAATATTTAAGGACACATATATAAGATATATTGAAAGCAAAGAGAAGCACAGGGCAACATTGAGTAAAATGGCTAACAAGCTTGTGTAGAACAGGGACTAGAAGGGATAGTAAGGAGACAAACATTGCTTAGATCTACACAAAATAAGAGCTGTGGAGAACCATGATTGCTCAAGTCTTGAAACACAGCACATGAAAGAAAAAAAAAGGATAGTGTATAATCATCATCATCATTATTATATGTGTGATAGCCATTAGAACGCTATTTACATCATTTGGGCTATTGCCCTCATCTTTGTGGCCATTTGTACGTTTCGGTTGTTGTATGCTCCAGCCTTCTTCAGCTGCTAGGAATTTTGAACCAAACCATTTATTACGATCACTTAAGTATTATATTCTCATTCCTTGTGCGAAGCCTCTTTTGATAGTCTTTAAGGACACATTGCCCAGTGGATATAGATGTTGGTTAGTTTCAGTGACTTGGCCCAAACAGTTGTGAGTTTAATACCAGCCTACAACAGTGGTTAACAAGTAACTTAGAGAGTCCTCTTAGATGGAGATAACTCATGACTACCAAAAGAGGCTTTGCAGAAGGAATGAGAATGATATATCCCAGTGATCATAATAAAGGGTTTGGTTTGAAATTCCTAGCACCTGAAGAAAGCCAAAACATCATACAAATGGCAACAAAGATGAGGACAATAGTCCAAATAATGTAAATGCTACCTCATCTCAGAAATATAGACAGCCATTAGTACATTTGTCATTTTCTGCCTCTAGATAAAACTGTGAAATTTTTTAGTATTTGATTTAGTTGTGATTTAACTTTGCTTTTTTATTAACTTGTAATTTAGTTTTTTGATTATCCAAAATTCTGCCATTTCAAAGCACTTCATTCAGGATAATGTTAGTTCTCATCAATAAGTTATTCAACTTCTAGTTATGTAATGAATATTTTTAGCTGAAAATTTTATGAAACATTTATCTTATTTTATTATTGTCCATTTTTTAAATTCATTTTTAACATAGTGTAGCAATTTTCTTGAAATTAAAATTTTGTGAAGCATAATCAGTTTTTTGAAAATTTATTTTCACACATCATATTTAAATCATCAATAACTTTGGGTGAAATATATATGTAAATACATCAATAAGTCTATAACTTAATGATAAAAAGCATTTCACACAGTGAATATATATTTTTTAACAAACTTATTCTTTGTCAATGAAGATTAATCATTTAGATTGAATATTCTTCTCCTAAATGCCATGTCCTTGATTAGATTACGGCCTGTGATGTGTGTTAAGAATGACAGCTACTGTCTTGCAACAACTATACATATCCAACTTCGTCTGTGTGGCACATCCCATTAGGACGTGGATAATTATGGCTCTCCAAAATCTCCTGTCCCTTGTTGCTTTTAGTGAATTTTGTTTTTTTCTTATTCTCTCAAACTTATGGTTCTATCACATTGAAACCTGGGTTCTAATACAATCACCTAAGTTAGCCAATACTGAGCCTGATTAGTATCAGAAGGGTGATCATTTTGGAAATATCAGATGCTGTAAACTTGGATTTGTGGGTGATGTAATTGTTAATTGGAGAGTTGAGTTCAAATTTGAGTTGGGTTCATTATATTCACATACATGCAAATACGCTTGGGAAAAGTATGAATCCACCTCATCTCCCCAAGTTAGAGGTTAATTAGTAAGATTTGTATCATGAAACCATTATTATCTCCAAAAATAAAATAAAGATGCATAAAGAAATATTTAGATTTTGGCATTAAATAACCCATAGAAGTTGATACACCACTAAACAACCAACCTACTATCCATTTATTCAAGCTCACAAGGTAGGTTATGGTTTTTCCTTTGTTCCTCTTGCCTTCAATTTGTCCTGTGAGTATACAATTTTCCAAGCTCTTTTTTCTTATTATGTACCCCAGAAATGCAGTTTAAAGTAAAATATTTTTCTTAATTGGATTCATAAAAATATAAAAATCACCAAAGAAATAGACTTCTCTTCATTGTCTTATGAAGTAGTTTGTAATTATTTTCACTTTTTCATTTATGTAGAATTCACCTTGAATGTAAATAAAGAATCACAAATAATGGATAAAACTTTGTCAATCTAAAAAATATTGAAGCAAATAAGTATTGTAAACTTGTTCAAGCAAATAAGTATTGTAATTTGAAAGATATCCTAGCAAATAAATATTGTAACTTGAAAGATGTTCAAGCAAATAAGTATTGTAAGTTTTAGCTTAAATCTCATGTTAACTTTAGTTGTAATATGTACCATATTTTATGTGACCATTGAAGTGTTCAGAGAAAGTCATAAGTATCCATATTGTATTTTCTTTTAAATGTAAACTTGTTTGGTATAACATATTTGGTAATGATTTTATACAATTCATAAAGCTTGCTTCTATAGAACATGTGAAGAAAGTTTGCCAGAAATTTAATGTAATTTCTGTTAACACTTTTTAATTTTGTGAACATCTGAGTCACATAATGAGGAAAGAGGGTTTGGAGAAATTGACACTCACATAACATTGAAAGTAGGTGGACAGAAGAAGACATCGAATAATCTGTCTAATCAGTCTGTGTAAAACAGGTATTGATAGGGATAGTAAATGGACAAACATTATTTAGAATGTCAATAGATACAAAATTGTGGTGAGTCATGATTTCCCACATACTGAGGGGACACAGCATATAAAAGTTTCTCTTCTTTAGTGACTTCCCAACTAAAAATGTTTTATTGAGAAATAAATCATTATTTACATTGCTTGGACTGTTATCCTCATCTTTATTTCCATGCTTATGATGTTTCGGCCATTGTACATTCTGGCCCTCTTCAGGTGCTAGGAATTTTGAACTGAACATTTTCTTTTGCTCATTGGGGTATATCATTCTCATTCCATGTGCCATGTCACTTTCGGATACCATATAAGAACTACTCTCAGACATATAGACAAATACTGAGAAATAAAAGTTGGTAAACTTAGTAATTCTCAAATTTGGCTGTTGTATTTACAGACTTCATTAAATTGTTTTTTAAAAATATGTCATGTCCTTTCAGGATTTAGGCAATCATGTGGTCTCCAGAGATTTCTCTTCATTTATTTATTAACTGGAACTTGCTAAGGTTTCATGAGAAAGTAGTTTCTGTTGCTTTCTCAAAAACATAGGAAAACATAGGAAGTTGTGGAAAGCCATGATTGCTCATGTCAAAAAGAATAAAAAGACATGCTCAGCTGACCAGTTCTTAATTTCTCTTTTTTTTTTTCATTTATAAACTTAACTTTTCTAGGAAGATAAAAGAAAAATACATCATAATAGCTTAATTCAACAAAAAATGTTTTAAGATAATTTTTTTTTTAAATGATAACTTATAAAAGTAGGCTATAGATTAATATTTGATAATGACTAATGAATAATCAATGATAGTTTCATGTGACATATTTTAATTTAATTTTTCTAAATGGCACTAATTGATAGTCTTTGGTCTCAATTTCAGTATCTTTCTTATGAGTTAATGAAATTGATTGTCAATAATATTTTTTACAGTTTATTTATTTTGACTTATTTAAAAAATATAGAGTTTAACAAGAAATTATTTTCTATACCATCTTTTGTATGCGTGTGACAACCAGCAAACATATTCTGCATCACTATCAAGTAAAGCATTTGAAACTGTTTATGCCATCTTGATTTACAAATAATACCCTATGCTGTCATACTGTCTCGTTAAAATATAAATAATATCTCTACACCATCTCATTGAAATACAAATAATGCTTTATGTCGTTTCATTGAAATACAAATTCTTTTATATGAATCTACATTATTTGTAGATTAAATTTTCTAAACTTTGAAGTACGTGTACTATATTTTAACAACAGTGTAGCATGACATGTTGTTATGAGATGAATTTGGGTACAAAATGTCACTATAAAATTTGTGATTATCATTTATTGCTAAATTAAGTACATAGACAAGGAAAGATTATGTTGAAAATGTTTTGATTAAAATGAATGCTTTTTTATTCATTAGACTGTAGACTTATGGATGTACTTGTGTGTGCGTGCGTGTGTGTGGGTATATGTATAAACACACAGAGGGTGAAATGGATAAATTGTTATCTAAATTATGTAAAAATTAAGATATCACTGACATCTCATTTTAACAGATATATTTGCCAAAATTATACAAAATTATCTTGAAATACTAAGTAAATTTTATCCAATAAAATTACCATTAGCTTCAACCACAGCCTCCAGACAACTTTAAAATTTCCTGTGACTCTTCAGGATTGTCTCCTTGTCTATGTTGATAAATGCTGCCATAATCCTTGCTTTCAGTTCATCTTTGGTATTACAAGGAGTTTTGTTGGTCTCTCACTCAACTGCATCCCATATACAATAATCAAGGGGGTTTTAGTCTGAAGAGTTTGGTGGCCAGATTTAATGTGGTTTCAGAAATTATCTGGCAGCCATGTCTGAGTCCTCCTGCTTGTGCTATGGTGCAGAGTCCTGTTGATTCTGAAGCCCTTGCCAACAAATTCAGGAGTTCTTTTCTTATCAGAATGATCAGAGTGAGTTTTCCGAGCTGCCATACCTTCATAATCACCATTAGACTCATTCAATTCTTTCTGAATCCTCTGCACTGTCCTCAGTTTGTCTTCCAAATGCTCTGAAATGTTTGTATTGGAGCTTCCAATCTATCACCTAACATGCAGTTGTTTGAGTTTCAATATAAGGTTGTCACTCTATAATGTTCAATTTGTGATGAATATTCAACAATGCATTAAGTGCATTGACAATGGAGGAGATTGTTGAAAAATATGTTGCATAAAATAAATGATTTGCACATCATTAAAGTCTTGATTTATTGGCACCCACTTTGCTAGTTTTAATTTGTTATATTTACAATGTTTTGGCTGTTGAACCGGCCAGTGTTCTTCAAGTGTCTATCTTCATAGTCAGTAACTAAACCCTTTATTTAATTCACAGGGATAGATTGTTCAAATTCATCTATTCGGGGTTAGGGATATTCTGTATCAGTTCACACCAGACTTATTCACTTTTGTGTTACTTGTTTGTTCATTTCATTGAACCAGAGTATATAACTTTTTATCACTGCCAAACCCTGTGATTGAACATATGTTTTAACCAGTACTTTAATCTATTCTGCCATGTTTCTAGTCAAGCAGGCTTACATCATGTTGAAACATTGGTTAAGTAATATTGAACCTGGTCAGTACTTAGGTGAGTGACTGCTTGAAAATACTAGTTGCTGTAAATTTGGATGTGCAGGTGGTGTAAAGGGTAATAGCTTTCAGTTGTTAATCAGAGAGCTGAGTTTCAATTCCAGTTGGGTTTGTTATATTCGCTTATGCGTAAATAGCCTTGAGAAAGGTATGAACCAACTCTTCTCTCCCCAGCTATGAGTTAATTAGCAAGAGTTGCATCACTAAAACTATTATTTAAAAAAAGTGCGTACAAAATATTTAGATTTTAGCATTTAATAACCCATATAGGTTGATATGCCACTAAACAAAAACAACCCACCAATGAGTCAAGGAGATACAGTCTAGTGAATTCAAGTGTTTGAAGATACAGTAACCAAGATGAACATGCTGGTCTGAATAGCAAAGCATATAATGAAGGTAATTTCTCATCTAAAAAATTCTAGCAAAAATTATTCACATATCTATGTAATTCTTGATTTTTTTTTGTTTATTTCTTATTTTTTTGTTGTGTTTTTACAGTAAGGTGCCCAAAGGCCACCCAAGGTAAGGGTTACATTAAGGTGTAGTTTAGGAGGAGGAAGATGATGGCTATCTCTAGACGTGGACAAGTTAATATTGCAGCAATCAGGGAAACATTCTCTTGACAGTCTGTTCCACAGGACAGTGGTTTACGAGAAGAATCTGCTTGGATGGAACATAACTCTTGCCAATGAAACACGGAGGAAATGTAGGTGGTGTGCTACTTTGGAATTGGCATCCTAGCTGTGAATGGTAGTAGCAATAAATCAGTGAGAGACTCACCACACCCCACCTGTGAGAAAGAGAGAAGTTGAATGGTGGAAAATAATTCTTCTACAACAAGGACTTTGAGACACTTTTGAACTATATCAAGATTGGAAAGTGAGCTCTAAGCAATTCTGCTCAAATATGGCAACAGTCCCCCCCCCCCCCGCTCCCAGTTTTGACCTGATCTTGCTCTTATAAAGGTAGAGGATAGCATGAAGAGTCAGGTATTTATTGAAATGGTACAGAGAGCTGATCATTTTACCTTTCATCTTCAACAGTGGATCATATATAGGTGTTATACTTAAGATCAGGTGTCTTGTATCTTTTTACTTTTCTCTTAATAATTTCTTTTTAGGTATTTTGATTGTGTGTGTGTGTATATATATATATATATATATATATATATATATATATATATGTGCTATTGGCAAATTCTCACCATTTTATATTTGTAATATTGCGCATGTGCATTGTTTATTTTTGATTTTGGTGACTGCATAGTATAGTAGGGTCAGTTAAGAAAAAGAGCACCATGATGCAATTCAGTCTGCCAGAAATTTGGAAACAGCATGCTATACTGCTTGGAATTCATGCTGGAATCTCCAATATGAACATTTCAGAATATGTGGGTGTCAATCTGGGGACAGTACAGAAGATTTGGAAAGAGTTGGATGAGTCTAATGGGGATTATGAAGGTTTTTGGAATGATCACTAGTGATGGCGACATTATGTCTCCCTTCATCATTCTACACAGCCTCAGACTCAAAATGGAAGTCTACATCAAGTGCCTTGAGGAGGTAGTGCTGTCCTATGTCAGTGAGGGTAGCTGCTCAAAGCCCCTGTGCCTGGTTAGGCATAACTGTAAATTCTATGCTGTTTTTTTCTTACACTTTTTGCTTGTGGAACTTCCTTCTGGCTTTATGCTTTTTAGCCAACTTTAACCTTCAAACATTTTAATGCAATGTCAATTGCTATCTACTGTTCTTCTGATTACTCTTTACTCTTCCTGCTTATTATTAATGTTTCTGTTCTTAATTCTTGCACACCCAATAACCCCTTGTGTCTTAGTGGCTTTACTGCTTTGCATGGAGTGATACTGATTTTTGAAAAAATAGTGTTTGCCTATTTTCAAACTAACATTTCAATACTTTTTGTAAACACTTTTATGGAAAAAAAGTTTTTAATTCAAAAAAATGTTTAAGTACTTTATCAGATGAGTTTGATTTTCTTTCTCGCCTCTTAGTCAATGTGGCTTTGAATAGCTGTCACACTGTTAAATATTTATATTTTTACAAGTGTCAAATACATATGAGTCATGCATATTTTGAATAATTCTTTCTTTCTTAACAGAAACATTGTTATTCTTGTATACTATTTCAAGAAATCAAGTCATACTTGCATGCACAATATTTCAGTATTGAAACTGTTCATGTTAAATATAATCTCCATAAAACACTTCTGCTGTTGTCAATGTACTTATGTCTTTACAAAACTTATATTGCCTGCTGTCAGTGTATGTATACATTTTCAAGACACTAAAATAGGGACCTCCACAAAAATGCAATGCCTAATATTTAAAATGAATTTTTAAAAATAGAAAATCTTTCTTAATTCTTTTATTTTAGTTTTAATTACAAGCTGATTGATTAAATTTAGTATTTCTAATAAGCAAAATACTTTGCTGTATTATAAAAACTAATTTAAATTGACTGGAAAGAATATTTTTCTTTTTTTGCTAAAATAGCTAATTAGCACCGTTTTTAGTTGTCTTTCATCATCTCTTTATTTAAAATTCTTCAAAAATTATACTTTGTTGAAACTATTTGTGGAATATTAGCTGCTTTAAAGTATAATTAATGATTTGAAACAAATATTATTTAATTTTAGTTTAAGATATTGCAGAAATTTATTTTTTAACCAGACAGTAGCTTTTTTAACTGACAATAGCTGTGTTTTCATTTTTGATAAGGCGTTGGCAGATCTAATGTTCTATGATGTTCTATTGTAAAACATAATTGAAGAAAATGGTGTGCATGCATTTTTCATCAAATTTTCAAATTTTTCTTGAGCGCCTTTTTTATTTAATTTTTAAGTACTCGATAATCTTAGAAATTTAGGAAAATATTCTCTGTAATTTAATGTTTTATTGAATTTTAGAAATTTTGGCTTTAAATTTAATATGGTCATCACTCTTATATTCTGATAATGTTCTGTATGGTCATCCATACTTACAAAAAATGGCCTGTTTATACACTGAAAAAACAAAATTCAAAATTATTTTAAAAATATAATTTGATGATTTGTATTAAGCTTTTCTATTTATGATTAGTAAATATTCACTTAATAATATCATCAAAACTGCTGAAATTGATACAGAATTTTAAGATTTAAAACTCATTAAATGTTTCTAATTAAAATTTAAAAAATTTTGTAAAAATCAACTGAAAAAAACTATATTCTTAAGATTATAGTATCCTTAATATATCTTATTTATAAAAGCAATTAAAAGCTTTCCTAATTAAACAATGTCATCAGCACAAGACACTAAATTTTTTTATACTAATCTTTGACTCACCTGCTCATGAAAAAAAAAAATTTTTATCAATCAAAATTTCAAATGTGCTAGGAATGATTAAAACATTTTATAAAATAATAAAAAAATAGTTTGGTTTTTTAATAGTAACAAGCATTTTAATGATAAAACTTTTGGAGAGATACCAAGAGGAAAAGTGTTAAGAGTAATAAGCGGTAGGGGTAAGTGAGGGTCCATGTTTGCCTACGTCTTGAAAGGATATGGCACATAAGGAAGAAGAGAGGTAAAAAAAAGAAAGAAAAAAAGCATTATTAGAAAATGAAAAGAAAGAACTGAGAAAGGACATTAGAAAACTCATTTCAGTGGATTATTTTCTGATGTTGTAAGTTAAATCCTCACCTGGTGCTCTACTCTCCTAGCCTTGTGGCCTACTTCATGGTTGTATAAAATAGTTCTGTATTCTTCATTGGTGTCAAAGGTTGGTGCTTGAACTCAAATAAAATCACAGTTTTAAATACTGTTTTGTATCAAAAGAGTTGTCTGGAATAGCCAGATAGATGGAAAGAAAGAGAAACGGGAAAGTAACGTGAGGCACACTTAATGGGCTTGAGCAAGTGGGTGGTGGAGCAGGGTTTGAGAGAGATACCAAAAGGAAAATTATTAAGAACAACAAGAGATAGGGTTTAGTAGAGGTCAATAATTGCCTATGTCCTGAAAGGACATGGCACATGAAGAAGAAAAATGCTCTCTTTTTAGAAAAATTTTGGAGGTACCTACAAAGTGTTGGTACCTAGCATTTGTTCTATGAAGTAACTAGTACTTAGTGCAATTCCTAGACCTCTGTAGGCATATGGTAATGTACAATATGATCTGTTTTGTAATGTATTTTTATTGTGTGTTGGGTTGCTGTTTAGCCTAGTCTATACTGCAGAGTATTCAATCAAAAACTAAAAACCTATGTGAAATTGCTGTAAGTAAATATTCAACTTGCCTAAATACACCTTGTAAATATTGGCTCTCAATATTCAACCCATTTCGTGTATACTCTGTCATAATATATTATTACATCATCACAAATAATGCAGGAAGTCATGTAAACAGTGAGATTTTGAGAGCTGATATTTATGGGATGGTTTTGAGCATGTTGAATGCTAAGGTGTTAAATTACCTAACAAGGGTTGACACATCCTAAAATTATCCAACCATTTGTTATAAAATATTTATACATTTTACTATATTAATCTAAATATTCAGTTTTGTCTAAAAGTGCTTGTGATTATTTAAAAAAATATTAACCAAAATAACTGGTAGTTAGTATTTTTTGCATCTTGTGAATTTAGTAAGTTTTCCACTTTTGCAGTTATTTTATATATTTCTTATCAACTGACCAAATGTTTTTAATAGTAGAAAATTTTATTATTGTAATAAATAGTCATTAATTTTGCTGTATTCAGTCTGTTTCCACCTTTCACTTTCTTTCTAATTTTTTTTACTCTTGTTTGAAGAAGTTTGTCTTGAAATTCATTACTTGTATTTATGTCTGAATTTCTGGAATGAGGATTTATCATTATTTACAATAGTTCATATTGTCTCCATCTTTTTTGTTGTTATAATGTTTCAGCTGTTTTGCCCTCATCAAATATATGTCAATCTTCTGGGTAACCTACAGGCAATTCTGAACTGAACACTTTATTATCATCTACATGCTGTTACCTGCTCTATGTAAACTCTGCCATAATATATAATGACATCATCACAAATAACGCAGGAAGTCATGTAAACATGGACACTTTGAGAGCTGATATTTACAGGATAGTTTTGAATGTGTTAAAGGGTTAAAGTCATTAAATTTCAGTAAATTTCTTAATTTTTCCAAAATGGGTATGTACAGCTAGGGAACAATGCAGGAGGGAAACTGTTAATAAACCAAATATTTTTGTGCTTGCGTAGTAAAAAGACATGGAATAGTAAATACTAAGCTTTATATGCTCTGAAAATTCTTTTCTTACTTACTGAAAAATTCAGTGAACCTCTCAATAAATTTTTATATGAAAATTGACACTTTTGTATTGAAAAGAATCTTTGTTTTTTATTTAAATTTCACAAGGAAGTGTTTTAACTTTAAACTTTTTCTGTCAATTTTTATAAAGACTTAATTTAATTGTTCAGGTGACCTGTATGCAAATGTGTGTTTTCTTTATTTTGTTTTTCATTTTTTTATGTAACTTGACTTGATCCTGCTTATGGTATTTGTCATTTGCTTAAGGTGAAACCATTCATTTTTTTTGTTAACTTAAACTTTTGAATCAGGTTATTGATTTGATATATATATATATATATATAGAGCAGGTGTTTGTAATAAGGATTTATAGAAGCAAGTAGTTAGCCATTATATGTTCAAGTACTGATAACATCAGATATGCTCTAGAAGCTGTAACTTTGGTCCACATGTTTGTATATATATATATATATATATATATATATATATATATATATATATATGAGACAATAAATGTCTATTATGTTTAATCATGAGCCGTTCTAAACGTTGTACTTTTGCTTCAATTTCAGTTGAAAATAACGACAAAAATTCTCCAACATTAACTAGTAATACCACCACCCAACTTAAAAAACATATTAATAAACTTATTACTGCAAACAATGCTGAAATAGGATTCTATAAACTTCAAAAGATTATAGGTGACTATCAGCCCAGCTACCTTTATGGAAATGTAAAAATCAATAAAAAAGATCATCCCCTCTGACCTATCATTTCTCAAATACTCCCACACCAATATATAACCTTTCCAAAGCACTTAACAAACTAATTACTCCCTATCTTTCTGGTAAATATAGTATTAATTCCACGGACAAATTTTTACAGATTCTCCATTCTGTAAAACCTAAGAATCAAATAATTGCATCTTTGGATGTCCAAAACTTATTCACAAATGTTCCCGTCCAGGAAACAAGTGATATCGTTATCCGTGATGTATACAATCATGCTACTCTCTCCTCAATCAATATTAAACCCACTATATTAAAAAAACTATTATTAGCATGCACCACACAAGTACCCTTTCACGATCCCTTAGGCAATATTTATACACAAATAGATGGTATTGCAATGGGATCTCCTTTAGGTCCCCTCTTTTCTAATTATTATATGGCAAATCTAGAAAATAAAATAATTAATGACAACAATAAACCCTCTATATATGTAAGATGCATAGATGACATCTTTGTTTTAGCTAAGAATATCGATCAAATTAAATATCTTAAAAACAAATTTGAAAGTCACTCCGTCCTCAAATTTACATTAGAACTTAATATTAATAACAAACTCCCATTCCTTGATGTATTCATTGATTTTAGCACATATAAATTTACTACTTCTCTATATAGGAAACCAACTAGCATAAATTTGTGTCTTCTTAATTATAATAGTGAATGCCCCCAACGATATAAGTTAGCTGTTATAAAAAAACTTACTTCAACGCACACAAATGATATCTTCTTCCAAATCTATATTTTATAAAGAATTACACAACATTAAGCAAACACTAGTCAATAATGGATTTCCTAACTCCGTTATTGATCAACAAATTAAAATGTATCTCAAAAAAATTAACAATAGCTCTAACAATAATGATAATATTAATAATAATGGTTTACATCAAAATAAACATAACACTATTCACTTATACTATTGCAACCAAATACATAATAATTATAAACAAGATGAAAAAACTCTCAAAAACAATACGTAGAAATGTTAAACCAGTGGAAAGTATTAATCAAATTAAACTCATTATATATTATAAAATGTTTAAAACACTTGACTTCATAGTCTATAATAACCCAACAAGCACTAAACTAAATTCTCTACAAAAAACCAATGTAGTGTACCAATTTACATGCCCATTCAAAGATTGCATCTCTGATACTAATCAAAAACCTAGTACATATATTGGTTTTACTACAACCACGCTCTCCCGTAGACTTACATGTCATCTTTCTGATCAGAGTACTATTAAACAACATTTCTCTGAAAAACATAAACATGTAGGTAATATCAGACAGATTTTGGTCAACAATACGGTGATCCTTACTCATACACACAGTAAGAGGAACCTGCAGATATTGGAGGCCATGTACATCAAATCTAAACAACCAACACTCAATAAAATCAACTTTAAAACCAGAAATAACATATTACATTGCATTTGACTAGATGGTTTTGTTGTCATTTCGTGCTATCATGTGGTGTGACGTCATAAAACCGCTTCGCAAATTTAAGAACTGCGTTTATTATTTTTGGTAACTATTGCCTGTTGCGAAGTGGAGTTTTATGTCAACACAAAATAAATCGTCGGTGATGGTGGATGTTATAATATTTCAGTTTAAGCAACCTCTCTGAAGATGGCTCATGTGAGCCGAAAGCTTAGAAGAAAATCAATAAATAATTATCATAATAATTTCATTAATACAGGTTTCATTGAATAATATAGACAAGTTCTGTCTATTTTGTGTAAGATCCATTCGTATGATCTGATTAGCTTGATAGTGTTGTCATGGAAAAACGACAAGAAATCGCAATAATTGTTGATTTTATTATCAGGTCTGAGCTTTCGGCTTACATAAAAATCATAAAACAGATACTCATCAACAATAATTTTCCTAACTACATAGTTGATGAACAAATACGACATTTCCTTACAAACCTGAACACGAAAAAAACAACACATGGTAATAGCCCAACCAACCCCAAACATATCACTCTCTTATATCATAGCCAAATGCACTCCAACTACCAGGTAGATGAAAATATCCTAAAAAACTCATAAACACTAATATCTCTCCGACAGACCCCAACAAAAGAATTAAATTTATCATATATTACGCTAAATCCACAACATCTAACTCAACTGTCTGCAACGTCTCCTCCCCCACCGTTAGCATTTTGCAAAAAAACAATGTAGTGTATAAATTCAAATGCCCCTTTTGAGAATGTATCTCTAACAAACTAAATAATACCTACATTGGACATACTACTAACTCACTTTCGCGGAGACTTACATTGCACTTAAATGAAAATTCTAACATATTCCAACATTTAAAACACCATGGCTATCAACACACACTTCTTAGGAAAACACTTGTTGAAAATACGCATATACTTAGACAAGAAAATAATAAACGAAAACTTAAAATTATAGAAGCTATCTACATCAGTTTAAACCTAGCCTAAATAAAATAAATTTCGACACCTCCACTAACATACTTCAATGCCTATAATCGACGGGAGAGGTCATAGTTATTATACTTACCGCCTACACCATAGTAGCAGCAGTTCCCAGACCAATCCCTCATGCCACTATACACTCAATTGACCAAAAACCCACTACCACCATTCCTTCTCGGGGCCTACAGCCATGTGCGACACAAAAAATGAACCTGTCTAATTTTCTCTGTATAACTCCACTCTGTTAATAATAATTTAAATGTTCTATGTTCACTGAACATTAAATGTTCATCCTTTGATAATGGCTTATGTAAGCTGAAAGCTCAGACCTGATAAAAAATCAACAATTATTGCGATTTCTTATCGTCTTTCCATGACAACACTATCAAGCCAATCAGATCATACGAACAGATCTTACACAAAATAAATATGCAGAACTTGTCTATATTATTCAATGAAACCTGTATTAATGAAAAAATGCTGCCAAAATACTCACAATATATATATATATATATATATATATATATATATATATATATATATGATAGGTAGTCTGAGCATGTGGTATCTTTGAAAAATGACTGAAAACCATACCACAATTTGACCCAAATATTGCA
Organism: Ascarosepion bandense; assembly: GCA_037127315.1. Classification (NCBI taxonomy): domain Eukaryota; kingdom Metazoa; phylum Mollusca; class Cephalopoda; order Sepiida; family Sepiidae; genus Ascarosepion; species Ascarosepion bandense. The sequence goes on along the minus strand of JBBBDQ010001217.1, from coordinate 256,718 downwards.
AGTGAAATTGGGTGAATGTAACTGTTTGTCAGATGATGCACTGTCTCCTAGAACCTGTAACTAAGGCTGCTCTCTAAGTGTTGAACAAACACAAATGTGCCTGAGCAGGCATCTGCAATAATGATTAACTGCTGTCAATATATGGTTAACAAGAATTAATGGAATAATGAAGATATCTGTTTCGGTTTATCAACATAGTTAATCTCAGGTTATTTATTTCCATTTATGGCCATCTGCTTGGGTAGCTAGCTAGATATTACCTGTTGTAGATGCCAGCTCATCCACATTGGTGTTTCTTCACAACTTATAGATCCAACCTGTTGTTTATCCTGCAACTATGTTGAATGTACATTAATTACAGTTTCTCGGACAAAGCATACAATTTTGCACAATCAGTAGTTGAACAAGATAAGTACACTCAAACCTCCGACACTGTGACTTGTGAATTTATGTTAGTACAGCTATCGACAGCTTCTGACCATTTTCGTCTGCTCAGTTTCACTTACAAGACTTGGGAGTTAACCTGTGGTATAGTTTTCAGGCATTTCCCAATGGTGCCACATGATGGGTTCATATTCCTAAGCTGATATTATCAAGATGTTATCTTGATAAATTGGCCATGTTCCATGGTTTCAACACTAGCATTCTTTAACCTTTGTGCCAGTAAAAAAAAACTCAGTAACAAGACATAGGTGTTTCAATGACAAAAATACTCAACTATCTCTCTCTTCTCTTAGCCCCATTGCTCCCAGTGGATCATAGGTCATCAATGACTCCCTGTCACCGCACTCTTTTCAGTGCTGGTTTGTTTTTGTTGATGCTCTTGTAACTGTCTTCTTTTTACAGGTAGGGGTGTTAACCCTACTCAAACCTCTTTATCCTCCGGGCAAGGTTGTTTGGAATTCAGAATTTTTTGCTTCTCCTAGACTGGTTGCCACACAAGGCTATAAAACCCAGTATGTTCTGCTATTTATCCATAGCTGGAGTGGGGGAGATGGATTCATACATTTCCCAAGGGTATTAGCACATAAGTGAATGTAATGAACTCTACTGAAATTAAAACTCAGCTCTCCAATTCCTCAATTTGAGCCACTATCCGTTACTCCACTTTTCTTACATACCTTTGCTGTTTGATAATGTTTGTTTTAAAAAGGGAGGATTAAAATTTTGATAAAACCTAAACACATGAAAGTGAATTTATACATTTTCTTTGTTTGTAAGAGTTGACAACAAAAATAATAAACACTATTTATTCATCAGATTGTTTATTTACACTATTCATTATATTATTTATAGGAATGGTTGGCAAAACAATGGCTAATTGCTAATTAATTTGAACTTTATAAAATGGTAAATGAAGATTTCCTTATAGTTGGCTTACATATTTTAATAATTTAGTAAATGTTTATAAATTTATGAATAAAAAATTGTTTTCATATTTATTTCTTTATAAATTGGTAAATAACACTGTATTGCATTAGTTTTAATTGTATTAGATTTTAGATTTGCAAATATAAAATTATTTTTGTAAATATTAGATTTGCAAACATAAATTTATTCTTGTAAATAAACACTCTAATAAATAGTGTTTAATATTTTTGCTGTAAAATCTCAAGAAGAAAAAAAAAGATATAAATCCACTTTCGTCATATGTTTATGTTTATTACAATTCTAATCGTTGCTTTTTAAAATAATAAACATTGTCGAGTGGTGAGGATACTTAAAATAATAGCAATGTCAGTGGGAAACCTGGCCTTTTTACATACCATTTTTTTTGTGGGCATGAAGGCCCAATTTTGCTGGAACATTAATGTTCTAATCACTCGACCATGTACCCATTGCTTTATGTGCTGTATATACATATAAAATATTTTTTTTTATTTCCTTAATTAGTGATTCTAAATGCTTTAAACAGTACTTAATTACTTTTCTCAGTAATGACTAATGATATTCTATTTCATTTTCACTTTATTATTTATTGGGTGTGTATCCTTTTGAAGGATTTATAAAACATTCTAACTAAAAAGAAACCACGAGTTATATTAGTCAGGAAAAAAAAAAACTTGGCAATACCATTTTACCATTTAATGTCAGAATCAGTGTTTCTCAACCATTTTTTGAGATACACTTGTAGAATAACTAAAACTCTGGGTCACACTTTAAATTTTAATAAGGAAAAATTAGTCATGAAATTTGAAAATCGGAAAACAATAAAAACATCTGTTGAAATAAGCATTTATTTTTAACATATTACATTGTATGTTAAGAAGCATAGTTTTCGTTTTTTTTTTTTTAATCTTTTCACTCCAAGCAAAACAATAAAGCCGCTAACACGCAGGGGATTATGAAGTGAAAAAATATAAGAAAAACATTATTAAAGAGTGATAATGAAAGAACAAAAATTAAGAGGACAGATAACAATTGACATTGCATTTTAATTTTTGAAAATCAAACTTGCTTGGAAAGCAATAAACTGGAAAAGAGATCCACAAATGATAAATGTGAGAAAATAAACTGATAACATAGAACTTAGAGTTAAATCCAACTATTTCAACTCTATGAAACCTTGCTACCAATCTAATCAGTCATTTAAGTGCCATATGTGATACACGCTTGGGAGATCATGTCTCAAAAGAAACATGGCTGCTTGGGTAGAAGATTATTCTACAATAGGTTGCCATTACTTTCTGCAATAGACTGGCTGCCAGCCAAGGCTATAGAACTCAATCTGTCCTGTTATTTAAACCATAACCGGAGGGAAGAGACGGATTAATTAAGGGTATTTGTGCATTAGTGAATGTCGGGAATTCAGCTGGAATTTGAACTCGGCTCCCCGATTTCTTGTTCTGAGCCGATATCCACTGCACCACAATGCACATCTAATACTGTGTCTAAATTCATAATGTCAAGATACCATAGAGGAGAGTTTATCAGAACAATTACTATGAAAGTATTTATAGAAAAGGCACAGGGAAAATACCTGAAACTGAGATGCCAGATCAGGACCAATGACATTGCAGAAAATGATTTATGAACAATCTGCTATTTTTTTTAGAGGCTGATAGTAACTGATTTCAATCTCTTGAGGAAGGCAAAAGAAAAAGGATTATTTGTTCCTTCTTAAAGATTAAGTAAATTTAGCATCCAGTTTAAAATATCAAATGACAAAGGTTTTACTTAGACATGGAAGCCATGTGCTTGGTTTCTGTATCTGTTTTAAAATAAAGATTTTTTTTTTTTAAATATAAAAATAATTTATAAATTACTTTTCGGTTAACTTGTGATGCACCTGTCAAGAAACATTAGTCTAAATAGATTTTAAATTGCTTTTTAACTTGCCTGACCAAGGGATTGTCATGTAGTATTGAATTATTCTATATGTGTAGGAATAGGGTATATTTACTCTACTCCCCCACTGGAGTGAGTTGTGACACAAGGTTGGTTTTTAATGTGGGGAACCTGAGCACAAATGCTCAAGCTACTGGTCAAAGATTACCCAACTCCTACTTACGCAGTAACTGAGTAAGAAGACTTGTCTTAGCATGTCAAAGCTTGCCTTAATAGGTCTCATACACCCGCTACGAAACTGTGTAGAAATAGAGGTAAATAATTAATATAAAATTCCTTTTGATTTAGTTAAACACTTCTGTATATCATTTAATTTTAGAAAATTAAATGTATTATTTTTTTAGCAGTAGAATTGTGTTAAATTTGTGTCAATCACAGACACATGTTCATTTTTAAATTTGTGAAATGATGTTTTAAACCTAATTATCAAACAATGTCTGGTTGGATGGTTCAGGAGTTGTACATACCAACCCTGTCTTATGGTTTCTAAAAGACTGTGTTATTAGATATTTTAAAATCTTGTCAGTTGTAGTAGATTATTTTAAAGCAAAGGAATATAGTTTTCTGTTTAACTCAGTAGAAAAATATATCTTAACATTTTTTTTTTTTTAATAATTTCACCCCCAAGCAAAGTGATAATGCCCTTATGATCAATGGTTTACTGGAGTTGAAAGAGAATGAGAAGAATAGTGGCGAGAAAGGATAATAAAATAACAGGATTCAGGAAGACAGAAGATGGCGATTGATGTTGCATTTAAATTATTCTAGATTGTAAGTGGCAGGGAAATAAGAAACTAGAAGAAAATTCCACAGGTGAGAAGTGTGAGAAAAGAAACTATTAGAATAGAACATGTGGTTGTTTTTAGCTAATTCAACAGTAAAATGATGAAACCTATTTAACAATCTAGCAGATTGTTAAATAGTACTTTCCTCCTTGGTACTTCAACTGCATGAATCTAGCAGATTCATGCAGTTGAAGTACCAAGGAGGAAAGTTCATCAGAATAGTTGCTATGAAAATATTTATAGAAAAGACTGAGGGAAGCTACATTAAGAAAGTGACTGAAATTGAGATGCCAGGTCTGGACAGATTACATAACAAACCCTTTTTTAAATTTCATTGAAAATCCCAAGATACAGAGCTGGAGCACCAGATCAAATATGGCAGAAAAAAACAAAGATGTAAGCTTGTTTTTTGTTTTGTTTTGTTTTTTAATTTCATTTTAGTTCAGTAATTGATTTTAAAATCTTATATTGGGATTTATCCAATTACAGTTGAAAAAAATAGACATTTTTATTGTAATGATCATGATTTATTAATGTAAAAATAAAGTCTCGATTTATTAGTTGGAAAGTTGTTATGATCTATTAGAATTTTCACAAGAAGAAATTATCAAGTGACTTGAGTGTTATTATTTGCTTCTTTATTTCTTATTCAATTATGCCTTTGATATTGTTGCTGGTAGTCATAATGTGCTAAAACTTAATTTATTATTCTTTTTAAAAGGAGTGAATCACTTTATTTATAAACTAATAGAATATCTACTTTATAAACCCTGATATTCCATGTTTTATTCAAAATTCTAATTGGTTTTAGATGTTTACAAATGGCGATCATTTTTTTGTTTTGATGCAATTTAATAAGCGTAGAATAATAAAGTCGTACATAATGTCTTGTATAAAAAATGACTCCATTTTGCAACTAACAGGAAGATTTAGTTACAATGTTAAATACTGAAAATATTTTTCCATTCACTTTTTGAGTTTGAGTTTTATTTAATGGCATATCAACACCTCTGTGGGTTATTTAATGCCAAAAAGATTGGATTTTAAAGTATTTGTTTTAATGTTTGATTACAGTGAGAAGCTTGATTTAGTCAGATTTTGATGGAATTTTTATTTTAGAAAATTGAAGATGTCTCCTAGTTTTGTATTCAAAAATGTATTGCTGGTAATAATTTTTTTCCTTCAAAAATGTATTATGATAATGACTTTGTTTCCTTCAAAAATGTATTGTTGATAATATTTTTCCTTCAAAAATTTATATTTTTCTATAAAAGTTTATTTTTATGTACATATCTCTATAAAAGCTTATTTTTATACTTTCATAGTGTTTTGACCCCAGTTTGGGGATTAACTCTTTGTCCATAGCTGGGACCCTAACAAGTGCTACCACTCTGGGTCAGGGTGGACCTGGGAACAACAGCAACTAAGAGGTGGTTCCCTGCTCCTCATAACCTCCCAATCAGAGGCCTTGTTGCTGGATGCAGTTTACTGTCATACACAGGACCTCACTTTTTGAAGTTTAAAAAGTAATCCTATTCAGCTGTATCCTTCTTCAAGAAAATTAGGATTATATTTCTTTCAAGTTTTCAATATATTAGTGTACAAAGTAGGCAAATTCATTTGCATATATTTTTAAATGTAGAAAGATCATGTCTCTATACAACTTCCTGTCCTTTCTTGCTTTAATACATTTTGTCTGTTCGCTATCTCTCCTAAACCTTGTTCTGCCATTGATTTACTCAAGCTCTTCAGGTAGATTATGCAGTGTTTTTCTCTATCCCTCTTGCCTTTAATCTGTCTTGTAAGTATCAAATTTTCTAAGCCCTTTTTCCTCATTATCTGCCCTAGAAATTTAAACTGATGTTTAGTATAAATGTCCTTTTACACTATTTACATTGTTCAGACTATTGTCCTCATCTTTTATTGCCATTATTATGACGTTTCAGCCATTGTATGCTCTGGCCGCCTTCAGGTGCTATGAATTTTGAACTGAACATATTATTACGATCACTGGGGTATATCATTCTCATTCCATGTGTGATGACACTTCTGGTAGCGATTTAGTTATTTCCCTTTCTCTCTAAGTTATTTGTTCATCACTGCAGTAGCCTGGTATTGAACTCAACTCTTTGGGTCAAGTCATTGGAATTAACCAATGTCTATATTTACTGGGCCATGTGTCCTTGAGGATACAACGGCTGAAATCTTGTAATAATGGCAATAAAGATGAGGACAACAGTCTGAATAATGTAAATAGTGTAAATACTACCTCATCTCAGAAGTATAGACAAAGTGTCATTTTTGTTACCATTTTCTCTAAAATGTTTGGTATGAGGTATCTATGGTATCCTTCTGTGGAATCACATTTTTGTTACTTCAAGTCTATTCTTCATTTTGTGAGGAGATTGTCTAGCATTCACTGCCATTATTATTTGTTTTAAATTTCTGCCAGTGTTTCGAAGCTTATGAAATTTTTGTTGATATTTATTTTATGTAATGAAAAAATATGAAGTATAAAAAAAAAACTTATTTAGTCAAGTCATATTGTAATTTTGTTTTAAGGTTGAAGAAGTATATTAAGGTATATGAATTACAGGTTTTCTTTTTTTACATTGCTGTTCTTTTCATGTGAAGATGTTCTATGATTGAATTAGATTTATTGACAAGTTCTGATGAATCTGCTTAGACATAATTCTTTGAAGTAGTCAGTCAAGCAACCAAATAATTTATTCATGAACTTTTCCTTTTACTTAAATCTGATAAGAATTACTTTAAGGTATGACAATTGTTGTCATGGTCTCTTCCTGAAGTAGATATCTATGTTTTTCTTTTATGTTGTATGTATAGATGTATTCTGTGATTGTTAGGTATTTTTATGTTTATGTCTCTCTTTGTTATGTGTTTGTTTCTTTTATTTTTAAGTCTCTCTCTTTTGTATAAAAAGAAGTAAGAAAGAAGCAGATGTATAATTGATGCCTTGATGATGCTGTTCCTATTAACTTTTTCCACTTGTCTTGGTGCTTTCAGCAATATTGTTTTTTTTTCTTTTAGTTTTTTTTTGTTTTTTTTTACAGCCCTTTTGTCTTTGTTGTACTTATTCTTTAAATGGAATTTGAAAAAAAAATTATTTTATTCTAAGACCATGATTCTTGAAAACATATTCCTATCTTGTTTATGACAATACTTGTTCTTTTACAACCCTTCTTTGTCTTTGTTGTACTTACTCTTTAAATGGAATTTGAAAAAAATTGTTTTATTCTAAGATGATTCTTGAAAACATATTCCTGTCTTGTTATTTCCAACTATACTTGTTCTTTTACAGCCTTTCTTTGTTTCTGTTGTACTTGTTTCGTAATTGGAATTTGAAAAAAATTGTTTTATTCTAAGGCAATAATCTGTTTCTTGTTTGTTTATTTTTTTTGTGAAGTCTACTTCTATAAACATATCTTTGCAACATGTCCATGTAATATAATCTGAAGGAGGCATGTTCTCTATGGCAGTACCTCATGCTTTAGCACCAAAGTAATGGTATTTAACACTTTGAAAAAATGCCAAGGTGACATAACAGTTCAGAATATTTTCCCTCTATTCTCTCTTGGGTAGTTTTCTTTTTATGCAGTTTACTTTTTCCCTCCCTTTCTTTCTTTCTTTCTTTCTTTATTATTATTATTATTATTAACATCATTAATAATAATAGAAGACTTATTTTTTTTTGCTTACTGATAACAAATAGTAATTCTGGTTCCCTTCTCATTTCATCTCTTGGTTTGTAATGGATTTTCAAGTAGATTATAATTACTACCATCAGAAATTAATTTGCTAGTATCTGGATTAAGTTTCTAGACTGAATAATTTCTTTATTACTGGTTAGTATTTTCCGCTTAGATAATAACTTAGAATTAAATATTGTTAAATATATGTTTATATAGTTTGTGAATGATTGCAGTTTTATTGTTTGATCATTAAGGCAGTTTATTTTTTTTAATTGATATTAGTATTAATTTGGATTTACTGTAAATACTTAGCTAGCATTTTAAATACAGAATTCAACAGCAAATTAAATTTTCTAATCTTAATAGAATTAAACATAATTTGTATTTGTTATGAATTTTGAACACAATTTAAAATAGCAGGAAGACAAAACTGTAATAACCTTAAGAAAGTTCTTTTTTGTTTAGTGTTTTTTTTTATATATAATTATTGGGTGTGAGTAAAATTCATTCAGTATTGCTACTTTGAAGGAAAATTAACAATCTTACTTTGTGCCATGTCACTTCTATTTCTCATATGCACATAAAAGGTTGCCTATTATTACTTTATGAATTCTATTTTGAGTTGATTTATATATTTGCTATTTTTTTAAACACTTACAAAATTAAACCGTTCTACTTTAATCATGTACCTTTTTTGCCTTCCATCAGTATCAAGAGTAACTCATTATTTTTTCGCAGTCTAATGTTTTTCACTGACATCAAGTTGAATGATTACAGTGAATCAATTGCAAGGTCTGTTGCAAAGAAAGTTAGATTCTGGCACGAAAAGTTGTCTAGCATGACAATGATCTATCTTGTACATTTATCTACTATTCATCCTTGCAGTGAATATTGCTGCCATATTTGGTCCGGTGCTTCCACTATATATCTAGAGATTTCTCACAGGATTCAAAGAAGAAACTGCAATGTAAGTGGTCTTGACCTGGTATCTCTTCTTTAGTCCTTTCCTCACCACCATGATGTTGCTTCCCTGGGCCTTTTCTATAAATACTTTCAGAATAATTGTTTTACTGAGCTTTATTCTTTTGTGCCTTGGCTTTGCAAATTAAAGCATAATACTATATTGAAGGTAGGTCTCATTATTTTACTGTCAAAGTGGCTAAGTAAGCATAAATTCTATTCTAATAAGTTTTTTCTTTTGTGTTTATCAGTTGTGGAACTCTCTTTTGGCTTCTTGCTTTCTTGACAACTATGATATTCAAAATATGTCAATCTGCATCTCCTTGAATCTTAGGCTTTTAATGTTCTCTTTCTCTTCAATGTTTTCTTGTAGTTTTTTACTCTCAGTAATCCCTTGTATCTCAGTGGCTTTGTCACCTTACTTGAGGTGGAATTATTTCAAAAGAAACTCCAAAAAACCTCCCATAAATGTTTTTGTTCTATACCTAAAAATTTGTAATTGTTGAAAAACTATATCTTCACAGGAGTATTAGGATCAGTTGTTTAGATATTATAGTAATTTAATATTTAAATTATTTTTTTGTCCTGATAAAATTGTAATGTTTATAAATTCAAAAAACATATGTTTTCTAAAAGCTAAGTAAAGTATTAAGAAACAAGAAAATAATACTGAACTATTATGCAATATGAATATGGCAATGAATGCTGGACATTCTCCTCACAAATGAAGAAAAAACTTGAAACAAGAGAAATTTGGTTCTACAGAAGAATGCTGAGAATCCCAAGGGCTGAACATGTGAAAAAACAAGGAAGTTTAAAAAAAAACAAAAAGAAGACTTGCATTTGGAATCAGAAACTTCTAGGGCACATAATGAGGAAGAGGGCTTGGAGAAATCGAAACATACTGGACATACTGAAGGCAAAAAAGAAATCAGCAAATAACTTACCTAATTTGCTGTGTAAACAGTTTGCAGAACGGAGATTATGAGATATAGCAAAATAGAGTATTGCTGCCATATTTGGGCTGAATCTGCCCATCCTCACTTGCCTGTCTTGACAAAGTTCAAAAGCATTTATCTTTAACCAGCAGTATCTGACTCCAATAAATATCTGACTTCCTCTGCTATAACGTATCTTTACAAAAACTAGGTCTGATCAAAAATGGAGTATTGCTGCCATATGTGGGATGAAGCTGCATAGTCTTTACATGCCTGTCTTGGATAGAGTTCACAAAGCATCTACACGGCCTTGGGTGATAAATTATTTCCACCCTTTTCTATAAACAAAATGCTGCAAGCTTATTTTTAATCTATTGCTATTTTCATGGCAAGTGCTCTGATGAGCTACAGTCTTTCATTCCACCACCCCTGACCGTTGCAGCTGAGACGTGCCCTGCTACATACACGAGAATGAATCATCCTCATTCTCTTTGTATTCCATTAATAAGAAATAAGTTCCACTTGAACTGCTTCTTTCTGGAACAGGATGTTTTCCTGATCTTGATCTTCAAGTCTAAAGTCAACGTTTTTTTCATGCATGACCTCATAAACTGCACTTCTTGCCTTTTCTTATACTCATACACCATCACACAGTACAGTAATATCCTACCTTGAGTGGCTCTTGAGATTTGTATTGGATGAACATTAGTATAAAAAAAGCAAATCTTACTAAGAGCTACAAAGGACAGGAAGTGGTGGAGGACTATGATTGGCCATGTCCTGACGGGGAATTGCAGATAGAATATTTGTATCTGTTAGCTGGTGAAATTGTATTGGCTGTATTGTAAGTTAAAAAAAAAAAAAGCCTTAAACTTTTGGGAAGGAAAATTTTGTTTTAATATTTCTAAATTTTTGAAAACATTTTCTTCAAATAAAATGTTGTTTTTGTCAGCTTAGCAATTTAGATATTAAGTTTTTTCCTGAAAATGCTATTAATTATAAGGCAAGCATTTTAATATCAATGTTTCATAGATAAAACTATGAGTCATACTATCATGACCTGAAATAACTTGTAATACTATCAATGATTATGAGGTGTTTGAATAAACAAATATAATTAGCATATTTCTTGTTAATTGCTAAAATATACTATGTATATAACAATCCTTGGTTTAGTCCTGTAATTTAATTCTAATTGTAATTACTACTTCTTGGGAGTCATATTTGAGATTTTTTATTTTTTAGGATGTATTTTATTGTCCTTGAGTGGATTTTTACAAAACAGATAAAAGAAAGAAATAGACATTTTATATAAGAAATTTGTCTCTTTCAATAAATAAATGATATTAGGCTGAATTTTTGTGACGTGGAGTTATTATTGATATGATTTACAATCTAACTAACATCCGCACCTGTTGTTACTATCCCAACATTTAAGCTGAACAACCTACTCCTGTCAATTGAATGGATTCCTTTTCAAATTTCCTGAAGGTTACCTGAAGTGACAAATACCTGAAAAAAGTCAAAGGGTACAACAGCTGAAACATTCTGATAGTAACAAAAACGCTGAAGACTTTAGACTGTAAATAAATGGTATTAGATTTGTTAATGTTCATTATTTGGAATCCGTGAATCGGGTTAGGTATCCGTCAGTCTCAAGAGACTATGGAATTTTTCTCTGGCTGATGTTTCAAGCACATAGTCTTGACAGTTGTTTATTATCTCTCTTCTGTATGTTACTTGGCTAGGTAGATATATAGGACAGACTGTTACCCACATAATAGCCACTCTCAATCTTCAGTCAGTCAGTTAAGTGCCATACGTGATACTTGCTTGGGCGATCATGTCTCTTTTGAGACATGACTGACTGGTTAGAAGATTTTCCCACAGTAGTTTGCTATTACTTTCTGCTGTAGACTGGTTGCTGACTAAGGCTATAGAACCCAATCAGTCCTGTTATTTAACCCATAACTGGAAGAGGGAAAAAGGCGGGTTAATTCCTTTCCCAAGGGTATTTGTGTGCAAATGAATGCAAGGAATTCAACTAGAATTTGAACTTGGCTCCCCTGATTTCTTGTTCCAGGCTGATATCCACTGCACCACAATGCACATCCCTATCTTCACCTTGCTGAAATGCAAATGCCAATAGATGTGCTTCCTATAATGTCATTGGAGTTGCCAGGATATTGCTGAATACAACCATGAATTACATTACGGTTCTCTGGATTCTTGTTTGGAGTTAACTCATGAATGATTACGGCTACATGGTAGCACTGGTTTTTAATAAGTTTTTCTGAAGCATTATTAAATGCGTTACACAATTGTAACATTATGAGCGATATTTAAAAAATACTGCTTGACATGTTATTGTTGTGTAATGCAAACATTTAAAAAAAATGAATAATTTACAAAGAAACTTCTTTGTAGACATTATCATTTAACTAGTCTGTTCGAAAAAAGAAAAGAAAAAGAAAACCAATATTTATGAAACTAAGTTAAAATAATTTAATGACATGAGATAACTGAGACTAACTGATATGAATCTTAACTGGCTAACAAAATTTAAATTTTCATTTGTATAGATTTCTTGCTTGCAATGAATATTCAACAATGAGAATCGTTATAACTTTTGAGTTAACAGCAATTGTAGCATTTTTAAGTTGTATAATTGATGAATTCAAATCATAGCTTAGTCAGTTGAATTTATTTTTGCACTAATTTCCTGACTAATTAAATAATAGTATTCTGGATTGGAGTGGCAACCAGTGTAATAGAATGAAAATTATGAATTCCAAACAACAGAGAAGGCAGCAGGAAACCACTTCACTGTCTTTTCCAAGAATAATGACAATTCATAGATAAAAAGAAAAGATCCCTGATTGTCAATATCCTGAAAGAACATGACATTTAAATCTTTAAAAAAGGTAATGGGAAACTATTCCACTATCTTTTCCAAGAATCATGAGAAACCACTGCACTATCTTTCTCAAGAATTCATAGCAATTTACAGATAATAAAGAAAAGGAATCTGTGAGAGGAATTGTCTATATCATAAAAGGTCATGTCATTAAAAAAATGTTATTAAAGCTGAAGCCAAAAAAAGATATTTTCAAAATAATTTTTAAAAAAGTGACTATTTATATATTTTTTGAAGTAATATATATTAGTAATGATTTGCAGACATTTTTTTAAAATTATTTCACGCCAAGCAAAGTGATAATGCCACTAGGACACAGGGAGTGAAAGTGAATGATAAAACTTTAGTAGTGAGATGAAGTGTAACAGGATTTAGGAAGACAGAATATGACGATTGATGTTACATTTACATTTTTGAAGATTGTAAGTGGCAGAGATGCAAGAAATCTAAAAGATTTTCCAATTTCAAAGGCGAGAAAAGAAACTGTTACAATAGAAGAGATGGTTGCATCTAGCTAGTTCAATAGTAAAACAGTGAGACCTAGTTGCCAAGCTAGTAGCACGCTTAAATTCGTTCAGTCAAGGCACTAAGGATAAAAGTTGATCAGAACTGCTGCCATGAAAATATTTGTAGAAAAGAAGAGAAGCCATAATCAGGATCGATTACATTATAGACCCTTCTCAGAATTTTGTCAGAAATTTTGAGATATACAGTAGGAGTGTCAGACCAGATATGACAGCAGTATTAAATAAAACCAAACGGTTTGAAGTTTTTCCCAAGCAGGCAGCAAATTAGTGTGTTTTTAGCTGCTTTTTGTTCTCTGTACAATGAAGGAAAAAGAAGGTTAATTGTGAAATCATAAAATTAACTGAAGGCCAGATAGTGAATACTGTGAACAATGTTTGGTTCATTTAATGAATAAAGTGAGTAATTTAAAAAATATTTATGAATTTAGCTTGTATATCCAAGTCTATGATAAATTAGATTTTTGTCATTTGCCTTTATTCCTAAATATGAGGCCATTTTTTTTTTTTATTAGTCAGCTATTAATTTATTTTCCCGATACAATTTCTTTTGAAATATAGCTTTTGTATATAATTGTCACAAAAATTGATTTCTTGGCACTATAGGGAATATGCTTTCTGGTTCAGGGACACTTCTTGAATTCATACATTCAAATCATACAGTTAATAATTCTTTAAAAATTTCTTTTATAAGAAATATTTATTTTTAAGAAATATTTTTTGGCCAATTTTAAATGAAATATTTAATGTGTCTTGTTGACTCAAGTTTCTTAAACAAAATGTTTCAAAGATTAATTAAATGCAGTAAAGTTGAAAGCTGTCGAATCTTATTATTTTAACTGACCAAGATTAAAATTGTGCAGTATTTGATGAAAGTTAAACAAATTATGGTTTAGGGATAAGGTATGTTTTTGAACTGAAACAGTATTAATTCATTGTACACATGAAATATTTTAGTAGCTCCAAACTTCGTTGGGAGAATGTGTATAACTTGTGATAATATTAGTCTAAGTGGATGCAGTCTCCACTTAATTTTATAGATTTATAAAGAAGAGACTTAAAGCAACAGAAATGTGGTTCTACAGAAAGATGCTGAGGATACCTTGGACCGAATCTGTGAGCATTGACAAGGTTTTATAGAAAATTGAAGCAAAAAAAAAAAACCTAACATCAGAAAGCAGTTTAAATTTTTAGGGCACATAATGAGGAAAGAAGGCTTGGAAAATTTGATACTCACAAGATGGATTGAGGGGTAGATGAAAACAAGACCTAACATAATGAGTTTGAGAAAATGGATGGTAGAACAGGGTTTAGAAATAATGAAAAGACAATTTAGAGCTAAAAGGGATTTTTATAAACCTAAAATACCAGGTTTTGACTAATCAACCAATGTGAGTGCCCCAGTTTGGCGTAATTGTTAGCAAGGCTAGTCTGGTTGACTGTGATTGCTGATAAGTGAGTTTGATCTTTACTCTGTTCCCCTATACTATATTTGACATTAAATAAACCAACAAGAATTAACAAAGCTTTAACAAATTGTAAAGTTAGCCAAAAAACCATTGCAAGTATCTTTCCATGGGATGATGGCTAAAGAGGCTATGCTTGTTGACCATTACTACTGAGTAGTGAGTTCAATCTTCACTGAGTGTGCCATAAAAAATTCAACATTAAATAACCAAAAAGAGTTGACATGTAAAATCAGTGAACCTGAACCAAACATTATTCCATGATTTCTTGTATATGAACTAAATATTTAAGTTGAAAAATTTACATACACTGTAAAATTTTGGTTGTATTTGAAAATATATAAAATGGTTGAATAGCTATACAATATCCCCACCTAAACAAAAAAAAGTTAAACAAAACAAATGAAGCAAATATAATTTGCTTAAGTATTACAGTAGAGTGATAGATATTAAAAGTATTTATACACTTACAAATGTCTTTGAGTTTTAAAAATTAATAGCTCGTCTGTATTAGCATGGTGTTTTAATATTACTCTTCTTTGTATGACAACATTCATTTAGTTGTAGCAAGCTACCACCTTGCTCCTTGTTCACATCTTATAGCATTAGTTTTATAGAAAGCATAAGTGTTAAAACTAATGAGAAACGCTAAAAAATAGAGAGCATTGCTTTACACAAGTCTAGATTGTCACTTAAAGCTATTTCCAAACAACTGCAAGTTCCCAGACCGTTTGTGTAACCTATAGTTAAGAAATTCAAGTCTACTGGGAGTTTAAGTATTTTGTCAAGGTCAAGAAGAAAGTCGAAACATACAGAACAGCAGAATAAAAATTGGTCAGGATTTTATAAAAAGAATTCAAGGATAAACCAGAACTGGTGAAAGAGTTAGACCACAAGTAGACACAGTGTCTGTAGTCAAAAGACTACTGTATGGAAATGACATTGAGTTGTTGTACAAGAAAAAAAAAGTTACTGCTGCAATCTGAGCATGTGAAGACTTGCTTAAAATTTTCAAATGATAACTTTTTGGGAAGTGAGCTATGGTTGGCCAGAAATTAGTTTGAAGTGTTTAGGTACAATGACTAGAAATTTGTCTTTTTTTCTCTCTTTCTATGTCACTTCAGGACATGGACCATCATTATTCTTCACAATTTCCCCTTTTTTGTTGTTTTAAGTAATTGTTACTTTTTATGACCCCCACTTTTTTTTTAATCTTTCTGGTACTTGTTCCATTAATCTACTCAAGCTCATCAATTGTTTTTTTTCATCTTCTTTGAACGTTTCCTGTGTGTATTAAATTCTCCAAGCTGTCTTTAATCATTTTTTCCAAAAATTTCAACTGTCTCTTTCTGTTTGTTAGCAGCAGTTTCTTTGTAGTTCCTATTCTTCTGTATTTTCATACATTTTGTTCATGTTCAACAATCATTGGTAGAACCACATCCTTGATGCTTCAAGTCTTTTCTGTATTTGTATTTCACTGCTATATAGCAATTTAAACATTTTATATCCATCCAACACCCTTTTCTTTTGTTTCTAAATAACCTCTTTTGATATTTTTCTCAGTTTCTGAAAATCATCTTTTGCTATTTCTCTGTGCTTTCAGATTTCTCTGTTAAACTTTCTGTTCTATATTACAATGTTATCCAGCTAGTTAAATTTCTGCACCAGCTTGAATTCAATATTCCTAATATGTAAATCAAACCTTTAGGTTCCCCTTTTGCTGACAACTGTCATCTTATGGTTAATATTTTTTTTTCTTGTTGCTTTCCTTAATCACTTTGGCTAATATATTTTTTTATTCTGAATCTATTATTAATGCAATGTTGTCTGTATATTAAAATTAAATTTCCAAATAATAAACATCCTGGTAGTGGCTTCTAGTCTTTTTTTTTTTTTTTAGAATCAACTCACTGTAAATTTGGTCAGAAAATGTATCATTTTGATATTTATTTGTTTTCTCTCTGCATGCATGCTGTTTCTTTCCAATTTATTTGAATCCTTCTGCGCTTCTGTTGATCACTTTCATAGCATCCTGATCATGAAAATTGCATTTTTTGTTCCAGTATCTTGAACACAGCCAAACTATTATTGCTTTTTCCAGTATGATTCTATTCTAAGCTCTGTTCATAAGAATTCTAATTGTTAGTTTCGTTATGTGGCTTATCAAGCAGATTATTCAATTCATTCCTGAATTCTTTAAAATTGCTATGAATGTTAACCTATTTGGATTCCAGTTTGTTTTTAATCATTATAATCCAAGCAAGGTTAATAAAACAACTATGATGCAAAGGGTGACTGGGTGTGAAAGAATATGAGAAAAACATTAAGGAGAGAGTGTAAGAGAAAAAAACTGTTAGCATAGAATTTATGGTTACATCTAGTCATTTCAACTGTAAGATGATGAGAGTTTACCATAGAGGCAAGTTAATCAGAACAATTGCCATGAAAATATTTATAGAAAAAGCATAGGAAAACTATGCGAGAAAGTGACTGACACCAAAATTTTGTTGCTATCCCATATTTTTTGTTTATCACTTTGGTAATGTTATTGAGAATATGTCGGCAGTGTAACAGATAGTAGTGTGGAAAGTGAAATTAACCTGACCTAATGGATTCATATCTGGTCGTACCTTCTGTATTGAATGTGGATAGAATTAATCAATGTAGTTTGACTCTTACTAAAGACAATTCTTGTGAAATGTCTCTGGTCATGATTATTAAGGATCAGTGAATGGTCACTGCCTTCTTTCAAGTATTTTTTATACAAACAGGACACCATAAATAGAAGACTAACAAAAGTCCCTACAATTTCAGAAGTTAATCCAACTGCTACCCACTATCATGCTCTGTTCACACTCTGATAATTCATGTCGCTCCACCATGAGCAGCCTAGCTGTTGTTTACATTGACTTGCCAGGTATCAGATCACAGCTGATATAAGTCTTGGTTTTCTGATGATACAGTGAGCCACCTACCATTACACTTTCATACTTTTACCCATAATTTCTTTTAAGTGTGTTACTAGATTGGTATCTATGACCCACCCTTTTACCATTGAAATAGTTAAATGTGATTGCCACTTCTACTCAAATAGTTTTATTTTGTGCACTTCCCACCTGTGGAACTCAATTCTATTTACTTGCTTCCCTGATAGTATAATCTCCAAAAATTTAAATGCAATGTCAATTGCCATTTTCTATCTTCCTGAATCCTGTTCACCTTTTATCCTTTCTTCAATGCTCCCTGTACCCAATCTTTTCTCTCACTGTAACCCTCTGTGCACTGGTGGTGATCCCACTTTGAAATGATTTGTAAAAAAATTGAAAAAAAAGTAAAAAAAAATTTTTTAAATATATATTCTGTGTCTGTAATATAATGTTAGTTATTTTTCTGCTACTTATTACAGAAGGCATCTACTAATTTCTTAAAATCTTGACAATTTCAACTTGGTATTTCCAGCACTGATCATCATGAGGAATATTTATATCACCTGTCAAATTTGATATTTCTAGAACACCTATTTATTGACTGTATCAATGAGCGGTTTCTTCCTGTTCAGTAGAATATAGCAATATTGGGTTTTGAGGTTTTATTTAGCATAGCATGACTGTATCTATTAGCAGTTCTCATTTATTTCTGTTCAGTTGGGATTACAGTTTTGCTCGTTATCTACGTCATTGTTTTTTTTCTAACCATACATTTTTGATGAACTTCTTGCTATTCTTACTATATAGATATGATAAAGTAATATTTTGTGTACTTTGTAAATTTATCTGATGAGAGTTTAACTATTTCCACTCATGAATAGGAGAATTCCACTAGTTATAGTAATATTTTGTATAGTAAAATGAAATAAAGTACATCAG
This sequence comes from Ascarosepion bandense, assembly GCA_037127315.1. Taxonomy (NCBI): domain Eukaryota; kingdom Metazoa; phylum Mollusca; class Cephalopoda; order Sepiida; family Sepiidae; genus Ascarosepion; species Ascarosepion bandense. The sequence continues at coordinate 238,201 of JBBBDQ010001217.1, read as the reverse complement.
ATTGGCAATTAGCAGATTCATAATGTGAATGTTTGTTTTTTGACGCTAATTGCTTTCAGTCCATATGTTCCCTCTTTAGTAAATTCTTTTTTCAATTTCCAAACCTGTTAAGCTATAGATCAGTGTTTCTCAACCTTTTTTTTCCTTCAGGATGCACTAGTAGATTAACTAAAACTTTGGAGCACACTTTAAATTTTAAGTAGGAAAAATTAGTCATGAAATATAGAAATAAGAAAATAATAAAGAAGTCTTCTGAAATAAGCATTTATTTTTAAAACTTATTTTGTATATTTAAGTTTGCTTGATATGCTTTGGTCATTTTTTGAATGTTAGGCTTTATATGTGATAAACATTCTCTTGTTTTCTCATCAATGCATTTAATATTTGATCTGTTTTTGCGCTTAATATTGATAAGTGCAGAAAATCCTAATTCACAAAAGTACAGTGTGGAAAATAGCAATTCAATGCTTTACTAGCTTTTGAAGGATATTCTTCTTTAATGGAAATCTAAAATTGATCAGTGGTCACCTCTTTATGCTTCATTTGTAAGCCACAATCAGCAGATATAGTGACCAGCTTGTCGTCTTCTGTTAAGAATAAACCAACATCATCAGTTAAAACATCAATTGACATAGACATGGAAGCTAAATGCTTCGTGCTTCTAGTTTTTTAAAAATAAAGTTTTTTTTTTAAATCTGAAAATAATTAATAAATTACCTGTCTGTTAACCTGGCTACCTTTCAGGGCATATTAGTGCACTGGCTGAGAAATGTTGTTATAGACGATGGATTGCAGGTGAAATTGAAGGAAGGTCAGGGAAAGTAATCTAATGGACTGATGCTTTATTAACTATCAGTGAAAAGTATACAAATATGGATGTAATTTTTTAAGCAATTAATAGATATTTATCTAACATTATTTCTTTTTACTATAAATGTTATTATATTTAATGCGTACAAGTATTTAAGTATCCATCCTCAATTTTTTTAACCAAAAAATCAATGTCTACCAGCTTTTTCTTTATTAAAGAAAAAAGGAGCCATATCTTCTATAAAATATTCAATGTTTAGGCTGGTAAGCATTAACTTCACTTCTTAAAAAAACATGATGTGCACTCTCTAAATATAATGTTTATAGTAATTATAAATATATTGGTGTACATATTTCTGTTTAAATTTTTTTTTCAATCAAGGTTTTAACATCATTGTTGCTTTGTTTGCATTAATTTTGCTGCAATTTTTTTATGACAGTATTTTGCACTGTTTGCATTCTTTCATCTTTCTAAAATGTTTGTTGTATTTTGGATGATTAAACTGTTCTAAAGGAGCATTTTGTTGCCTCCCACATCTGATACCCCTGCTTTTCATTTTGCTAAATTTCCTATTTTTTGAGATCATGTTTTAAGCAAATCAATTTCATCATTCTTTTTTTTTTTCCTTAGATCAGTTACTTTAATGTGCAACTGATATGTGTAGTAGGACTAAGGTTATTTAAGCTATTTTTAAAATAGATTAACACATTTTAGCAATAAACAGAAGTTTAGGCATATTCAAAGAATATAGTTTCCACAGAAACCCTTCTACAAACTTTCTACATGATGAATTGTAACAAACAACTTATGGTAATAAAACACATGCAGGAGAAAAAAAAAAAGTCCTACTTCATTTTTTATTTGTTGTCTCATTGAGAAAAGACACAGGTGTGTCCAAAAATTCCAATTTTTAAAAACTTTCTCACCATACCTCCTTTTAGCCAAAAAGCTTACTAATAGTTGGCGGTATTGTATTAGGTTGTGTTTGTTTGTTTATTCATGGTCAAGTTATCTCCAGACCCACTGGATGGATTCAAATGAAACTTTGAAGAATGATCGGCCTTATGACCGACACAAAATGATTAAATTTTGGGTTTGATCCAGTATGGGAAAAAGTTTCTGGGTTATTTTCTTGTTTTATAAATAAAATTTAATTTTTGCCTTTCAAATGCCAAATACTGAATTATCTCATTGAATCATTTTAAATACTGAATTATCTCCCCTGTTTCATTGAAGTGTGCATTTTGAGAGTGGTTGAGTTAATTTTTTTGTATTTTCATTCTTAAGTGATCAAGTTTGTTGCAGTTATTTTTTCTCATTTTAATAATCGTCTCTTGTTAACCACTAATATGATATCAGTATTGCATTGGTGGAGGTTTGCTGTCTTTGACTGCTCTTTATTGTTATTTTTATTATCAATATTATTATTTTTTTATCCTTTGAATTACTGGCTTACTATATCTGCATCCACACACACACATATATGTATTTATGTCCATCAACTTTTGACAATGTTTGTCTCCAGTTTATCAATTTCTTAATAAATTATTACCTTACATTAACATATTCCTCATTTTCTTTCAGTTTTGTTACTTACAAAATATAATGTATAACTTGATATGATGATGTTGCCATTTGTATGACATTTCAGCTGTTGCTCTAGCCTTCTTCAGGAATTTCGAACTGAACTACTTATTATGATCACTGGGATATATCATTTCTTATGCAAAGCGTCTATTGGTTGTCATGAGTTATCTCCCTCTAACTGGCGTCTCTAAGTTACTTGTTCACTACTGCTCTTGCCTGGTATTGAACTCACAACTCTTTGGGTAAAGTCACTGGAACTAACCAATGTCTATATTCACTTAAGGAACACATAGCCTAGGTGGATATAGATGTTGGTTAGTTCCAGTGACTTCACCCAATAAGTTGTGAGTTCAATACCAGGCTACTGCAGTGATGAACAAATAATTTAGAGAGAAAAAGAGATAATTACATGGCTACCAGAAGTGGTATTGCACATGGAATGAGAATGATATACCCCAGTGATTGTAATAATAGATTTGGTCTGATATTCCTAGCACCTGAAGAAGGCAGGAGCATACAATGGCTGTAATGTCATACAAATGGCAACAAAGATGAGGACAATAGTCTGAATAACGTAAATAGTGTAAATACTACCTCATCTCAGAAATATAGACGAATACTGATATGATGATGTATGTTAATTTTGGTACTAGAAAATTAACTGTACTTCCCATCAGTCAAGCAATTGAGTGAATATAATTTTGCTATGTATTTTTGAATGTTGTTTTTATTATATTGATATGATGTTACATAGCTTAAAATCTGTCAAATTTAGATTATTTACCAACAAGAAAAAAAAAATTAAAACAAGTTTTGTAAAATTCAACTGACAAGGTTTTCCTGTTAAATTTTTCAATTTTTCATTGTATTTTTCCAATTTTTGCAGATTGTGTTTTGTTCTATTTTTTGTTCAAATGGTTTTGGAATGCTATAACACAAATTAATTGAAATATGTATGTATTATATAAGAAACATTATCTGTAGAATAATTTCAGAGCTTGACTGCACTAGAAAAATATTGGAATATAGCTAACAAAATCTTGTATAGCATGCATATACAGTTCTTGATAACAACTGAGATAGTCAAAATACTAAATTAGAGAGCCAAGTTTGAATTCCAGTTGAATTCGCTTTTCTCATTTAAGCAAAATACCCTTGGAGAAGGTATTAATCCATATCTTCTCCCTTCAGCTATAGGTTGAATAGCAGGACAGATTGATTTCTATAGCCTTAGTTGGCAACCAGTCTACTGCAGGAAGTAATGGCAACCTACTGCGGGAAAATCTTCTGCCTAGTCAGTCATGTTTTGAAAGAGACATGATTGCCCAACTGTGTGTCATATTGAAATACTAAAGTGTAACTTTATTCAATAAAAATGCCATTGGCCTTAACCACGGCATCTAGATGACTTTGAAATCTCCTACAACTCTTCTGGACAGTCTCCTTATTTAAGTTGGTGAATGCAGCCATAATCCTTGCTCTCAGTTCATCTTTGGTGTTACATGGAGTTTTGTTGGTATTTCACTCAACTGCACCCAAGCATAATAATGTGGGGTTACAGTCTGTAGAGTTAGGTGGCTAGATGTAAGGTGTGATCTGGTTGCAGAAATTGTCTGACAGCCATGACTGAATTCTCCTGTTTCTGGGTCGTGGGGTAGAATCCTGTTGCTAGACATAGGTTCCCTCTTTTATACAAGTTTCAGGGTACTGCAGTTAAATGTTTTATTTACTTTACTTATTAGCTAAGCATAAGCACACATCTATATACACACCATCATCCTTATCCTCATAATCTTTACTACCTCCTCTTACATTTATATCATGCTCTTTATTTATCAACTTCGCTATCTTGAGTGGCTTTTCAACCTTGTATTGGGTGAACTTGAGCAAAAATAACACACCCACATATGTATGTATGTAGTATGTGAACATTTCATTTAGGAATTATCTCTAGACAAATTTATAAAATACAAATTTTTTTATAATTTTTTTTATTATTGTTGAAATTATGATTTTTCTTTAAAATTTCAGTCTGACTATGGAACTCCTTCCTCACTTTCTCCTTTACCCTCACCTTCGACCTTACATAGAAAATCAAGAGATGACTTGCCTATGGCATTACACTACAGTTATCGCAGGTTACAAAGAACATTATCAGAAGAGACTCGTCAGAAAACCCGAGATGGAACGCCACTCACACCCACTTGTAGTTCAGGAAGCCATCCTTGTTTACCTGGAAGCCACTTAACAAGTGAGTTTAATTCTTTCTCTTTTGGTTTTTTTCTTTTTCTCAACATGGCATTATCTTCAGTTATAATATTAACATGGTGTTCTGTCATTTGTCTCATGTTGGTTGGCTTTAAAAATCTCATCATTTCCTTTTCATCAAAAGAAAAAAAAAATGACCCTTCATGTCAGTATCCACACAGTCATAGTGTAGAAACATAAAATAAATTTATGAAAAATTCTTGGAAAATACATTTCAACAGTTGTATATAGATTTTATGGATTGATTTGTTTTAATCAGCAGGCTACTTAAAACTAGAAAATACTTTTAGATTGTAAGAATTCTTTGAAGTTAATAATAATTTTCTGATACAAGTCCTATTAATTAACCTATAGCTGGGGAAGAATAGGCGAATTCATACCACCACCAAAATTATTTGTGTATAAGTGAATATAACAAACATGACTGGAATTGGAGAGCCAAATTCCAATTCTGAGGTGTTATCCATTACACTACTGACACATCCAACCTAGCAGCCTTGGTATTTACAAATGGTTACTCATCTGTGTACTAACCAGGCTTGATATTGCTTAATTTTGGTGATTGTATGAGAACCAGTTTTTCAGCATGATATGTTCGTAAACTGAATGTTAAAGAATTATGTTTTGAAATGACAAATTAGAAATATAAAAGAGAAGAATATGTCTTGAATTTATATTTCTTTTTGTGTAAAACAGTTATATTTTGCTAAAATATCGAGTTAGAAGAAAGGGCTGTTAACTGTAAGAAGACAGACTGTATGGTTGTCAGCAAGAGGAACAGCACAAACTGTGAACTATAACAGAATAAGAAAAATGTCATACAGGAATCCAAAAGTGCATTGGAATAGTTAAAAATGCCTTCCAGGAACTAAGCAAAGTATTAAGAGTTGATAAAATTTAAAAGAAAAGAGTATTGAACTGCTGTGTAATAACTATCTTATAAAATTTAAATGCAACACATATTGCAAACTTCTGTCTTCCTGAAGCCTGTTCTTTTATTGTCCTTTCTCCTCACTAAAGTCTTCTCACTCTCCTTCACTTCCAGTAACTACTTGCATTTTAGTGGCATTATTGCCTTGCTTGGGATGGAATAATTAAAAAATAAATATGGCAGTGAATGTCAGAAATTACTTTACAGATGAAGAGGATACTTTAAGTGACAGAGAGGTGGTTCTACAGGATTCTATGAATTCCATGGACAGAACATAGGAAGTTTTAAAGAAAATGGAAACAAAAAAGGACTCTTATACTTAGAATCAGAAAGAGGCAGTTGAAATTTCTGTGAAAGCACAATGAGAAAAGTAGATTTGGAGAATTTAACACTCATAGAACATATTGATGACAAGGGGGCTGAGCTGAGAGAAACTTGGTTACCTAAATAATGAATTTGTGTGAATGGATAGCAGGGTGGATACTGGAAGGAGTGGTATGGGGATATATATTGCTCAAAGCTGTGGAGAACCATGATCAATTATTGTCTGAAAGGACGTAGCACATAAAAGAAGACTGTTTTATATCTAGTTATATGACTGTTGGCTCACTATGTCAGTTTTAGTGAGGAAGGAAAAAATATTTTTAATTTTTAATAATTTTCTACTTATGAAGATGAGTAAAAAAAAAAAACAACAAAAAAGCTGTCTTTCATTATTCATGCTCTAAATGCTCTCATATAGTGCAGACTATATTCAGTATATAAAGGAGCTAATTGCATGTACAATGTATATATTATGTACAAGTTCTTCTAGGTTGAACTCTGCTAATGATTCTGGTTATCAGGAAATTTGTTTATTGAAATATATAACCCGCCTTTTATCATCAATTCAACAAAAATACTCTTGTATTCTTTATCAGTTACATTTAGCATGGACATTCTTAAAGGTTATATTTAGAAGTAATATATTGATATTTCAATTCCAGCCTAGTCTTTTGAATTCATGTCACATTAATGTACTTGAAAGAAAGCATGAATCTATCTTTTCTCAGCTATGGCTTAAATAGCAGGCTAGATTAGATTCTCTAACCTTGGATGGCAGCCAGTTTAAGAAAACAACTTTGAATCCAAAACCACTAAAAGAGTAATGGAAAACTATTTCAATATCTTGTCATGACAATTTCCAGATAAAAAAAGAAAAGGAATCTGTGGAGAGCCATGATTATTTAACACATCACTCAATACGTCTTGTGCCTGACATATAGATGGTGCCACTAATAAAAAATCCATATGATTTTTATGAAGTACTAACCTTCAAATGGCATGTGACAAAATTTGAACCCAATCGGATCATTAGTTTACAAATTAAAGTTATTTAAGTGAAGCTACTGTTGAAAATTTTCAAAACGATGGAAAAATCTCAATTTGATGTGTTAATAAAGTGTTGCTTTCTGATGGGGAAAAAGTACTGTTCAAGCAAATTAATGGCTTGATAAGTGTTATTCCAATTCTGCTTCATTGGAAACAACAGTTAAGAGGTGGTATGCTGACTTTAAACGTGGTCATACAGACACACATGATGCTGAACGCTCAGGTCGCCCAAAATTGGCAGTTGTCCTGTAAAACACCAAACATATTCACTTACTCGTTTTGGTTGATGGTAAATTGAAGTTGAGTGAGATAGCAGAGGAGTAGAACATGTCAGAAAGCAGTTTATTCATCATTTTGAATGAACATTTGTCAATGAGAAAGCCGTGTCTGCTCACAGTCGTTCAAAAACAACGCGTTGATGATTCAGAGCATTGTTTCCAACTGTTTCAATGCAACGATGAATTTTTGCGTAAATATATGACAATGGATGAAACATGGATCCACCACTTCACTCCAAACTCAAATCAGCAGTCAGCCGAGTGGACAGCAGCAGGTGAAAGCCATCGAAAGTGACCGAAGTTGCAAACATCAGCAGGCAAGCATTTGGCCTTCGTATTTTGGGATGTGCAAGGTATTTTTGTTCATCAATTAGCTTGAGAAAGGAAGAACCACCAGTAGCAAATATTACATAGCATTATTGGTGCATTTGAAGGAAGAAATTGCCAAAAAACGGCCACAAATGAAGAAGAAATAAGTAATGTTTCACCTAGACAATGCTCTGTGCCACAAGTCAATTGCAACAATAGCAAGGCTAAATGAATTGCAATATTTGTATGTCAATCTCAGACCAGTTCTATGCACAGTCACAGAAGAATTGAATCAAAGAATGTTGAGAAGCTAAAGTTGAATGAATGAGAAAAGTAAGAAAAAAAATCAGTGGGGTTAGCTGCTTTTTCCTGTTTTCAAAATGAAGCTATAATTGATTTTCATTTCTGTAAGTAAAGACCATTTGGAGAATATGAATGTAGAACGTAGTGTCGATTCTTTTTACAATGAAGTGATTGATAAGTTTTTTTCTTTTGTTTTTTTTATCATCATTTAATGTCTGTTTCCTTGGCTAGCATAGGTTGGACAGGGTTTTCTTGATGGCTCTGTAATTGAACCATCATGAAAATATTAGAGTGAGTTTTACAGCCATATGCCCTTACTAACACCAACCATTTTAGGAGAGTGGAAACTCAGTGGTTTTATTGAGACACCATCTCTAGGAAGATTACCTACCAAGGTTAAAGAGGTCAGCTTAACCTATTCTACACAAAATAGAACTGATCTCTGTTTTCTTTTACATTTATTTGTGAGCAATTTGTCAAAAAGAAATAAAGAATTGAATTACAAATAAATAAGTTTTAAGTATATCCTTATTTGTTGTTTTTATTTTCTGAGAGTTCTTTCATAAACATTAACAGTCATCATGATCTGTGTATCCTGGTTTAATAGTATCTGTTTTATCTATGAAGACCACTGGCTGCAAAAAATCAAATCTTGCCATATAGACTTATGCTTTTTTTTATCCCTTAGCAGTGTTATCTGTGATGTTTTGTATATATACACTAGTGGTATTAGTAGTAATATATTCTTGGATTATTAAATGAAGTATTGCTAATTATTATTTATTTGATGACCCAGACTAAGCGCAACCAACCCCAAAGAGCCAAATGATGGAACAAGCGGATGATGATTACAACAGGTCTCAATGGTTGAATTAGCAGATGAAGAGTGCTATGCATGACAGACATTTGAAATTAAAACAGTTAGTGACAGTTCATTGCAGTTTCATAACTGGATTCTGCATGTCTCATTACATACATGGCACAGGAGAAGGCCATGGAAACAAGTGTGTGGGTCACTTCATGGGAAATTGAGGTCCACCTTAAGCAAATTCATGCCATCAGCACTTTCTTTTACTCTGATTTAATTTGATGGCCATTAGAAAATAATGCAGATTAAAAATAAAGGCGTTCCTGGAAAATGCAGAATAAGACTACATGGTTAGGTTTCTACTATTGGTTATTATAACTCAAGTGGCAAAATAACTCTCATTGTGAGACAGACTTTGGAAAAAGAAATATAAATCTTACTATTTCCAATTTTGGATTTCGTTTTTTTTTAATATAATCATTTAACCCCAAGCAAGGCAGAAATGCCACTGGTGTGCAGGGGATTACAGTGAGAGAATAAAAAGCTGCAGGAGATGTTGAAGAAATGATAAGTGATGGATGTGAGTCAAGTACAGAAAAGATGGCAGTTGATGTTGCATTTAAACTTTTTGAGATTGTAGCTATCAGGGAAGCAAGCAAATGGAAGTAAGTTTCACCAACAAGAGGTGCAAGATAAGAAACTGTTTGAGTAGAAGAGGCAGTTACATTTAATTTATTTCAGTAAAAGAGGTGGAACCTTGATGCCAAGCTTGTAGTAAGAGTAAATACATATGGTTGGGGTACTGGGGATAAAAAGCTTGTCAGGGCAGTTACTATGAAAAAACTTGTAGAAAGGACAAAGTGAAGCCACACCATGTAAATGAAAACGTGACTGAGGGTGGGCTGCCAAGTCAAGATTGATTATATTGCAGATCCTCCTTTTGATTTTGTTGAGAACCTCAAGATGAATAGCTGGAACACCTGACCAGATATGACAACAGTATTTAATGCATAATGGTAGATTTATAAATGTGCAAAATCAATTCTGTCGAGAAAAACATTCTGGCACGACACAGTAAACAAACCATCCTAGCAGTAGCTATGGATTCAATGTAGTCATTCCATTTGAGGTCATTTGAGAGAATGAGGCCAAGAAGGTGCAGTGCAATGCTCTCTAGGAGATTAGCATTATCCATTTTAATGGTAGGCAGGAATGTTTCTCTATGATGTTTAAAGGAGAGCAGCTTTGTTTTGGAGGCATTAATATTTAATAGTCATTTCCTATCCCATTCTATCACAGATTAGAAGTCCTTTTAAAGTGCAGCAGCCAAGTTTACTTTGTTATCCTTGGCAGACTTCTTACAGAGATGATATGATATGTCAGTTAATGACTGATCCTAGACTTGAAGAGGTTAAGATTGTAGTTAGGAGGAGCATTCACACAGGAGTCTGTTAGTAGTGATAGGCTTGTGATATTTCATTTGTAGGGTAGAAAATAAGCCATAATCCAAAAAGCCATGTAACTCTATTCTAATTTTAGAAACAATCATGGCAATAGTCTTCTTAATTAATTACATTCCAATATTACAGAGTTTTTGTTTTTACGTAACAAGCGTTTCTTTTTCAACAACTCTAGAAGTCACCCTTTAGTGTGAACTTTAGGGCAGAAGGCTTTTGGGTCTTTGGCCTTTTACCTTCAGCATCCTATGTATGTAAAAGTTATAAGAATTTCGAAATAATAAAATTATTTTATCTTTATTCAACATAATTTTGCTTCATATACGCAACTGGTGTCTTTTTTTTTTTTTTTTTTTTTAAATAATCATATCACCCCAAGCAAAGCATTTTACTGCCACTGTTTTGCAGGGGGGTTACATAAGGAGGAAAGTTTTGAGAGAGAGTGACAGGTTATAGGGGGTGTCAGGAAGTGGGTAAGAGAAGGATGAAAATACTGATGAGAGTGGAGTAGACAGAGAAAGGAGCATGAGAGAGAGGATGCAGGTTAGTGAGATAGGAGATGACTATTGACTTTACATTTAAATTTTTGGAGGTTGTAGCTGTTGGGGAAGTAAGTAAATAGAAGGGAATTCCACAGGCGAGAAGTGCAAGAAAAGAAGCTGCTGGAGTAGAATTTGCTACGTTTTTTGTTTGTTTACATTTATTTGCAGGCAATTTTTCTTTTCTTCTAAAATCCCCATTCTTTACGATCCCTTCACATAAAATCGTTCTTAAAACTTTAAGGGAACCCAAACTATGTTATATTTAGAATACATCACAGTACGCATGCCAGATAAAGAAAAAAAAAACATGAGCAATGTACCGTGCTTTGCTTAAGATTTAATTATGGTTTAATTAAATGATATCACTTGTGACAAAAAGCAAAATTAAAGTTAAACTATTAATAAAGAATTGTTTTTTTAAAAACTTTCACTCTGTTTGATATTTAAATTTAACTTCAAATGAAATATTAAATTTTTAATTGTGTATAACTACAGTAGTTACTACCTGTTACAGTGTTACTTCAGGTTGTTTATGATTTGCTGAGATTGAAAAACAGATGGACAGACACATGTACACAGCACTTTATTTATATAGATGTATTGTCTGAAATTAATCTGTTCTGTTTACTAAAAATCATTCTGAAATATAAGAAATTGAAAAAGAAAATTAAATAGACTTATATTGATTTTATTTTTTTCATTTTTTACAAATTTTTCCATAAGCATAACCACATGCTTTAATTGCATATTGTTTTATTCAAACATACATTTTTCAAGTTTGTTGTTATTAAAAACAAAACATCATTGGTTGTATTTTTAGAATATGAGTGATTAGATCTTTTAAAGATATTTGAAAGATCATATCACTTTCATTTGAAGGTTGAAGTTTGTATAGATTTTTAGATTTTGTTGCAGATTCTTGAATTATTTCAATTCTATATCATCTTTTATAAAGAAATCTAATGGCAAATAGATTTAAGAATATTAACCAACAAAACACAACTGACTTTGATTTCTTTTAGTTTTCAAATGACTTCGGATTTCATTAACCCTGTTACATCAGTCATAGTTTTGGTTCTTGACTTAATCTAATTTTCTTTTTCTCCCACTTTTGTTCTCTTTTTTATTTTTTTCTTCTTTGTTCTTTGTATGTTATGTTTTCCTTTCAAGAATACATAATTAGAACTTTCACATTTATATAAAAGCCAAGGTCATGTTTTTTGTTTACTTGTTTTTTTTTTATACTAAGTAAACATATAAAATTAAATGAATCCTACCCTGGTCCAAACCTCTATTCTTGATATAAGCAAGCAACATACTATTATGCCATCCTACAGCTGCTGAAATGTTTGGGTAAAATTGTATTCTTGCTAACTTTGAATCAAGTGCTGGATTGTTATGTGATATCTATTGTCCAATATGTCGGCAAATGCTGGACAATCTCCTCAAAGATGAAGCAGAGACTCAAAGCAACAGAAATGTGGTTCTACAGAAGGATGTTGAGGATACCATGGACCAAACATGTAAGCAACAAAAAGGAAACTCATGCTCATCATCAAGAAGAGACAACTGAAGTTTCTGGGACACATGAAGAAGAAGGGCTTGGAGAATCTAATACTCACAGGATGGATAGAGGGAAAGAGACAGGGGAAAGCAATGTGAGTCATACTTGATAGGCTTGAGCAAGTGGATGGTCAGACAAGGTTTGGGAGATATACCAAGACAAAAGGTATTAAGAGCTATGAGAAATAGAAAGATGTGGAGGGCCTGAAGGGACATGGCATATAAAGAAGAAATTATTTTTATCAATTTCTTTTGCAAATAATTTTGATTTTTATATTCATTTAAAAAATTAATCATTATATTTAACATTTTTATGACATTTTAATAGGACTACTGATTAATAAGTCACATTCTGTTTTGTAATAATTTTGGTGTGCGAATTCTTCAAAACTACTGAATTTTTACAAACCTGACAGATTTGAATGACAGACATCAATTGGTGAGTGGAGGAAAGTGAAGGATTCAAGAAAGAAAAGATAGAAACATGCAATTTAAACTTTTGAAATATTCGATAGAAAAATACAAATGATACAAACAATCCTGTTTATTGTTATTTCTTAAAAACTTGAAGCGGCAGAAATGTGGTTCTACAGAAGGATGCTGCGGATATCATAGACCGAGCATGTGAGCAATGATGAAGTGTTGGAAAGAATGGTGACAAAAAGGAAATTGATAGTGAGCTTCAGGAAGAGACAACTGAAGTTCCAGGGACATGCAATGAGGAAGAAGGGCTTGGAGAACCAGATACTGACAGGCCAGATTGAAGGAAAAAGAGACACAGGAAGGCAGCGGATGACATATTTGCAGGGCCTGATCAGGTGGATGATGAAACGGAGGGTTGCGAGGTGCAAAAGGAGAAAACATACTAAGAGCTACCAGGGATAGGGAGACGTGGAAAACCATGATTGCCTACGTCCTGAAGGCACATAGAAGAAGAAGAAGTGCTATCTTTTCAACTCAATGATTTTGGAATAAACATAAAATATTTACAGTTTAACAAATACCATTAAAAAATTATCAACTTCATATTCCACAATTAGTAATAGCATTATTTATACAAAATACAAGCTCTGAGTTTATTTGTAACTCTATGTCTAGTTAAATTTTAAGTTAACTATTTTTAACCTGTGAAAATTTCATGGTATTCCAATTTTAAATTTCTGATGAATCTTAATTCTTCAGTTAATGATTGAATAAGCTCATGACAAGTTTTACTACAATAAAATATCCATAGAAATTCTTCTATCACATTGTTAAATATTTGAGCTCAACAACTATATTTTCAATAACAATCATAAATATGAATGCTAATAGTTTTTTTAAGTGGGTAAAAATGAAAAGATTTGAAATCTACAATTTTTTTCATTTTACCAAAACAGCCATTAAACACTTTTCTTCCCTTTGTTTTTTTTCTTTCTTCTCACTGAAATCAAGTAGTGTCTTTGATATGTCTTTTGTCTTTTTATGTAATTAAAAAGGAACAGTCTGTTATTTATGAGGTATTAGCTGGAGACAAACACTTACTATCTTTCTTTCTTTTTTCCATTGAAGCCAAGTAGCATCTCTGATATGTCTTTTTGTCTTTCTACACAATAAAACCAGAACAGTCCATTATTTATGAGGTATCAGCAGGGCATAACAGTTGTTCGAACTAATGATGGGAGGGACAAGCACAAGATAATGTAATTTCTCATGTAGTCCCTTTGTGTTTTTTAATAATTTGAAGAAGACATGTAATTTTCTGTTTACATCAATGTCACCTCATGGAGATACAGTATATAAGCATATATAAATATATGGTAGATAAAGGTACAGTATAAGTGTTAGCAACATACAATTCAGTCAGTTAAGTACCATATGGGAAACATGCTTGGATGGTTATGTCGCTTTCAATTCATGACTGAATAGGTTAGAAGATTTTACTGCAGTAGGTTTCTGTTTCTTTCTGCAGTAGTCTGGTTGCCAATCAAACCTACAGGACCAAGTCTGTTCTGCTATTCAACCCATAACTATGGAGAGAAGAGATGGATTCATACCTTTTGAAGGATATTTGAACATGATAATAATGAACCTGACTGGAATTCAAACTTGTCCCTCCTATTTCTTGTTCTGAGCCATTATCCATTGCACCACACAGCTGGTTGAAATGATATCTTGCAAAAGACTTGAAATTATTTCTTTTTGAACTTTGTTCTATCATGGCAAAAATCTCATTGCTGACATGTCATGGAAAAGTGTAGGTGAGTGAGTACTTGGGTAAACCACTTATTTTACACACCCAAACAACAGCAGTATTCAGCTGTTACATTCAGAATCAAACTTGACAGGGACCAATCAGTCACTTTTTTATTTCATTAGTTAAGTTTAGTATTATTTAATTCAATTAGTATCTTATAGTGTAAATTAAGTAGAATGAGTATTCAGTGTTTGACTTCAAGCAGATATATTTCAACTGGCTGTTTTTTCTATCATCAACTCTTTTTTTCTCAGAGAAACACATAACGCATGATTATTTACTTTAACACGTCTTTGTTGTATTTAAATAGCTTGTTATCAGTGATAAACATATAATAATAATAATTATTATTATTATGTATTATTATGTGTATATATATATATATATATATATATATATATATATATATAGTCATCCACAGACAGATCTGTTTCGCTGTATCACAGCTCATCAGTACGGTTAGACATCCTATTGCTTCTAGCCAGGGTTGAAACCTGACTGAATTGACATCAGTCGGCATTTCTACCTCTGAGCTTTGGCCGCTTGGTAGCGGAAGGCTGACTTTAGCATGTTATATACGGTGTATACACATGCCAGTAGCTGAGAGTGTTCAAATTTATTGCTGAATGAACAATGCATAGATGTGTGAGTAGCCTACCATTCCTCCACAGTGCTCAATTGGGGTGTGAGAGTGTCCAGTCAGTTAATTGCCATATATGATACACCCTTAGGCAATCATATCTCTTTTGAGACATTACTGACTAGGCAGAACATTTTCCTACAGTAGGTTGTCATTTTTTTCCTGCAGTAGACTGGTTCCCAATCTGTCCTGCTATTTAACCCATAGCTGGATGGATAAAAGATGGATTAATACTCTTTGCAAGGGTATTTGTGTATAAGTGAATGAAATGAGTTTGACTAGAATTTGAACTCATCTCTCTGATTTCTAGTTCTGAGCCAATATCCATTGCACCTCAATGCACAACTAATATATATATATATATATATATATATATATATATATATTTTAGAAGTACAAAATTTAATGAATCCTAGAAGAACAGAAATATTCAATAAAATGGGAGGAAAAGAGAAACCTCAAATCCAGAAAAAACAAAAAATAGTGATATGTTTACTGGTCAGCTTTTTCTTTTCCTTTCTTTTCCCTTTCCATTTCATTTTTTTTAAGTTGCTGTTTCTGGGGGACTATGCAAAAGGAGGAGCAAAAAATGTCAACTACAGGTCGAGGATACTAAAATCAAACAGGTACAGAAATTCAAATACTTGAAAGGGATTTCAACCTAGGAAAGAAAGTGAAACACTGGGATCTGAAGGTGTATTGGCATGACTAAGGATGCGTTACAAAATGCAAAAATTTTGTTTAAAATAAAGAAAAATCTATTGGACTGTTATGTGATTCTATATGGTGGAAAATGCTGGACAATCTCCTCAAAGATGAAGGAGAGACTCGAAGCAACAGAAATGGGATTCTATAGAAGGATGCTGAGGATACCACGAACCGAACATGTGAGCAATGACAAGATTTTGGAGAGAATGGAAATGAAAAGTAAACACTCAGAAAGAGACCACTGAAGTTTCTGGAACACATAATGAGAAAGAAGGGCTTGGAGAATCTAATACTCATAGGACAGATAGAGGGAAAGAGAGGGTAAAGCAATGCCAGATATACTTGAGTATATTTGAGGGGTAACAAGAGAAAGAGTGTTATGAGCTATAAGGAATAGGGAGATGTGGAAGGTTCATGATCACTTGTGTCCTGATGGGACATGGCACATAGAAGAAGATGGTGTATAGTGCATGAGTCATGCTGTAGGTGTAGAATTTTATATATATATATATATATGTTTAAGTTAGACTATATTTATGAGTAATATTGCTTAGTATCAAAGAGTGTATATAAATATAAAAGGGAACACTGAGATCGAGCTGTAACAGTCTATTTCATGCTCGAACACAATATTTAGGCCATGTCCAATGCATTGCATTGAAACATGAAACTCTGTCGCAACTTGGTATTGACCTCACTTACATATGCAAGATAGATAGGAAAGTGGTGAATAATCAAACTAATGGGCTTGTGTAAATGGTTGGCAGAGCAAGGATTAGGAGAAAAAAATGACAAACTTTACTAAGAGCCACAAAAAGAGGAAGTTGTAAAGAACTGTGATTGCCCAGATTCTTAAGGGACATGGCACACACACACACACACACACACACACACACACACACACACACACACACACACACATATATATATATATATATATATATATATTGTAAAACAGAAGTTATTTACAAAGTAGGAGTACATGATACAGATAGATAAAGAAAAACATATTTAGGATCCACAAAAGATGGTAACAATCACAAATCTACATTCAAGCTGGAAAACCTTAATAAATTGTACCAAACTGGCTAACTACATGTGGAAATTAAAAAGACTCTGATATAATATGGAGTATAATAAAAAAAGCCAAACCTTACAATGGTGGTGATGTCTGCAAATTGTGTGAAGAAGAAAAGTTAGCAATAATATTATTTACCAGAACCATAAAAAAATTGCTAAATGAAAAATCTGAAATAATGTTCAGATGTAATCACACCAAAAAATATCTTTTATGATCATACAAATCTGGATGAAAATGTTTTAAGATCCTGAAGTAACCCCTCCCTAATTTTGAAATTTCAGTTTATTTTAAACTTCCAGTTGTGCATTTGTAAAAAAAATCCTTGTTGTACATTTGAAAACATTGAAAAATCAGTTATTATAAGTTGCCAGAAGATACCAAAAAGTTGAAAGCAATGTTGTGTAAATAACTATTTTCCAAATGAAAAGTGTTCAAAAGCCCTATATTATATATGTATTAAGCACTTTTTAATACAACTGTATACTGGTCTAATTTAATTATAGCCAAAAATTGATTAATAATAATTATATATAGTTTTGTATAAAAAGAATTTGTCAGTTTAACTGAGCAGGTTCACACCGACTTAAAAATTTAGAGAGGACACTGTTATGTCTTCACTCATTGAGGCTTGGTTTTTTGCTAATTTTAATAATCTTAGATAGCGGAACAGTCTGTAGTGTATCAGACTTGTTATCAATATGTGCCGATTGAGTGACATGCTTAATTAATATATATTGAAAACAACCTGTGATTGGTTGAAGTACAAACCATATCAAAATAACTGAAAATAGTTTTAAAATACCCTTTTTACCTTATTATTTGTGTAGGTGTTAAATACTTTTACACACAGTCAAATTCAAAAATTGGCAATAAAAGTACATAAAAATATTACTCAATTTTAATCTGTTTAGTTAAACAATGTTCATTAAAATATTTGAAGTAAGTATCATTCAAATTGAATGATTTTTTATGAAATTTATAAAAAACTGATGTGTTAAATACTTTTACTACACTTACACACACACTCATATATATATATATATATATACAGAGAGAGAGAGAGAGAGAGGATGAAGTTATATGTGAGATTTGAATTATTTTGCTATACTGCCATCAGTGTGGATATTATTGCTGATAATATTGGTCTTCCACTTATTTTACTGTTAACTCTGACAAAATGTCTCAGGCAGATCAAGTAAAAATATGGACTAATAGACTTCTTAGTTATGTCTGCCAATTTAGTGGACAAAGAGTATATAGATAAATGAAAATGACATTAGCACTGTGTGGGCGGGTTCAAAAAGACAGAAAAATGTCAGAGGATAAGTATTTTATAAAGCAAATGTTTTATTGATATTCACATTTAAAAAGACAGACAATCAATTATTCACATGTGCAGAAAATATTAGAAATATGCTGCACAAGAGGAAGTGATAAAACCATGCACGCTTTGTTATCAAAATGAGAAGTTGACTGTACTGTATGACCATAAAACAGATGAAATAATTTTGAAAACTTTACTTCTGCTTAATCTTGATTGTTATTCTTCGCAAGATTTCAGGCACCTGAAGAAAACCTGGAAGTAGCTTTCTTCAGGTATCTGCCTTCATACTTGGTAACTGCCTTGGAATTTTGAACTAAACCCATTATTCAATCCACAGGGGTAGATTTTTTCATTCTGTTTCCCATGATTAGGAGACATTTTGCATCAGTTTGTACTCTGTACCTTTGTGTTACTGGTGTGTTTCTTTCACTGTGATCTTTTATCACTACCAGTGCTGGGGATTGAACTCTAAATTACCAGAAAAACTGGTATGTTTTGACCACTGCTTTTGATCCATTAGGCCACATGTCTCTGTGGTCTAGTGCAGTCATGGGCAAACTTCAGTCTGTGGGTCACATCTGGCTTTGATTGGCTTTCTGACATCTAAATACATGTTTAATCTTGAGGAAATTAATGTTTATTAAAATGTTTTCTTTCATTCTCACTTGTTCACTCACACACACCCTCGTACATAACCACATACATAAACAATGATTAAGAACTATGTTTACTGAATTTTGTAAATTTTTGTTGACAGTAATGTTGTCAGCATTTTAAACCAATGGCAAATTTCACTAAGGATGATCATATGTAAACATCTTTTGCTTCAGAAACAAAAAAGAGGAGTAATTATTTTTTTTCCAGAGAAAATATGTACTTCTTTTACAAATATTTTTGTACAGTCAAATGAATAAATTAGAAACAAATCACACACATCAATGATAATATTATACCAAGGCTTTCATCTTTTTTCTTATAGAAGAAATCTCTTTCCCAAAGAAAAGAAAATGACTTTTTTCCATTTCTAAGGTAGATGCTTATGAGCATGGTCTTTTGTTGGGAAAATGGTTACTGATGAAATTATTAGTTAGAATCTTAGTATCTTGTTTCAAGTTTCAATTATTGTTTAGTGATTGGTAAATATAAAACAACCAAAAACTATAAACTTGAGAAACCATCAATAGGAAGGTTGCTATTTAGGGCTTGAGACCCATATATATTTATTCAAATTGCCTGAAGACACCACATGGTAGAAACCTATGTCATGTAATAACTCGTTTACAGATGAAAAATATTCAAAAGTTCTACAATATAATTGTATTGAACACTTTTTAATACAACTGTGTACTGGTCTAATTTTATTATGATCAAAAACTAAGTAATTAAATAATTATATATGTATAATAACCATAAGTTCTATGCTAACAGTTTCTTTTCTCACACTTGTTATTTGTGGAACTTTTTTCTGACTTTTTGCATTCCAGTCATGCTTTATCTTCAAAAATTTAAATGCAATGTTAATTGTTATATTTTGTCTTAATTTCTGTTCTTTTATTGTTCTTGTACCTTAATGATCTTTTTCTTTTATTCTTTCACACTCAATGACCCCTTGTATCTCAATAGCTTTGTTGTCTTTGTTGTGAAATGATTGAGAAAAAAAAATATTTTCTAGTATTTTGTATGGTTTTCATTAATCTGTATACCCATCCATACCTCTGTAAAAATTAAAATAACATCAATTGATGCAGTTGCTATGGATACTTATTTCATATGTAATATTAATATTTGCCCCTAATCAATCTTGTACCTTTCAAAATTGATCAGGTTTTCAGAATTTGCTGCATGTTGACACAATGCTAAAACATGATTCAGCATGTCAGTTATGATTATCCAGAACATCATTAAACCCAAACACATTCACAATTATGCAATAAAAAAATAAATAAATGTGAAGTGAATTGTTTTTCTCTAATATAGAAAATAATAGAAGATTGATTTTTTTTTATCCTAATATTTATGGAAATGTAATATTGGGTGGCAAATACATTAGCTTGGATGAGACTGGAAATTCAAGTATTAACTTGAATTTCCATGAAATTCAAGAAACATGAAAAATTCTGTCAGAAAACAAATTTGTGTTGAATTGCTATGTTATAGCAATCCTCCTACATAGCAGTGAATGCTAGACAATTTCCTCACAGATTTGAAGAGTAGATTTGAATCAGCAGATGGTAGCAGGATTTGATAATGCCATACAGAAAACATGTAAACAGTGAGGAAGATTTAAGGAAAATGGGAACAGAAAGGACACTTAAAATCAGAAAAAAGAGATTAAAAATTTTGGGGACACATAATAAGGTAAAAGGGCTTGAAAAATTTTACATTTTTCAGAGGATTTTTATTTAATCATTTCACCCTAAGGGAAACTGAGAGTGAAAGAATATGAGAAGAAAAATATTAAGTAGAGAGAACAATACAAGAAAACTGATGAAGAAAACAGAAGATAACGATTGATATTAAATTTTTGAAGATTAATGTTGAGCGGAAAGTGAGAAGTGCAAGAAATGAAGCTGTTACTGTAGAACTTCAATCTAATAATTTCAACCAGAAAATGATGAGACCTAACTACCAATATAGTACTGCATTTAAATTCATGAAGTTGAGGTACCAAAGAGGAAAGCTCATCAGAACAATTATCATCAAAATATTTATAGGTAAGGCACAGAGAAGCTCTGTTATAGTGGTGGGAAAGTGATTGAAGCTGAGATGCCAGGTCAGGACTGATAACATTGCTGATTCTATCTTTAAGATAGATTCTGGTGAGAAAAACTGTCTAGCGTGAAACAGTAAACCAACTTTCCAAGATAATCTTTCCACTTCATGTCTTGGTTAACTTGAGAAGGTGCAATGAGTCAGTTAGAATCAGTCATGCTAATAAAAGGCAAAACATTTTTCTGTGTCAAACATATTGAAGACCAGTGTTGCAGAGGGAAACAGTAAGTGACCTATTGACCTTGTGTAAATGAATAGCAAAACAGGTAATGAGAAGAATAGTAAGCAGACAAACATTACTTAGAGCTACAAATGATAGGATATTGTGGATAACCATTATTGTTCACATCCTGAAAGGACAAGACACAAAAAATATATTGTGTGACAAAAATTTTGTTTGGTTTATTAAGTAAAAATGAAAGACAATTTCTAAATTTTGGCATTAATTTATTGTACAATATATTTACCATTTTTTTCTTCTTTTCTGGCCATCTTCATTATTTCTTGTTCTCTAAGCTTTTTATCTTTCTAATTAAAGGATTACCTGAAATATCCTTTTGCAATCTTCCAAGCAATTGTAACTTTTTTTTCATAAGAGAATTCTGTAAAGACTATGATAAATGATAAATCAAAGCTGCAATCTTTAGTGCCACAGCTATGGGTTATTTAATAGGGTAACTTGGGTTTTTTGAGTCTTGGGGATGGGTATCATTCAGTCCAAGAGAAAGAAAACTTTGAATTAAAAAAGCCATGGAAAAGACAGCAGGAAAACATAGCATTTTCACCCAAAATCAGGTTAATTCACAGATAATAAAAGAAAAAGGAATCCATAGATAGTTTTGCTCACCTACATCCTAAAGGGATGTGTTTAAAAAAACAACAACAAATTTCTGAATATGGTGGATGACTGAAAAATTTTTAAAACATCTCACCAAACTATAACATATTTTTACTTGGTCACAAGTCTAGTATTATTCTGTTGGCATATTTGGTAATTTCTTTTAACTAATTTTGGACTTGTCAATTTTTTACTTGGTCTAATTGGAAGCAGTACTTTGATTCAATTTTTCTGGAAGGAGTTTATAGTAGAGACCTTGTTTCCAATTTCATAATATACACAGCACTACCTTCTTTGGATAAAAACTAGTTTTTAAAATAATTCCTAACCTACTTCATTCCAAAATCAGTAATTTTTATATTTTTCTCTTTCTAGGTATTACTAGCAATACAGAGACAACCAATCTGTTACGAATGCACAATTCAGTGTTGGGTCAGTCAGCTCCCTCTCTCTCAGCTAGTATGGTAAGTATGAATTTTTTGTTTTTTCACAATGTGAAGTGCTGAAAGGTTTTTTTTAGCCTAACCTACTTCCTAAACCAAATGACTAAACATTAGATTTTTTTTCAGCACCTTATTGCATATTTCATTTTTGAGAGGGGAAAAATTAGGAATGTTGGCATGGGGGACTTTATAGAATCTTTGTTTAGCCTTTAAGTTTGAATAATTAAGTTTTGATATTAGTCTTAGTAAAAATGCATTTTTTTTGCTAACTTTTATCCTCGTCAGTCCTACTAACATAATCAAGTTGTCAAAAATCCATCTGACACTGAATATAAAAGGCTCCAAAAATACAACACTAAAGTCCTCCGGGATGGCAGCGAAGTGGATATAGTAGTTGCTTATACATGTGTTAGTATCATTTAGTGGTCATTAGTTTGATCCTTGGACTTGGTAGTGATGAATCAAATTCCAACATTGAAAGAACAATAATTGATTTTACAGGATATTTTGCAATAATCAACGAGATAATCCACATCAGCCAATCTATAGACACTTGATGATGACCAGAGAGTACTTGGTCGAAACATGTCTATTATAACACCTATATCAACCAAGATGAGAACAAAAGTTTGAAATAATTCCAAGATTAGAGCAGTGGTTTTCAACCATTTTTGTCTCATAACCTCTTTTACCATATGTCAGAATGTCATTGCCTCACTTTCCAAAATTGTCTGCCTTAAAATGTGCATTCTAACTAATCTAAACTTATTTATAAATGGAACTTTGTGTGTGTGTCTGTTACCTATAGACTCCGAAACGGCTGAACCGATTTTCTTGAAAATTTACACAGTTGTACTATAAGCATCTGCAAGTTTCCTTAGCAAGGTTTTGTGTCACGGTACCCCTGATAAATATCGATAATTGAAAAAATCGGGTTATAGAAGGAGTGGTCGGATTTTAATCAAATTTGATACACTCATAGACAAAGACATAAGAAACGATATTCAGAAGTTTCAAGGTTGCATTTCTTACAATAGTGCAGAAAATCGATTATATATATATATATATATATATATATATATATATATATATAAAAGGCAAGATGTTTATGTACGTGTCTGTTTATCTGTCTGTATGTCCTTTATACAAATCCACAATTTTTATCTGATTCTCACTAAACTTCACACAAATTTTCTTTAGGCTGAGTCTGAGCTCCAGGACCATGGATTAGTTTTAAAGCTTTCATTACACCCAAGCAACGCCGGGCTATACTGCTAGTTTGTATATAGTATTGAAAACCCTTTATTTTATTCTTAATACATTTACTTGTACATATTTTTTTTTATACTGGACATTTTCACATTTAATAGCAATTGAAAATACTGATGGATGTTAAAACTTGAATAAATGTTGTTTTTTATATAGTTAATTAATAGACCAAACTGAATCTACTGATAGAGTAGCATTAAACAAAAAAGTTAAATTGGCAGAGAATTGTAACTTACTGCACAAAAATAGAATACTAGCATATTATAATTCAATAAATAAAAAGTTTAATACACTCCTGATCAAAAATTTAAGACCACTTAAAAATCTTTAAAAAGAAATTTTTTTATAGATAGATTTTAAACTCCTCCCACTTAAGGTTACCAATACTACAATCTAAAAGGTTATGGAAACAAAAAGCTACATTCCAAACATTTTATTTAGAAATTTACATTTTTATAAAATGAGGCGATTTACACATGATCAGAATTATAAGACCAGGGGTATAAATTGTTAGATCTATGGCAATTCCAATGTTTTTAGTTCAGTTAGAGATTAACAATCACTGCGTAAAGGTGTTACCATGCCTAAAGCAAGCAAACTTACCAAAGTTGAGCGTTCTAGAATTCCATAAGCAAGATTTGTCACAGCGGGCAATCGCAGCTAAAGTAAATCACAGTAAAACTGTGATTTGCAACTTTCTAAAGAACAGTGAGAATTATGGAAAAGCAAAATCCTCTGGTAGGCTCCCAAAAATTTATCCTGCATTGAGTAGGAGAATAAGACGGGTTGTTATGAAAGACGGGGGGCTTTCTTCTAGTCAAATTAAGGCAGTCACAGATGCTGATTGCAGTCCCATAACCATCAGACGACACTTAAGACAAAAAGGCATGGTAAATAAAAAGCGTAAACAAATTCCTCGGCTGCTTCCACATCACAAGTTGGGCCGCTTAAAGTTTGGTCGTGAATACCAAACGTGGGATGTTGAGAAGTGGAAGAACATCCTGTTTTCTGATGAGAAAAAATTCAATCTCGATGGTCCTGATGGCTTCCAACGATATTGGTATAACAAAAACATGACTCCTGAAATTTTCTCTGCATGTCATAGTAGTGGAGGGTCCCTAATGGTATGGGGTGCCTTTTCTTACAGAGGGACGATGGAGCTCCAGGTGATGCAGGGTCGTCAGAGAATGGCTGGTTGTGTTAACATGATACAAAAAGCATCTTTGATGATGGAGAGCCATCGTTTGTGTGGGGATGGATGGTTATTCCAACAGGATAATGCTGCAATCCATGTTGCAAGACACCTTGACCTTTCTACAAGAAAATGGGTCCATCTCTTGGGACATCCTGCATGCTCACCGGACTTGAACCCAATTGAGAATGTTTGGGGATGGATGACAAGAGATGTTTATCGAAATGACAAACAATATTCAACAAAAAATAAACTTTGTGAAGTTATCTTCAGAAGCTGGAGCAGCATCCCCCGCACCTTAATGGAAACGCTTATTTCTAGCATGCCTGACAGAACTTTTGAAGTCCTCAAAAGCAGTGGAGGTAGACTTTATTATTAAATTTGGTTGTTGAATATTTTCATACACTTTTTGTACAATTTCGTAGAATTTTTGTCTCTGGTCTTATAATTTTGATCATGTGTAAATCGCCTCATTTTATAAAAATGTAAATTTCTAAATAAAATGTTTGGAATGTAGCTTTTTGTTTCCATAACCTTTTAGATTGTAGTATTGGTAACTTTAAGTGGAAGGAGTTTAAAATCTATCTGTAAAAAAAATTTCTTTTTAAAGATTTTTAAGTGGTCTTAAATTTTTGATCAGGAGTGTATTATGCCAAGCTATTGTAGATTTGTAATTGATTTTATTTGGATGAGAAACCTGTGAATGTATTTTCTTCATTAATTCTGGAATATGTGGAGGAGTGCTTGAAAAAGCACAATGCAGCTCATTTTCAACCTCCAGTCTATGTTGTTTCTTTTTATTTGCATCAAAGTCAAAAAGCCTGACTCACAAAGATATGTTGACACAAATGGAAGCAATTTCTGGATTGCTCTTTCTGCCACTTTTGGGTAAGAATTGCATATCAAGGGCCAAAATTCTGTAATTGATTTCTCATTGAACGTAACTCTTGCTTTTGAATCAGTTTATGCTCTAGAAATTCATGATGACAATCATCGGGAACTTTTTCAACTGACAACTTTAATGGATTTCGCATTAAATCCAACTTCTCATCCTTGAGTTCAGGAAACTATCAGCAGAATTCATTTTACAGTGCTGTCAGATGCTGGAAAATTTAACCTTTTGTCAACTCTGGAAGCACTTTGTTATTACCACCAATAAGAACAGATGACAGCTTCACAATTATAGAAATATTTTTTATATAGATCTTTCTCTTCCAATTTTCCAGTTTGCTCATGAAAACTTTCAAGGCATTCATAAATTTTATGATGTTCATATTCCATCTTTGCATTTGAAGATTCATTTTATAAATCTGCTTAAAAGTACCAATCAAATAGGCAAGGTACATGATCCAGTCATCATTCAGCCAGGCAAAAAGTTCCATTTTACCCTGAACTTAAAAAAATAGTTTGAGCTCATTTCTAAGCTCAGATATGGGCTCAGTTTCCTATTGACAGCTATTGAATACTTGTGTGGAAAAGAAGCAAATGATAGCTTGCATCCATGTCAATGCATGAAAAGTCGTGAGTTGAGAGCTCTTCCTTTGACAAGATTTACACTCTTCCCCAGTAAAGCCGGAAGTGTTTTTGAGGCCAGTTCTTGATGATATTAGACTGCTATGTGGTATGTGTCCTTCTATATCTCAGCGAATGTTGGATGAACTCTTCATTTGAAGGAGAGATTCAAAGCAACAGAAATGGGGTTTTACAGAAGGATGCTGAGGATACCATGGACGGAGCATGTGAGAAATGGGAAGGTGTTGAAGAGAAGAAACTTCTACATAACATCAGGAAGAGACAACTGAGGTTTCTGGAACATGTAATAAGGAAGAAGTATTTGGAGAATTTGATACTCACAGGATGGATAGAGGGAAAGAGAAACAGAGGAAAGCAATGCAAGACATACTTGATAATCTTGAGCAAGTGGATGGTGGGAACCTGCTCAATTGCTGTTGTTTCCAGGTCCATTGTGACTTGTTGAGGGCAAATAGTGAATTCGCAAACAGGGATCAAAACACTAAGGTGTAAAATGCTGGCAAGACATTTTTATAAAAAGAATTACCAAGAATGCATTTTGTGATGAAAGGACCAACAACACAATTTTATAACAAAATGGCAATTAATACAACATTGAAAAGGTATAAAAATACATTTTTATAGTAAAATTGCCAAAATACATTTTTATTAAAAAATTGCCAACAGTATATTTGTAGTTAAACTGCCAGCAGTATATTTAAAAGAAAAGAAAAATTTATCACGTACAAGCTATATATTTAAAAAAACATGTTTACCCTGAAAGTATAAAATTATGTTCAAAATATATGTAGTTGAAATCATAAAATTGTGTACAAAATATTTAGATTTTGGCATTAAATAATGCATAGAGGTTGATATGCTGCTAAACAAAATCAACCACCATGTTGGTAGTAAAGATCTATATAAAAAATATTCCTATGTTTGAGAAGCTGTCGTCTGTTCTTGTTGGTGATAAAGACTAACTCTATGAAAGATAAGGTTTATATTTTTATTTGGATAATTTTAAAATTCTTAATTTTGTAATTTTGTGAAGAAATGTTAAGTCTTATCACAGCTATCAGCAAAGAAAACTGAATCAGCAAATTTAGTTTAAATTTTAATTGAAACTATTTATGTTCATTTAGCACCAATTATCTTAGAAAAGGCATGAATCCAGATTCTTGTACTTTGTCTCATCTTTACAAAAACATCTTGCTGGAATGTCATATTGACTGATAGAGAAAAGTGAGTATTTTTGCAAAGCACTTTGTCATAGCTATCTTACTCATTACAGTGGTTAAAAAAATAACACAATAAACATATACAGAGGTAAGTGAATATTGTGAAAGGTTTTAAATATTCATTTCAACAATGATAAATCTTTAAATAAATAATTTATGTTTATACAGTTGGCTAAAATATCAATTCATATTTGAACCAACATGATTTTTAAGCCTTAAAAAGGTGTAGACAATGGAGGTGTAGTCCTAATTGTGTGTTTTTGATATCTGCAAAGTTGGATTTTGCAAACGTATTCTAAACTTTATGTTTACAGTAGGGCTTGAGATTAATTATCTTGTTGTCAAGGGAACATTAGTTTGGAATGACTAGTTATTTTTTTTTTTTTTGGACAATGTTGACACAATTAAAATTTCATTTTATTTAATCTTAAAAGCAACTAGTTTCTTGAAATAGGAAGAAAATTCAGCAAATATAGACATTCCTGCCCTCAATAAGATAGTGTCTCAAAAGCATGGTTTTTGCCATGACGCTACTTTTGCCTTCACTCCTTGGCAATGTTTATTGTGTGGCATGGTGCAGTCCTGTTGCCAGATATAAGATCTTCCAGCAGTCATCCTCTTGACCCAGAGCAGCACTATCTTCTGGAGGCAGTTGATTTAGGCCTCTGTGTTGGGTTTGAGATCCAATGGAAGCATAACATTGCCATCACTAGTAATCACTCCAAGCACCTTCATAATAACCATTAGATTCATCCAACTCTTTCCAAATCCTCTTCACTGCCCTCAGATTGACATCCAAACACTCTGAAATGTTTGTATTGTAGTTTCCAGTACATATGTTAAGCAGTGCAGCATGTTGTTTTCAAATTTCTGGAAAAGTGAATTATGTTATGGTGCTTTTTTTATCACAGACGGTGCCCAACTGACTCTACTATACTGCATAGTTGACTAAATGAGAAACAAACAATGCACATACGCAAAATTAAAAATATAAATTGGTGACAATTTTACCCATTGCACCTGTATATTTTTCTGTCAATTTTTGCTTTAAAAACTTGAACAATTAATCAAAATTCTCTGCTTATTGTCAACTAAATTGAAAAAAAAAATTGGGTGAAAGTTAAAAAATAATAACCCCAAAAATGTAGTTACAATATGAAGTAGGTAACTGAATATGAAAGTGTTTTGCTAAAAACTTTAGAAACATTTGAATGTGAATAATTGTAATGTAGTGAACAAAACAAGATCTAGATTGACTTGAATTTACAAACTTTGCTTAGCATACATGCAAAAGCAAATCCAAAACAAAACTCATTAAATTTCACACCTTGATTCAAAATATTTTGGCCAATAGAAAACTAGGAAACATCTATAAACAAAATTCAAATAATCTTCAATTATCAGAAACAAATTCTTTCATGGACTTTTTTGCGAGCCAATGCAAAGTTTGTTGGTTGTCCAATGGAAAGGCCAGAATCACATCTGAGAGTGAATTCCCAAATTGTTTTTTCAAGCCTCCACAAACAAAATAAAAGACGAGTAAGTTCACCTGTCACCAGAGAGATGACGACGAGTGTATTTAGCACATCCCTTTGACAAATGTCAAGTGGTCATTATTATTAACTTTCTCTTTCTCTCTCACCTCCTTCTTCTTCATTGTTCACCTGTCTGTCTCTTTTTATACTTGATAATTGAATGGAACCTTTTAAGACTGATTGATAACTTCAAAGCCATTCCTACCCAACAATAATGCTCATACATACATACACACAAGTTACTACTATGAAATCTTGATACCCTACTCCTTACAACTGTTTTTCATTGAACGTTTAACTGCTACTAATTCATGTTATTCTTTTCTATTAATAAATTTCTATTTAAACATACAAATGGTATACTTTTATTCTTCCACGAATCCACTTTCTTACAACCTTCTGATAATTCTGATAAAACCTAAGTTGCAGGAGTGTTGGCTGTGTTAGTGAATTGGCCTTGTACCAGACATGGCTGACCGTTGCTACAGCTACAGTGGTGACCCCTACTGCCACAGTAACATGCTAATATTCTTATATTGAAAGTGAATGCATGGAGAATAATTCTTAAAATTTACTCTATGAAAACAAATTAATAAGAACATTTCCATGTGAAATTATTTAAGAAGATTTAATTGAAATGATTACAGTAAAATTCAACTTCTTTCTTTAATTAATTTTTAAAACTTATATTTGATCAAAATCAAGGCAGTGATACCTATTGCCTTGGTCAAGATATCAATTTCTTAATCATTTTAATTATATTTTTATTATGCTAACAACTATAAATGATAAAGTTAAAAAACATTTTGATTTTGGTAAAGTTTAAATTTTTTTTTGAGATTTACATTTTTGGACAGTTCTGGTATGTTGGTGAAAAAAGTTAGTCTAGAACCCTTGAAGTTTCTGGCATAAATTTTGAGATGTGTTGTTAATATTCAAGTAATTTTTTATATTTTTACTATAATCTTCATAATATTTTCATTATAATTTTTCTTTAACCTCTGAGTACCCATTTCTTCCCTAGAAAATTTTAAGATATACATTTTAATACAGACTCATTAATTCTGTTTGAACATTATGCATAAGTGCATATTGTATTTTAGTTTTTACATCTATATTATTGATAAATTAATCTAAATTAATGCTTGTCAGTTTTTTTTTGTATTTTATTAATCATTTCATCCTGAGCAAGGCAATAAAGCCACTAAAATGCAAGTAGTTACTGAGTGTGAAAGAATCTGAGAAAAAAAATACAACAAACATTATTATGGTGAGAGAACAATAAAAGAACATGAATTAAGTCAGAAGATGATGATTGACATTGCATTTAAATATTGAAGATCAAAGTTGACTGGAAAGCAAGAAGGTATAAGAGAGTTCCACAATTGATAAATGGGAGAGAAAAAATGGTTAGTAATAAAACTTGGTTTTGCACCTAGTAATTTTAATTGTAAAATTATAAGACCTAGCTGCCAATTTAGTACTGCTCATAAGTTCATAAAGTCTAGGTACCAAAGAGGAAAGCCCATCAAAACAGTTACTATAAAAATATTTATAAAAAGACAAGGGAGCTACGTTACAATCATGACAAAAAAAAAAAAAAATTAAACTAGTGGATCAATGGTCACTAAAGGTTAAGTGAGTATTTGTAGAGCAGTCTTGTTGGCTTTCTATTTGGAAACTCTCCAAAATTGATTTTATAGTTCTGTATAAGAAATCAAAGAAAATGAAGGAAGAGAAAGACAAGGAAACTACTACCTGAAGGCAATGATTATACTACTAACAGTAATGCATGAAATAACTGAATGTGTCAGGAATAATTCTTATAGTAATGAAACAACCTATAGACTGTTTTTTAAGTAGATATAAGACCACCAACAAGAATCTTTATTGAACCCTTTAATCTGAAGAAAGTAAAAGAATGGAGACATGATGACAATAGGAAAAAAAAAAACAGCAATAAATTTTAGGGAACTTTTTATAATTACTAAATATTCTCTATGTATTAAAAAAGAAAAATTTAAAAGCAGATGTAAATTTTAAAAAGAAAATGTTTATTTTAAAATCATATAAGGAAAAATATTAAAAAAAAAATCTTAAAATTCAGTTTCTGATTTACAGAAATGTACAATTATGTTGAAGTCAACAAATGATAAGTTCTAAAGAAATTATCAAATAAATATATAAAAAATAAAACTGTTTATAAATTACTTTAATATTTAAATGTCAAGTTTTCAAATTTGTAATCAATTTATTTTCTATTGCTGGTTTTGTTCATTACATTATGTATCTAATAACAATGGTCTTTTTTTTCTTGCAGAAAGACTTGAGCCTCTCTCGTAAAGGAAGGTAAGTTAAATTTTATAGAATTAATATTAGATATTTGCCTTTATAATTAAAATCGTTATTAGTTTAGTTATAATTTCAAATAAATTAATTGTTCAAATCTATAAGTAAAATGATAATTATATTGATAAAGTTAATTTTAAAATTTGATAGAGAAAATTGTTATTTTAGTATTGATATTTTTATCTTTGTATAAATTTTTAAATTGATGTATTTTTTTATCATTTACCACAAGCAAGGCGGAACTGCCACTAGCATGCAGGGGTTACAGTGAGAGAAAAGATGAGTGGGATTCCAGAAGATAGAAGATGCCAATTGATGTTGCATTTAGATTTTTGAAATTGTATCTATCAGGGAAGCAAGTAAATAGAAGGAAGTTCTACAGGCAGGGAGTGTGAGAAAAGAAACTGTTCAAGTAGAAGTGGTGGTTACATTTAACTATTTCAATGGTAAAAGGGTGAGACCTAGATGCCAATATATAGCATACTTAAATTCATGTGGACAGGCTACCAAGAAAAAAATGTTCATCAGAACAGTTGCCATGAAAATATTTGTAGAAAAGACAGAGGGAAGCCATGTCATGGTGGTGAAAAAGTGACAAATGTCAAGATGCCAAGTCAGGATCAATTAAATTGCAGATCCTTGTTTGGATTTTGTTGAGAATCTTAAGATGAATAGTAGGAACATCCAACCATATATGGCAACAGTATTCAGTGCACAGATGAATGGTAGATTTGTAAGTGTGCAAGATGGATTCTGATAAGAAAAACTTTCTAGCCCAACTCAGATCTAACCTTCCTAGCAGTAAATGCAGCTATAGTTCCAATATATCTTTTGCACTTCAGGTCAGTTGAAAAAGTGAAACCAAGAAGGTGCAGTGTGTTGCTCTCCAGGAGACTTACATCAGCCATTCTGATGGCAGACAGGGAACTTTTTGTATAGTAGTTAAAGGAGAGCAGTTTTGTTTTGGAGCTATTAAAATTTACAAGCCATTTCCTGCCCCAGTTAACCACTGATTAGAGGTTTGTTTCAAGAGCAGCAGCCAGGTTTACTTTGTTAGCCTTAGCAGATTTCCTATTGAGATGGGAGTAAGTGGTGGTGTCATCTGCCTACTTTTGAATGGATGTCATCAGAAAGATCATTGATGAAGATCAGAAACAGTGTAGGACTTAGGTTAGAGCCTTGAAGGACATCCGTGTTCATGTGAAAGGATCTGGAAGTGAGCCCACTCAAAACGACCTTTATTTAATGTTTTAATAGGAACAATTGGATTAAATCAAACAATTGTCCAGAAATACCATAGCCCTGGAGTTTGTGCAGAAGTACAGCATGCTGAACCCTGTCAAAGGCTTTTGAGATATCTAGAGCAAGAGCTCGAGCTTTGCCATTATTAATGTTTTCACATTTACTAAGTTTACCATAGTACAGAACAAGACTAAATGAAAAAAATGTATCAAGATGGTTATTCAAGTAAGGATTAGAAAATCAGTGTTTGCAACCATGGTTTTTTACTTGGGTTTAAAAATCAGCAAACCTTGATAGATGTACCCTTAATAAGATGGCATGGTTTTTCCCATGACACTGTTTTTTAAAATACGTTCACTCTTTGGCAATGTTTATTGTTTTAAAAAGTGATGATAGAATTATAATAAAACTTAACTATATGAAAGTGAATTAATACATTTTTTTCTTGAGATTTAACAACAAGAATAATAATCACCATTTAGTATTTGTCTATATATCTGAGATGAGGTAGTATTTAGAGTATTTACATTATTCGAAACTATTGTCCTCATCTTTATTGCCATTTATACGACATTTCAGCTGTTGCATGCTTCTTTAGGTGCTAAGAATTTTGAACCGAACCCTTTGTTACAATCACTGCGTAGAAATGTAGTATTACAATTTTATTCCTTGTGTAGTAATGCTTCAATTGGAAGTCATGAGTTATCTCCTTCTAACCCTGCAAGTTACTTATTCACCATTGCTGTAGCATTAAGGACACATGGCCCAGTGAATATAGACGTTGGTTAGTTCCTGTGATTTGACCCAAAGAGTTGTGAGTTCAGTACCAGGCTACAGCAGTGGTGAACAAGTAACTTGCAGGGTTCGAGGGAGATAACTCATGACTTTCAATCAAGGAATGAGAATGATATACCCTAGTGATTGTAATAAAGGGTTCGGTTCAAAATTCCTAGCACCTGAAGAAGGCCAGAGCATACAACTGCCGAAATGTCATACAAATGGTAACAAAGATGAGGACAATAGTCTGAATAATGTAAATACTGTAATCACCATTTACTTATTAGATTGTTTATTTACACTTTATTTATATTATTTATTGGAATGGTTGGCAAAACATTGGCCAATTGTCAATTGAGTTAAACTTCATAAAATTGTAAATAACAAAGATTTCTTTTTAGTTGGTTCCTATATTTTAATAATTTAGTAAATATTTCTGAATAAAACTTGTTTTCAATTTTATTTCATTATAAATTGGTAATTGATAAATATTGCATTGTATTAGTTCTAATTGTATTAGTTTTAATAACATTGTAAATACAAAATTTTTCTTGTAAACAAACCAAATAAATAATGTCTAATAATTTTGTTTTAAATTCTCAAAATGATAAAAAGTGTCTAAATTCACTTCATGTGTTTAGCTTTTATTCCAATTCTAATCATTACTTTTTAAAACTTGAAACATTGTTGAAGAGTGATGGTAGTTATAAAAGCAGTGTCATGGGAAAAAAACCGTTTTTTTGATGCTATGTCTTCTTGTGAGTATGTTTATCCTCTGGCACACTATCTTAGCTATGAGGCTGTTCACCAAAAATTCAATTATCATTGGCAAAATGCTTCATTCACTATTTTGTCAAAAATCCTTCAAGATTTGTCTATATTTCTGAAATAAGGTAGTATTTACACTATTTACATTATTTGGACTATTATCCTCAAAGAGGCTTTACACAAGAAATGAGAATGATATCAACCCAGTGATCATAATAAAAGGTTCAGGTTCAAATTCCTACCATCTGAAGAAGGCTGGAGTATACAACAGCCGAAACGTCATAGATCACTGGTGCCCCCTAGGTACGAATTTGCACGAGATACTAGATTAGCAACTAGATCCCAGCCTTTTACAGTGAAACCGATAAAATGCAACCGCAACTTCTACTCAAACAGTTTCTTTTCTCACACTTCCCAACTGTGGAATTCCCTTCCACATGACTGCTTCCCCGACGGCTACAATCTCCAGGAGTTTAAATGTAAGGTCAATAGACACCTCCTAACAAACTAACTCGCTTCCATTCTTTCAAACACTCTTCCCATCTACCCTAACCTCATCTTCAGTATCCTTACCCATCTATCACCTTCCTTCTGACATTTCCTATATCTAATCACTCCTTCTCTTTACCTTCCTCTATGTAGCCCCATGCACAATAGTGGCAGTGGAGTGCCTTGCTTGGGGTAAAATGATTAAAAAAAAAAGAACATGGCAACAAAGATGAGCACAATTGCTCGAATAATGTAAATAGTGTAAATTCTTCAAGATGATTAAAAAATTGCCTCAGAATTATCAGTTGGTGTTTGTTTCAAGCATGAAACAATAAAAAATAGTTCTGAATTATTGCTTCTCACCATTGAATGATTTAAAATTCTTGTCACTCCTAAAATCTGATGAAGGCATTGAAAATAGAAGACATCTTATATTAAACAAAGTGCTTTAACTCAATACAACACTGAAAACTGATAAACAAAGATGCAGGGGAAACTAATATTTTATTTCAGTGATGTGCAAACCAGTTTAGAATGAATATTGCCAAAAACTATAAAAGTTATCAATCAGTCAGTTAAGTGCTGTACATGATACATGCTTGGGTGATCATGTCTATTTCGATTTATGACTGACTAGGCTTTCCTGCAGTAGGTTGCCATTTCTTTCTGTGGTAGGCTGGCTGTCAGGTCTATAGAACCTAATCTGTCCTGCTATTTAACCTATAGCTGGAGGAAGAAGAGATGGATTAATACCATTCCCAAGAGTATTTGCGCTCAAGTGAATGCAATAAATTCAACTGGAATTTGAACTTGGCTCTCCAATTTCTCATTCCGAGCTGATATTCATTACACCACAACACATAAAGGTTTATATCATAATAGAAACTTAGGTCAGTATTTAAACCAGTGGTTCTGAAATTTTTTCAACTGCTCCACCTTTTTACCTGACCACACCTCTAGTGTCCCTGCCACATATTATTTCTGGGTATAAGGTATACTGCAACTTTAAAACAATCTAGCACAAGACATATTTGTGGTTATATTTTGACACCTACAAACATAAAGCTTTTACCTCTGCAGATATTGGCTGTTTGATCTTGCTGGTGATGTGTCATGTTTAGATAATGTCAGCAACATATAAATATTTGTACTTTTCAACTTCAGATTGCAGAATAAAACAAAACGATATATTTGTGTATAACTGTTCTGTTAATTTTGTTCTTTGTAAAGTATTCCTGTTCTTTAAGTGTAAGTGACTTTAATTTTATCATATAGAATTTGTAAAAAAAAAAAAAAAATGAGCAAAATAGGAATATTATTATTTGATTCTAATGCAACCCTGCCACCCTTTTTTTTTTCCTAATTGTTTCCTACTGCCTCTGTTTTTTCCTCATTGCCAACCCCAGATATTTTAATCACTCTCATGCAGGTGGTTTGGGAATCATAGATTGAAACATTAATCCAATGAATTGGACTTCATTCTTGGTGGGCCAAATGTTTCTTGAAATTTAAAGACTTTAATTCTCAAGCTCATTTTCTGTAATTTTAATAAAAGATAAATAATTGAGAATGTATTTAGTCTGAAGAAATAATCATAAAAGGTTATGGGGCTTTGTTGATTTTTAAACAAAACCAAGCAAGATGATAATTTTATTTTTAATCTGGCATTATTTCTTCTTATAAACATTATTTTAGTGGATACCCAATGTTTAAGTAGACACTATATTTTTGTTTTTTTTTAAACAGTGTGAATGGCATCTTTTTGTCTGTACAGTTGAGACTTATTAAAAAGAATGTAGTTTGTCTCACTTTCTCTGCAGGTTTGAACCCTGCCAGAGAGAACATTTCTTTATTAAATCTCTCAATTGTGCAGTCCAGTAGATACTGTTTAAAAAAAGAAAAAAAATTAAAAAATGGTGTCTACTGAAACATGGGCATCCATTAAAATAACATTTAGAGTAACAGGATATTTTTGTGTACAGTACTGCAAAAGATTTATTAAAACATTTTTTTAATTGTAGTAATTACTGACTCACAAATAAAATGTATTTTATTATTCTAACAGAAAAACAAAAAAGATCCTTAATTTTTAGCTTGCATTTTTTATTTTTGTCAATCAAATGTAATGTCTTATTTTATTTTTGAATAATTGATAGAATTTCTTTGTTTTCAGTTTTGATGTTTCTGAAATGGAACTGATGTTTATGATCATTTTTTAAAAATATTAGTAATGAATGTAGTCTCAGACATGTTGTATTTTAATTCCTGCACTTTGATTTCAGTTTTTACTAGAAAACAATCTTATATAGATTTTATTTATATAAGTATCTTTATGGCATGTTTTCTAAATCAACTATATTTCTAAGTAAAATTTTGTTTACTATATAATTTCTCCTTACACTTCATAGTTAATTATTGTATAGTTTTTTTCCTCAGTTATGATTCATGCTTTCTGTTTACTTTCAAATTATTTATCATTTGCCTGTTGAATATGTTTTTCTTCAGTTTCTAATATATAGATAGATTTTTAGAAACAAACCATTTAATCTCATATTTACTTTGAAGGTAGATATTTTTATTTGGTTTATCTTCTTCACTTGTCTGTTGTGTTCTTAAAAGATGAGCATTATTTTTTGTGCTTGGCTTCTTTTAGTTTCTGTATAAGGTTTTGCTACCATTTTGTTGTCTCTTTTTATTCTCATGTATAATTTGTCTTTTTTGTTTTATTTTTAATCCTTTATTATTGCTGATTTATTCTTTTAATCCTGTTTCTTTTATAAGCCATATTTTTCTATTTGTTCCAGTAATTGTGCAAAAGATATCTGAATTACTTTGCAAGTTTGATAAATAAGCTATTTTTCTCATGTTTCTATCTATTTCTCATCATCTTTCAGATAAGACTTTTATACAAAAGAGATGTCTTCTAGGAGATTAGCATTTTCAGTTTTAAAGCATCTATGGTTTGTGTTTTAGTCATATGTAAGTTGAAAGTGCTAAACATGTCAATTACTGTAACTGTTAGCTTCTTTGAGAGCTTCTCTATGATAATGCCTGTATTCGAATTTTTGCTGTGGACTTTTCATTATGTTGATATGTAAAAGAACTGATATCACTCTTTCATCTTTTGATTGTTAGCCAATTGGTGTATGCTCTGCAAGAGATAGAAAATCTATGGTCTGTTCAGTTGGCAATTGAACTGGGAAGGAGAAAGCAGTCAGAAGCAAAGTCATTTAAAAGTCAATCAATGCTGCTGTCATCGTCATTAAACAAGGAGTGTTGTATGCTTGGGTATGTGTCTATCTAAATAGGTTCTCTTCGTTAAAAGACTTTTACTGACTCATTGATTTATTTTTCAAGTTTTCTCATCTGTATAATAAATGTATTTTATGCGGTCTCTCCCAGAAACTGTAACTACGGTCCTCTCAGCATAGTTTCAGCATAAATCACAGGTAGATTCTGTGGGTGTTGAACAAACATGAGCAGGCATCTGCAATAGGGATTGGCTAGCCACTTTAGCAGATAATTTTAATGCATATATTACATCATAGGCAATTAAAAAAAAATGTTTGGGTTCATGGAAAGATATCACTCCTGAAAAAAAAGAAAGCCTGTTTATTTAGACTAGAATGTTAATAACAAGTTGAACAAATTTTGTATTGAAAAAAAAAAAAGAAAAAAAAGGGAATAATGATTTTACTGGTTACAAATTAAATGTAGTTACTAGGAGAAGGTTCTGAAAAGTTCTCAATCTGACTCACTTCTCAAAATCTGGCTAAAAAGTCAAATAATATTTACTTAATTTTGCTTTTCATTTCTGAGATAAGTAATTGTCCATATAATTTACTATAAATATAACATCTAAAGCAACCAAAATGAGAACAACAGTTCAAAATAATTGAAATATATTGGCAATTTCTCATCTTGAGAATGAAATTCAAAATATCATCTAAATTATGAAATATAGTATGAGCCAGTATAAGCAAATGTCAAAAATATCTAACAATGGATTTAAAAAACTGGCTCCAAAAATACATCACTTATGTCTTTCAGGATGAAGGTGTAGTAGATATATGTTGCTGTCATCTATTGATTGTGAGGTCAATCTCTGGATGTGGTAGTGAAACACTGGTTCAGGAGGAATCAGAAATGACTGATATCACAGGGACAAATGACATGATAATCAACAGTGTCTCATGTCAGCTAAAACAATTGTCACTTGATGATGACCAGAGAGTACTTGAAGAATATTGTCTGTGATAACATTTATAACAGCCAAAATGGGAGGAATAGTTCAAAGTAATTAAAGTATATTGTAACTACTATTCAGAATGGCTTTTTGGAAGAACTTTTCAGTACTCCTTTCATATAATATCATAGTTCACAACAATAACTAGCCTGGGTATGATGATAAACTACATCTGGCAGCAAGGCCTCATATCGGGAGATTGGACTTTTAAAGAAGCCTGGAACCACCTCTTAATTGTTGTTGTTCCCAGGTTCACCCTGACCTGGGGTGGTAGCACCTGTTAGGGCAAATAGTGACCCTCCCCAAACAAAAACAAAATGGTATAAAAGTATAAAAATACATTATTATAGTTAAAATACCAGCAATGCATTTTTATATGAAAAAATTACCAACAATACATATGTATACTAAAAATTACAAACAATATGTATTTATCTGTAGTTGAAGGCATACAATTGTACTCAAAATATTTAGATTTCAGCATTAAATAACCCATACAGGTTTATATACCAGTAAACAAAATCACCCAAGTAACCAACAATTATCAGTCAACATATTCCCTTTAGGTTTGTTATATTCAGCACTAAAATTGTATTGTATACAAATTTTATTATATGCACAGTAGTTAGTAACCAGTAAAATCATTTTTCAGATACAAAATTAAATCCCAGCTTTGATGAAATGATTTCCATCGACATTCACATAGAAAAATAATGGCAAAAGAATCAAATTTATTCCTCTGAAGTTGGAACATTAATAGCAAAACTAAAAATAAAAGAATTTAGTTGTAAAACTTTGATGCCTTTTATCAATGTCATTGAATAATTGCAAAAAAAAAGGTCAGGCTCTAAAGTTGAACAGCTCTTTACATGAAGAAATAAAGAAAGCAGCAAATTATGAAAGGGAAAAGATTTGAGGTGTTTGCAGAATCAAATGAAACCACAATGTCCTTTTTACAAGAATGAAATGATCTTTCTTTTGATCTTGCAAATTATTACAGAGAAATAGAATCACTTCTGCAGGTGACTGTTTCAGTCTCTGAAAGATCGCGTAGCTCCATTTCAGAAAATTGAAAGAAGAAAAAATATAAAGAAAATAACGAACTGAAAGATTATTTCATGAAAACTTAAACATAAAGGAATATGAAAATGTTAGCGAGACTGAACTTAGGGAGCCTTCAGTGCAATTTGAAATAAAACTATTGACATTTCTAGTTGACTAAGAATGTTAGCCAAACTTGTGACAGAATTGAAAAATTTTGCATATTATGTATGAATAATATTCTGAATCTTATGTGGTTATGTTGGCACTTTGAAGAATGAAGCTTACATTAATTTTTAAAAAAATGATAGCATTTTATATGATTGAACTAAAGTCATATCTATTACTCTCCTTTCTTTGGAGGTGAATTTGAAAGATAAGATTCTTTAGATCAGTGTAACAAGGTTATATCTTAGTTACAATTTTAGAAAAAATTTTCTACAGTTTCTATTTGCATTTAATATTTTCTTGATTTATCAATTAAGAGATAATCTGGCAAGCAGCATATTCACTACACCAGTGTTCTGCTGCTTGAACAGCATGCTAAAATTAACTCAAAAATAATAAATTAAGCTGAGTGCACAGATGCTACACTTTGATCTTAGGAAGAATGCACAGAATTGAATAATTTTGTCATTTTTTTATTGATACTGTGTTAATGAACAATTTTACAACTCCTAAGTTATTTAATTTAAAAAAAAATTTGATGTATTTTATTGATTGATTGATTTGTTTTTAGGACTTATCAACCTTTTAAAGGTATTAGGTTGTTATAAAAATAATGGCTGTTCGAAGTGTTGTATTTTGAAAAGACATTTTAACAGAGTATTCAGGGTATATATTAGGTGAATTTTGGTATACATAATTAATGTATGCTCTTTAATAATCTTTAACTCAATTTCAGACAGAATTATTCTTGAAGCCCTT
This sequence comes from Ascarosepion bandense, assembly GCA_037127315.1. Lineage (NCBI taxonomy): Eukaryota > Metazoa > Mollusca > Cephalopoda > Sepiida > Sepiidae > Ascarosepion > Ascarosepion bandense. The sequence goes on along the minus strand of JBBBDQ010001217.1, from coordinate 197,343 downwards.
AATTGTTAAGAATCTCTTTATTAGGAACACGACAAAACATAATCTTCGTTTGCTTTTCTTGCATGAGTTCAAACTCGGACACAGTGCCTCCCAAACTTCTGCAAATATCGAAAGAGCATGGGGAGATGGGTTTACAAGGGATTGAACAGTATGAAGGTGGTTCCAGAAATTCCATACAGGGGGTGAGAGCCTTAAAGATGAAGAAGGTAGAGGATGGTCATGCAGTCTTGATAAAAAACAATTGCAAGCAGTTGTTGAGCAAAACCCATGTGCAAGTGTCAGAGAAATGTCTCAGACGCTTGGTGTCAGCACTGCAACAATCTCACACCATTTGCAGAGTATTGGCAAAGTGAAAAAGCTCTATAAATGGGTTCCTCATGATCTCAATGAAAATCAAAAACTTAATCATTTTGAAGCATGCTCAATGCTCTTTCTGCATAACACTTGTGATCTCTTTCTTGACCGAATAACCACTTATGATGAAAAGTAGATTCTTCATGATAAGCATAGATGATCAGGTCAATGGAATGATCATGATGAATCCCTCCAAACATTTCCCAAAGCCGAAGTTGCATCTGCAAAAGATTATGGTGACTGTCTGGTGGTCTGTAATTGGTGTTATTCACTACAGCTTTCTGGAAGCCAATCAGAGCATTAATGCAGAGCTTTACTGCAATCAACTTGCTGAAATGCATGAACACCTGCAAAAAGTGAGACCTGCATTGGTGAATTAATGTGGTCCAATCCTGCTCCACAATAATGCATGGATACATGTTGCAAGAATCACCTTGCAAAAACTCACAGACTTGGGATACAAGAGTTTACCAAATCTTCCATATTCTCCTGATCTTTCACCCAATGATTATTTTTTCAGCACTTAAGCACATTTTTAAATGGTAAAACTTTTAGGTCCAAATCCACTGTGGAATCAGCTTTCAAAGATTTCATTGCATCACAGCCAATAACTTTTTATCAATGAGGAATAAATAATCTCATAGATTGATGGCAGAGGTGCATAGATATTCAAGGCTTGTATTTTGACTAATTTCAAAATTTTTTAGTTAATTTTTCAAGAATAAAATTGTTTCTAAAATTGGCTATTGTTTTTGTAACAACTTAATAATTTAAAGCCAGAAAATATTTTTAGATTCTAAGAATTTTTGTTTGTTTGGTGATACAAGTTTTACTAATTAACCCATAGCTGGGAGAGATGAGGTGGATTCATTTCTTCCCCAAGAGTATTTGTGTATAAGTGAATATAACAAACCCGAAACTTGGCACTTCAATTAACAATTCTGAGTCATTATCCATTACATCACATGTACATTCAAGCTTACTGCACATGATATACCCAAGTGGTTACCCATCTAGGTACTGACTAGGTCCAACATTACTTTGGTGATCATCTGGGAACCGGTGTTTCAACATGATGTGACTGTAAGCTATTTGCATTTAAGATTATATCACTTTAAACATTATTAAAGAAAAATATGCACTCTCAGGCAAGGTTCAAAAGTGTACGTATTGGTAGAGGGAACCGTCATTAGATTCAACATGTTCTAAACTGGTAGATAAAAATAAATAAATATAATGTTTAACCCATTTGTACCCATGGTCCATTTTTTAGGACCAGAAGGATAATTCAGCATATTTCAGCAATTTCTGCAGTTTTCAGATATATCTTTGGTTAGTCATAAATAAAAAATTGTCTTTCAATTGTCTGATGTATATTGGCAACACTGATGTCTCAGTTTTCAGTATAGAGTGAAAATCTTGATGGGGAGGATACACTCAGTTTCATCTGTCATTCAAGCAAAAACATTTTTGGTAAGTAGTACTTGCATCTAACTCATATTTGTATATAGTATATATGAATGCGCTAACTGTCCTATAAAGCTAAGAAAATGTATGAAAGTAATTTTGCTTATAAGTTTCTTCCTAAAATAAGGAACAAACTAAAAATTTTTTTTTCTTTTTTTCTTAGAATAATGCAATGAATTTTTTTTTAAATGTTTAGTATTAAATAAATTTGTATAAATTAAAGATTTTTGGTAAAAAATTCAAGAAAAAATATTTGGGTACTACTGGGTTAATAAATAAATGGAGCATCTCCTCAAATACGAGTATGCAATAAAAATACAAAAATTATCATTATCTATCAAAATACAAAAATTATCATTATCTACCAAAAATTGTTGAGCATGGATAAAAAAAAAAAAAAAAAAATAGAATTATTCTTACAATCCAAAATATGTTTCAGCTTCAAATAACCCACAAATGGTTGATAAGCCAGAAAAAATCAATCAACTTGAGTGGCTCTTTGGTCTTGTATTAAGTGAACATAAAAAAAAACAAAGGTTTTTTCCTTTTAAAATAACTGAAGCTAGGAAAACAATCGCATCTAGTAATTTTCTTTTCTAAGAAGATGTCATCTTGTCATCTTGCCAATCTGTAATGGATGCATTCTGTAATGAATGCATCATGTCCTCTTCAAAGGCATTGATGTAAACAAGAAGAAAAATTTGATAGAGTTCCAACAAAGTCAAGAAAATCTTAAAAAACTAGGTTATGTTAATTATTGAGAGACAGAAAATCTGTTCAGATTATAAGAGCAATTATCAGTGAGTAAAACTTCAATCAACAAGTATAGCTGTATTATAGAAAAAAAACAGCGTGTAATGTGTACAGGTAGTAATATTGAAATTTTTATTGTCTTTTACTAAGGAAGTAATGAACCAGAAAACGAGCGAGTGCCTCTAACTTTGTTAATGTTATTTTGTACAGAGAGAAGCAAGAAAAAATCTGAAAGACTTGTGGAAGTTAATCATGTCTGACAAGCATTAAATCTCTATAGAATTGTTGAGTAATATGTAAATGAAGTTTGGGTGAAATATAATTATAACTTAAAGCTAGTGTCAAGGGTATTTATTGATTATAAAATTAGTAGCAGCTGAAGATACATGGACCGAACATGTGAGCAGCAACAAGGTTTTGGAGAGGATGCAAACGAAAAGGAAACTTATGCTTAGCATCAGGAAGAGACAGCTGAGGTTTCTAGGACACGTAATGATAAAGGAGGGCTTGGAAAATCTAATACTCACAGGACAGATAGAGGGAAAGAGAGACAGGAGAAAATAGTGCAAGACTTACTTGTGGATGATGGGCCTATTTTTATGTCTGGCAAAAGTTTCTATCAGTTTTTCTGTTAACTCATCAGAGATTTCAATTATTATTAATCCTTGAAGACCTGACTGAATTGTTGAAAAATCTGATTATTTGATATTAGTGAAGTTGATATATCTTAAACCCCCCCCCCCCCGAAAATCAGGTATACCAAGTTGATTTTATATGAAAGTAAATTGATTTCTCTTTCAAATTAAAATTAGGGACCCAATGTCGAATTTCAGTTGTGTTTGTTAATTCACTTCTGTACAAAAATGCTTGTGAAAAATATGAAGCCATCTTCTTGTCCCAGCCATGGGTTAAGTAGTAAAATTTGTATCTGGAAAAATCATTATTATTCTTAAAAGATTGTTAATACAATATTCATCCAAAAAAAAGAATTTTTCTTACAATCCCAAAATATATTTCAGCTCTAAACTAACCATAAAGCCATAAAAAACAAATCAATCTTTTTCCAATTATACCAAATTTAGCCTTGTTGATGTAGTATGATATGCAAATTAATAGCAAGTATAAATAGAGAATAACTGGAGAGGTAAGAAACAGAAAATCTTGTCACAAAGGACATAGAGAGCTGTGCTATGACTACCACTACATACAAAGAAATGCGAGACAATTGGTATTACTGATTATGAGATCTAGGTTTGGAAATGACTGCTTTGTAAAATATGCAAATTTCCAAAGCTTTTAGTTGATCATATGATGAGTATTAATGCTGTGGACTAAAATATGGTGCTACCTAATTGTAGGCACTCCTGGACTCTGAGTGAAACTTGTGGGTGCATTTAGGTGCTACTAGTCTTAAAGGGTTTATGTAATCTTGTTAGATGTAATTAAAACAATGAAAAATATGAGTACATTTTGGGATGAAAATGATGATTATGCAAGAGAGATATGTTTACTAAGGTATATATATATATATATATATATATATATATATAATTTGTGTGTATTTAGGCAGCATTTTTTCACTGATGCTTGTTTCATTAAATAATAAAATCGACAAAACTTGTCTATATTATATAATGAAACCTGCATCAATATATATACACATATATATATATATATATATATATATATATATATATAAAATGTAATTAAAAGAAAATATTTTTTTAGCCTAAGGATATATACCTGATCATAATTGCAATCAAGATGTTAAGACTTTGGTAGACAGTGATATTCCACATGTCAATATTTTCACAATAAGCCTGGTACTAGCCAGCCAATGTTGGTTAGATCTTCAGATTTAGGTGATAATATGCAGATTTCAGCTTTTTTTTTTTTTTTTGTTTGTTTGAAATAACTTATTTAGTGCTATGAAATTTTATTATGCAAGTTCAGTATGTTCATCATATTCTGAACAGTTGAACTAACTGCACATGTGATTTGATTATAATGATGAAGGGTTATGCAGAACCAGTTACACTTTTCGGAAGGACTGAATACAGAGAAATGGTATTCATAGTGTGCCATGAGGTCCCTAAACAACCCACCCCATGTTTTGAATTTTGAGTTTTTCTTTTAAAAACTCTTGCCCACCACTGCCAGAGAGCCTGTTTTGCTTTGCTATTTAATCCACAGGTGGAGAGAGAGATTCATCTTTCCCAAGGGTTTTTGCATAAGTGAATGTAATGAACTCAAATGGAATATGAAGTCAACTCTCTGATTTCTCATTCCAAGCCACTATCCATTATACCACCTGCACATCCATACACACGCTCATATAAGAGAGATTGTATCTCTGACAAAAAAGTAAAGTACATAAATTTGATGACTCCAACATTATCAAGATATCTTACACTTCATTTGTTGGATACAAGTTCTATTGCACAACATTTAAAGAGGCTTTCCTGTGCACTTTTACAATACAGGAAAATATTTGTTGACAACACTAATATGACAACACCATGAATATAATATACAAAATCTTAAAATTCTCAAGGCTCTTTATATCAATAGCTATCAACCAACACTGAACAAAATCTATTATGAGTGTAGTAGCAACATTTTGAAATGTATAGACTAACATTTAATGCTAATTTTGCATTTCTATAATTTCTGGTTAGCCCCCTTACGTCGAGAGGCTTGTTTTGAGAAAAAACAAAACAAAACAAAACGACCAAAAAAAAAAAAACACTATAGCTACAACTGATAAATTCTAAAATAATTATAACAGAGTGCATTTACATATATTTAAAAATCACCATCATAACAATCACAGTTACAATAAATTTGTTTCTGCAATGAATATATACTGTCTAAATATACATACAAATACATACACAGGAAGCATATATTCATTTAGACATGTTTCATTAAATATTATAGACAGATATATATAGAGTTGAGTTTTGATGATGCTTAGCACCATGATTGTTGTTTTTTTCAGTTGTTCACTGATAAAAAGATATTTGGCAAGCAGATTTTTTTGTCATAAAGTGCTTGATATAGTGATAAAGCATTAATAATATTAATTTGGAGAAGTTTGAAAGATTGAAAAAAAGCCCCGAGAAGTGAGTACTTCATAATGGTGCCTTCACAAAACTTCAAAGCCAGCATGACTCTGCTCAGCTAAGTGACAAATTTCTTCACATTAATGCAATATATATAGTATGATTATTGAAATATGTTGTAATTTCAAGAATATAAATTCTGTTATAAGTCATAAGACATGATCTCAAAATAGAAATAAAATGTCGTAAAGTCATTGAGTGATGGGAATAGATTGGAAATTGCAGAAGAGTTGAAAAGAGGTCAAATAATCATCAGAAAATAAATTGAAAACATTGGCAAGATAAGAACAAAGAAAAAATCTGGCTTTAAGAATATCACAAAAAAGATTTGAGAGTAAGTAAGAAGAGTAATAAGCAAAGAAATTGGATTATCTAACAAGAAATTATTTGCAGAATCAGAGAGAAAAGATTGAGAATGTTAAGAACATTAGCTAAAGATGTGTGATACTATGGGCACCCACATAGAAAAGAAAGAGGAGTTTTTATCTTGATCTGAAGTGATTCTGTTTGATAGACCAGAAAATGGTTCCTTTTGAAGTTCAATCTTCTAAGCGGCATCCACTTAGAGGAAATGGAAAGTAAAGGGATTTTTGGAAATCAAGTGGCAGCAAAATAATAGTATATATCTGCGTTTTCTGTTTTTATGTGCCATGTCCCTTCAGGATGTAGGCATCATGGCCTTGTAGCTCTTAATACCTTTTGGGTTTATATTTCTCTCAAACCCTGCTCTGCCATTCATTTGCTTAAGCTTAAATATGTCACATGTTGTTTCCTTTCGTCTCTCTTTTCCTGAATATTGGTTTTTATTAACGATCATGCTTAGGATTGAGTAGAGTTCTGATATGCCTTAGCAGGAGACTGATGGGTCTAACACTTATTTCCGAAGCCTCCATTTCATATTGCCAGCTACCATGTTGGGATGAGTAAATGTGGGTAGGAGTTGGTTAAAGCGGGTACTTATATAGCAGAAGGTTATAGAATATAAAGGAGCCTATGTTAATATATATTAATAATAATTTATTTTAATATGTGCTATATTGTTTTTTTTAATTCAATTGGTATTTATATACTTATCTATCTGGTCAAAAAGGTGAAGCACTGAATAAAACACCTGTACATAATATAGGAAACAGTGTTGTGTTCTTATTTCTCAACATGATATTTTTCTTCTATCGCTTTACCTTGTGAGCCTGTATTGTGGCCTTTCCCAGCTTTTGATGAACACCAACAAGATTTAAATGCAATGTGGGGTGATCATTGAAAGTTGGTTGGTAGAAAGCTTGGGTCAGAGTCACATTGTATGTTTACACATGAAAGCAACTTGACTTCCACCTTTAAGTAAACATCACAGAGAAGAATAAATTTGGTGAAGAAGTTTATGAAAAATGATTTCTTGGTAGGAATTTTTAGTGAAGTATGTAAAGCTGTGGTGCAGTGGAACAAGAAATTGGAGAGTTGAGTTTGAATTCCATTTGAATTTGTTGCATTCACATACATGCAAATACCTTTGGGAAAGGTATAAATACACTGATTCTCCCTCCAGCTATGGGTTAAATAGCAGGACAGATTGGGTTGTACAGCCTTATTTGGCAATCAGTCTACTGCAGAAAGTAATGGCAACCTACTGTGGGGAAAATCTTCTGCCCAGTTAGTCATGTCTCCAAAGAGACATGATCGCCCAAGTATGTATCACGTATGACACTTAACTGACTGACTGACTGATATAGAGCTATATTAGATGGACCTGATGACTAGGTTACAGATTGGGTCCTTCACACAAATAGTCAGCTAACACAACTTTGAAGATAACAGGGTATAAGTGTTATAATTTTGGGAGTTATTATTATTGGCAGCAAAATTATAGATCCCTTCATAATTGATGACCGTGTTAAAATAAATACTGAGAAATATTGTAATTTCTTGGACAAAGCATCTTTTCAGTGGTTCAGATCAGAACCAAGAAGCTTGAAAGAGTATTTTCATATTAGACATGCACTTTCACACTTTGAAATGCTGAATATTGCCCACCTTACCATAAAAAGTTTTCAACTCTTCCCCAGTCTTTTCAACAGCAGCAGAGGTTTATCCCTTTTTCCAGTTTAGGACTGAGTTTCTGGGTCTTTCAAAGTGTTTTTTATTCTCTTTCACTCCCAGTCAACTTTTGCATTTTAGTGGCTATATTGCCTTCCTTGGAGTGAATTTATTAAAAAAAAAAAAAAAAACTACATCAGATAAGTAGAATATTTCTCAACTTCTCTAAATATTAATCCAATAGAAAAATTGTGGTTCATCATTAAGAGAGACAGAAAACAAAATACAAGCAAAAAAATATTTTTGAGAAGTAGTAAAAACTGTAGAAAAGTTAAACCAATGGTTGAAAGATTGATGAAGGTTATAGAATATAAAGCAGTTTATGTTAATATAGATATGGATAATAATTTATTTTAATATGTGCTATATTATTTTATTTATTTTAATTCATTTGGTATATTTAGTACAGGTGAATTATTCTTTATCTGGAATTCCAAAATCTGAAAGTTTTTCAGGTGCTGACATGACTTGCTACAAATAGAAAATTTAAGAAAGCAACATGGCTACCTGTAGCATGACTTGTGCTGAAGTGTTACAAATAAAATGTTGACTTTTTTCAGTTTTCATTACATTTAAGTGTAATCATAATCTATTTTTTGTTTTTATACAAATACTTTATCTGTATGTATTCTAACATTTTAATCACAGCACAACATCGTTGTAGAGACTGTTAACTTAACAAATTTTTTCTTCTCACCCTCACAGTGATGTCATCAATGATGTACCCTCTTCCTCCAGTTTCTCACACCTGATGTAGAAGTAGTGTTTGGTGTTGCATTTAGATATTTTTTGTAAATAGAGATATTGTTTTTGGGTTTTTTACGCATACAGAATGTACCAAACATTTTTATGTGAAATCTTAATTTCACCACTTAAAAAAAAAATCCATGTTCGCATTAAATGACTATCGTCATTACCTGTATGTACACAAAATTTATTAAATTTTATATGAAACTACCTTCAGGGTATATGTATTGTTAAGCATTGTTATAAAATGTACAAATATTGTGTTAATGCTTAGGCTCCTTTCCCAAGCTGCCCCATTTTATAGATGCTATATACAAATTAAATAGCCTGTATTCCAAATTTTCAAAAAATCTGAAAACTGAAACACTTTTGATTCCAAGAATTTTGAATAAAGGATTTTCAACCTATATATAAATCTATTGGAAAATTTTATCAAGGTTAGTTGGTTATTCCCAATTTTATAGTGAAATCATTGACTTGCATAATAAAATATGTCATAGTATAATGAAATTACATCTGTACAATAAATCTACTAAGAGTTAATACTCAGAAACAGTTAAATGTAATTATCATTGACAAAATAGTTCCTTGTTATACAAACTAATTCTAATTGCATCAGTTATGCTGTTTAACTTTGGGGAAGCATGATATTGTATAGTTTCAAGCTGGAGAAATCTAATGTTAGAACTTAAAGCAGCATATAAGCTTCTTGGTTTATTCTATATACAGAATAGGGTGTATTCGATCATGGGTCTCCACAACTTCCTACCTTTTATAGCTTTTAGCAATGTTTTTTTTTATTTACTATCTCTTCCACTTCCTATTCTGCTGTCCATTTACCCAAGCTCGTTAAGTGGGTTATTTGCTGCTTTCCTCTGCCCCCCTTTTTGATTGCATCTGTTTATCATCTTAATAGTTGGAAATTAGTTGCTAATTAAGAAATTAAATACAGAAAGTATATGGAAAAACAGTAGACTAAATATCCAAGAATTTGGGACACAGCAAATTGGTTAAAAATGATGTATTGTGTCTTAGGCTTAAATGTAATCAGTTGACCATGTCCACTCTCAAGAGAAATGCTAAAATATTAAATGTTAAAATTGTGTTTTATGTAAATTCTCTTCAGTAGAAAATGTGTTTTCTTCATTTTTTTTTAAAGTTTATACATGTATGGGATGTATAGGTGGCATGATGGATAATGGCTTGGAATGAGAAATAGGAGAGACATGTTCAAATTCCATTCAGGTTTTTTTTCATTTACTTCCATGCAAATACTCTTAGGAAAGATATGAATCCATCTCTTCTTCCTCCAGTTATGGGTTAAATAATTGGACTGACTGGATCCAATAGCCTTGGTTGACAACCAGTCTATTGCAAAAAGAAACAGCAATCTACCGAGAGAAAATCTTCTACTTAGTCAGTTACAAATCGAAAGAGACGTGATTGTCCAACTGTATTGTGTATGGCACTAAACTGTGACTGATACATGTACTATTGTCGAAAATGTTGTTCTTAACATATTATAAGGTATGCATACTTTTGCTTATGGAAATATTTAATTAATGATATCAGTACTTAAATTTTCATATTTTGAAAGCAGGAAGTGAAGTTAAATATAGCTAGAAAAATGACACCTTTGCAATGTGGAGAACAAAATGTGTCTTTTTTTTTATTTTCAAATTAGTAATATTAATAAATTATGACATCTAATGGCAGACAAAGGAGCAAATGAAATCAGTCATTGATATTACCTCTTTTATTATTAGCTTGTATCTGTCAATATTTAGGAAGTAGCCATGGTGACAACTTGTGGCATCTGAAAGTATTGAAAGTTTTCATCTAAAATAAAATTTTAAAAAAAATGTTAAAAGGTAATATTTTCTGTTTCTGTAGTTTAATTTTAATTCATTAAAAAAATAATTTATTTTAAGATATTTTGAAATAAAAACATTTTTTTTGTATTTGAGATTTTAGCAAGTTGGGATATTTGTGCCTACAGAAAAGATGTGTCAAAAGAACCATTTACACTGCTATTATTTTTACTACCTTCACTTTTTGTAAATTTTTTTCATATTTATTTCTTTATAAATTGGTAAATGATAAATATTGTATTGCATTAGTTTTAATATGTTGTAAATATAAAAATTATTTTGGTAAATAAACACTCAAATAAATAGGAATTAATATGTTGAGACATTGGTTTCCATATGATCACCAGTTAAGCAACATCAAGTCTGGTCAGTACCTTGATGGGTAACTGCTTAAGAATACCAGGTGCTATAAGCTTAGATGTATAATTGATGTAATAGATAATGGTTTGGAATTGTTAATTGAAGAGCTGATTTCCAATTCCTATTCAGTTCGTTATATTCACTTATGTGTAAAAACCATTGGGAAAGGTATTAATCCATCTCTACTCTCCCAGCTATGGGTTAATTAGTAATGTTTGTATCATAAAATCATTATTATCTCACCCTCAAAAAAAAAAAAAAAAATTCATAGAGTCTAAAAATATTTTCTGGCCTTAAATAACCTGCAAAGGATTGATAAGCTATAGAAAATGAATGAATCCATTAATAAACATTTTTTAAAAACTTTTTTTGAAAATTAAATAACTTATGAGTTGTAGGATTGTTTATTAACAAAGTATCCATAAAAAATTGACAGGATTATTTAATTCTATGCATTCTGACTTAGATCAAAGTGTAGCATCTGCTCATTCTTTTATTATTATTTTCAAGTTAATTTTATCATGTTGTTCAAGCAGCAGAAAGCTGGTGTAGTGTATATGTCACTTGCCTGATTACCTCAAAGTTGGATGTTCAAATCATGGAAGGATTTGCTTATTAATTTATATATCTATTTACTTTAGCCTGACAGAAAAACAAAAAATTTGCAGAAAAATTAAACTATTCTTTATTATTATATATGATAATTAACCCTTAGACAACAAGGCCCATCTATCGGCTGAAAAGTCAAATGACAAAGACAACAACTGGGCAGATCCATTTGCCCGGTAATACAAGCCTTGAGATTAGTTGGTTGGTCTTTGTACCAGCCAATCAGATTGCTTCTTGCATTTCATAATCTTGGTCTTTCAGTGGTGGTTTCTATGATAGTTTTCTGTGATTTTATATTGTTTTTGTTTTTGTTTTTTGTATTCCAAGTGAGGGCTTGTGAAAAGTGCTCCGTCTTCTTGACACTGAAACTCACAATGAGGCTCTGTCTCCAAAAGACTAACTAAACCAAGTTTAAATAGACATCTTGTTTTTATTTTTATTTTAAAAAGTGTGTATTATGACAATTGCTCTGCACCTAACATGGGTATCCACAAAAAATAAAGTTTGGAGTAATAAAAATGTTTTAGATATATCCCTAATATATTAGATTCCTTACTGAAAATCAGAACAGATTTTATATATTTTAATTTTTTATCTGGGAAGTGTTTTAACAAATGACAGAAAATGTGAAGGTACTTTGAAATAGCAAAAGTACCTTCCAAAAATTAACAATATATGAAGAAATGTGAAAAATTTGTTAAAAACAAAAGTGCGCTGAACTGCTATGTAATATCAGTCACCATATATAGCAGTGAATGCTGGACAATTTCTTTACAGATGAAAAGAAGACGTTAGAAGATGTGGTTTTACAAAAGAATGTTGAAAATTCCGTAGACAGAGCATGTGAAAAACAAAGAAGTTTTAAGGAAGATAGAAACGAAAAGGACTATTATACATAAAATCAAAAAGAGATACTTAAAATTCTTACAATATATAATGAGAAAAGAAGTTTGGAAAATTCGACACTCACAGGACATATTGAAAGCAACAATGTAATGTCTCTGATAAACTTGTGTAAGTGGATTACAGAACAGGAAGTGGGGATAGTAAAAAAACAAAATAAAAAAACAATGCTAGGAAAGAAAGGACGTTGTGGAGAGCCATGATCGCCAACATCCGGAAAGGATATGACATAAAAATTCGTTTTTTTTTCTTGTTTTATTTTAAAATATATCTTTGACAGCTTCATGAAAAAATGCTTTGATATTAAGTATAATAGTACAATTCAAGATGGAGTAAAACTAATAGAATAATAATAGTGAAAATACTTCATCTGAGTGAAATGAAAAAAATAAGTGTTGCAATTTTGTTTGAAAACAAGCAAATTGAGCATCTTGTTTTTGAATTTGATAGTCTTTAGATCTAATTATTTTAATATTATTAAAATCATATTTTGAAGTGCTTGGAAGATGATTTATTCACTCCAGTAGCCTTAATTAAACCAAAATTCTGTCACACAATTTTAATGTAATGCATGTTTAACAAATGCATAAAAATTCTGTCCTATTTAACATGATTTGAAATATCATTAAGTCCTTTTTTAATATTGTGGCAATATCAACATTTTACAACACTTGGTGTTCATTCTATGACTAGAATATTGTTTTGCTTAGCAAAAATAGAACATAGTGCTTGCTGAAGGAACTAGTTCTCATTTCTTCATGATTCTTAAGAGATGATGATAGCAATAATAACAGCTGTCAAAACTTTTTACTGATGATCATGCATCCCACTTTTTTCCTCGTAAACTTGTAATACACTAATTAGTTTTTAGAACTGAACACAAGCGTTAATATTTATTGTTATTGGAGATATTTTTTTTAATTTGAAAATGTCAGTGGTTGCAGTTTTTTGAACTGCTTCAGTGATGTTTGTAAATTGAAAACATTAAAGGCAAACATAATCTAACAAGCACATACATTTTGTAAACTAACTCTGTTTTTTATTTCCCTGCAAAATTTAACATTGTTACAAATGTCAAACAGTGATATGTCAGTAATGATCTTTATGGCACCAAAGATTGTTAATGCATTTTCAATAGAATTAAAACTTTTTTTTATTTTATGGAATATGGTCCCCTTCAAAGGTCATCATTTTTTTCTCTCCTATCATTTTCTCTGGACTGTTATGATGTCTGATGCAACCAAACTTTGTCCATTGCTTTCTTTTAGTTCATTGTGATAATGAGTTTCTAGATTAGCAATATTTGATAGAAATTGAACACTTTAAAATATTCACATGTTAATGTAGAACTGAATTGGAGCAAACACTTTTATACATGATTATCAAAATTTAAAAAAATCCTTTTAATCACTTTAATGGTTATTAGCACAAAAAAAGGAACTGGTGAAAAGAGTTCAGATCCTTGTTAAATCAGCTGTGTTCACTTTCACAAAAATTATTTTTCGAGAAACATGAATCCATCTCCTTCTCCCATTATGGGTTAAATAGAATGGGCTCCCTAACTGGTCAGTACTTAGATGAGTGAATGTATGAATACCAGATGCTGTAAGCTTGGACGTGCAGATAGCTTAATGGATAATGGCTCAGAATTGTTAATCAGAGAACCGAGTTCTAATTCCAGTTTTTGTTATATTCACTTGTGTGCAAATACCCTTGGGAAAGGTTTGAATCCATCTCTTCTCCCCATTATAAACCATTATTATCAAAAAAAAATTCCTACAATCTAAAAATATTTTCTGATTTGAAATTACATGTAATGGGTTGATAAACAGTAGAAAATGAAACCAATCATGGGCTCCTTGACTTTAAACAACTTTAAATTCTGTAGAGAAGACAATTTGAAACCACTTTCCCAAGAAACCTTGGTAATTCAGAGATAATTAAGAAAAGGAAGCTGTAGATAGCCATAATTTCTTACATCCTCAAATAATATGGCATTTAATAAAGGTAACTTATTTACCTAAGTTATCTTGTTATTTAACCAAGATAGCCTGGGCTTGGATAGAAGAAAAATTTGACTTCAAAACCATTGAGAAGGTATTGAGATATTCCTTTATGATCTTTTCTGAAAAGTCATGGCAATTTTTTTTTTTTTTTTTTTTTTAATCATATCACCCCGAGCAAGGCAGTAACGCCACTGATGCGCAGGGGGCTACGTAAGGGTAAAAAGAATGGAAAAGAGAAAGCCGAAAACCGCATCCTAAACAGGAAACAAGGGATGAGCCTCTTCACCTGTTCAATAGATGTGGGTGGAGTGTGAACCGGGCGATAGTTTAGTCTATCTACTCCAATTGAAAAAAAAAATAAAATAATAAAGGAAAAGAGTGAAAAGATTGGAAAAGAGAAAACCGGAAACCGCATCCTAAACAGGAAACAAGGGATGAGCCTCTTCACCTGTTCAATAGATGTGGGTGGAGTGTGAACCGGGCGATAGTTTAGTCTATCTACTCCAATTGAAAAAAAAAATAAAATAATAAAGGAAAAGAGTGAAAAGATTGGAAAAGAGAAAACCGGAAACCGCATCCTAAACAGGAAACAAGGGATGAGCCTCTTCACCTGTTCAATAGATGTGGGTGGAGTGTGAACCGGAGAAAAGGAAGCTGTGGTGAGTGATAATTGCTTACTTCCTGAAAGGACATGACATTTATAAAAAAGAACATTTTAATTCAGGTAATGCAAATATTTATTATTCATTTGATCATAAGCTTGTTTGCTCAATGTGTAGCTGACCATGATGGAGTTCATATAGGTTTTAAAATCCTCCCCTTTCATATATTTTTTTCCATTTTACAGCATAACTGAAAAAAAAAAATGTCCTACTTTTTGATAATATGGACTCTAATTTCTTTAATACAGATAGTGAAATCTATTAATAATCAGAATCTAAAAACACACACATTATGTCAAGCTCAGTATCAGACAGGTGATGATTTCATCTGCTCAGACTGCCAAAGCGGAAGTCATTGGTGGATAGTAGTCAGAAGTTCTTTGAAATAACATATCGGTGCCTTTTTAATGAGTAGTCCATATGTATGAGAAGAAAAATATCTTCATCATACAGAAGCCTGTATAATAATATTTCAGGTGTGAAACTATATCTGACAGGGTCAGTAAAGACTTTGTTGGGAACATTACTGCAAATGCTTTTCAACCATGCATATAAAAGTATGTAAACACACTCACACATACATGGTATATGTGTTAATGCATCTTTCATTAAAGGGTTGCCAAACTTATTGGTATAAAGTCCTTTGAGTACTAAAAAAGCTAACAATACTGGTAAAATTCTTTTAATAAATCATAAGAATCTAATTTCGTAATTTTAGCAAGATTTATGGATACATTTACTAAATTTATTTAATTTTTGGTTATTTAATAAAAAAATCTTTTGTAGTCGGAATGAATTATCATTCTAATGAGTGTAGTTAGATTCTATTCTCTTTCTAGTGAGTGTAATCAGAACAAATAGTGAGTGTGGTCAGAATAAATCAATCCTCTTTCTGTAGTTGGAATAAACCTGTCCACTTTCTACTGAGTGTGGTTGGAATAAATGTGTCACACTTCTGAGGGAGTGTGGCTGGAATAAGTATGTCACTCTCTCAAGTGAATGCAGTTGAAATAAATTTGCCGTTTTTGTAATGATTCCAATTGTGATAAATCTACGGTCCTTCTAATCAGGTTAAATACTTCCTTCATAAATTTCTATAAGTCCCACATAATGCCCTATTTTTTAATTGCTATGTTCCATCAGTATGGATGCTTTTTTAATATCTGTGAATTGCCCTGACTGTAAAGAATATTAAAGCCTTCTCTGCAGTTGCTAAGTAAAGCTAGATAGCTCCATCTGCCTTCTTATTTTGTCTTTTAGCTAAGGGAAGCGGGATGTATTCATGCCTTTCTAAAGAGCATTAGTGCAAAGTGAATGGATGTAATTTGAATTTGGTCAGCTGATTCTATTTTCTCTACCAGTTAACCATTTTACCACCTGTACATTCACAAATACGACAGTGCTTTTTAGAAAGATAACCATGTTCGAAACAACTTTGCAAGTAATTTTGGAAGGAATGAATTAACTTTAACTTTATTGAAGTTAAAAAAAAGAAATGTTTACTGTAGTAATGAGAAATGTATAAGAATGGTAATATCTTAAATAGATTCTGGTTACAATTTCAAATTTTCTTTGAAATTTTGAACTTCCTGTTTTTCTGGATTTCTTTTTTTTTTTAATCATCTCACCCCAAGCAAGGCATTCCACTGCCACTATTGCGCATGGGGCTACATAGGGGAAGGTAAAGAGAAGGAGTGGTTAGACATAGGGAATGTCAGGAGGAAGGTGACAGATGAGTAAGGATACCGAGGATGAGGGTTGGGCGGATGGGAAGAGTGTTTGATAGAATAGGAGCAGGTTAGTGTGTTAGGAGGTGTCTATTGACCTTACAATTTAAACTCCTGGAGATTGTAGCTGTCGGGGAAGCAATCGTGTGGAAGGGAATTCCACAGTCGGGAAGTGCGAGGAAAGAAACTGTTGGAGTAGAAGTTACGACTGCATTTTATTGGTTTCACTGTAAAAGGGTGGGATCTAGTTGCTAATCTAGTATCTCGTTCAAATTCGTATTTAGGGGCACCAGTGATCTAAGTTCATCGGAGCAGAAGCCATGAAAGTATTTATAGAAGAGACACAGGGGATCCACGTCGCGCTGGTGGGAGAGAGACTGCAGGCGGTCTGCCAAGTCGGTACCTATCACATTACAGACCCTCCTCTGAACCTTATCGAGAAGCCTGAGAAGAATAGCAGGGGCACCCGACCAGATGTGGCAGCAGTATTCAATGCACGGGCGGATGGTAGATTTATATATGTGCAGGATAGATTTAGATGGAAAAAACTTCTGGGCCCTCCACAGAGAACTGACTTTCATAGCAGTGGATTTAGCAATGGATTCGATATAGTTATTCCATTTGAGGTCCGCTGAAAGTGTGAAACCAAGGAGGCGCAGTGTTTTACTCTCTAGGAGGCAAGCCTGGTCCATGCTAATGGGAGGTAGGTGAGATTGTCGATGATAGTTAATTGAGAGTAGCTTCGTTTTAGAAGCATTAAAATTTACTAGCCATTTCTTACCCCAGTCCAATATGGATTGGAGGTCTTTTCAGTCTCGGCTGCGAGGTTAGCTTTGATGCCTACACCAGATTTTTGTAGGCGGCGAGAGTAAACTGTGGTGTCATCAGCGTAGAAACCTATTTGGGCTCTTATGGAATCAGGGAGATCATTAATGTATATCAGGAAGAGTGTAGGACCTAAGATGGAGCCTTGGGGGACACCTGCGTTTGTATGGTAGTTCTGGGAGGCATGTCCGTTTAATACCACCTTCGTTGTGAAAGTAGTGGACTTCCCCACGCGTTTCTCTGACAACCCTAATGGAAGGGACTCACTTCTAGACCTCTGCTTCACTTCCATCTCAGACTCTTGCACTACCAGACAACTCTGCCCCCTCGGAAACTCTGACCACACTGTAGTGTCCGTCAATATTTCACTCCACTCCCGTCCGACCCATGAAACACAGACAAGTAGAATATCCTACTGCTATCAAAGAGCAGACTGGGATTCGTTCCGAGACTTCCTGTTTTTAGTTTTTAGTCTTCCCATCGAAGAATGGTATATGTACTCGGTGATGGTTGTTAGCATATCAGCAGTAGACTTGGTGAAGCGGAAACCATATTGCTTGTCCGAGAAGAGCCTGTGTGCTGTGAGATGCTGAACCACCTCGGCGTTGATAATGGCTTCGAACACTTTGCCAAAGATCGGAAGAAGGCTGATAGGGCGATGTTAATGTTTTAGTTAATCCATTCTTCACTATTCATCAGCAGAATTATCCACAAGAGAAACAATCATCAAGAACACTGAAGAGTTCAATTGTCTAAACAAAATTGGAACTGTTGATGACTCTTTTGAAAGATATCAACAATATTTTCCAAGTGTGTCTTTCCATGAGAAGCTATCATAGCAAATTCTAAATAGGGTAATTGAGTTGTGATTTGCCAAGACAGAATATTACTTAACAATTGAATATCTTTAAACAAAGGAAAATACTGAAAATTGTCTTAATATGTGGTTGAATTTTCCAGATATCTTGCATGAATTAGCTACCCTATCTCATCTCATCTTTTGATGAGCTATTTCACAAGAACAGTTTGTTTTTTTAACAATAAGATCTACTTCAAATCATTTTCACAGTTAACTTTGATATATTATGAAAAAATTGATCAGGGAAAGCTCCTTAAGCAAGCAAGCTGATAGGAAAGCTCCCAAACCACTAGTAATTTTTTTTTGTCTATTAGTTTACATTTTAGTAATTATATGTAATATCTTTGTATTTACAGAAGTAAAAGTTAATTGTTGATCTTGGATTATTTTAGTTGACCTGGAATGATTGTATATTGTTTCAATGCATATGATCAGAGGAAATGTTAAAAATATTCTTAAAAATAATTTTCAGCAGAAAGAATTTTTTATAATTTATCAGTTTTAGATTATTTAGTTTATAATATATTTTAATATTGATTTTATTAATTAAAACTGAGTTCATTGTCTACAAAATTGCATATATGATATAAATGAATTTTAAAAATGTGATTAAATAACAAAAAGATACCTAAAAAAAACTTAATGTAAAAATCTTATATTATAAAAAAATTTAAAATTTGAACTCATATAGCACAACAATATTTGCAAAGTATTTGAGAATTGTTGTTTATTTGCAAATTGAAACTTGACTGCAGAAATAACTGCACTAAATGAATCTATGACATTATGCACAAACAAGTCCGAAATATGGAAACACAGATATTATTTTCAGCTGCTTGTTTTCCTGCATACAAGTCTTTGAAAAATATTAGAAAAATTATTTTAGAAACATTCAATAAATATGCTGTTTTCTTTTTTTAGTCGTTGTCATGGAAGACGATCTGTTATTGGAGTCAGTTCGCCTACACTGCAACATCGATGTAATTCGCCTCAAGCTGTGGGTAAGTTTTATTTTTTTCATTATTTTATTTTTAGTCTTGTTTTCATATTAACTTTTTGTTTTTTAATTATTTTGCTGTTTTCATTGTTTTCTATTTTTTCTTATTTTTCTTCCTATTTTAAAATTATATAACGTAGGTGAAGCATATTAGTTTGTGTTTATCATTTGAAGAAATGATAATATATATGTTCAAATCTAGAGAATCTTTTTCTTCTGTAGATAAGTCAAACATGATACTAAAGGTTACCAGCAGCGTTAAATATTTAGAAAGAAATTTGAAAACTAATTCTATTACTCAGGTACAGAAAGGAAAATGAAGGTGGGTGTCTAGGCAATAAACATTTAATGGATTCTCTGATTGAATCTTGGCTTGGTATTTTTAAGAATTTGAGTAGGAAAAATGTGAGCCTTATAATTAAAGGCTACAATATAAAGGTTAAAATTCAGTTATATAATTTATTATTTCACCCCCACTAAATTACATTACTTCAAGAAATGGGAAAGGATAAAAATTGGACATGACTTTATTTTTCTTTGCAAATTTATATATTGACTAGCAGTATAGCCTGGCGTTGCTCAGGTGTAATGAAAGCTTCAAAACTAATCCATGGTCCTGGAGCTCAGACTCTTTGGACGTTGGCACGAAAGACTAAAAAGCAATAGTTGTTTCCAATTAAAGCGAAACCGTAGACTGAAAGAAAAATGAATGGATGTAAGTCAAATTTTGATTTCCTGGTATCGATATCAAATAAGTTTTTTTTTGTTGTAAACTGAATTTTGAGGCTAAATAAGTCCTCTGAGTAAATGGTATCATGGTTGAGACTAAGAACTACAATTATACCTACTTAGAGCCAAACCCGAAGCAAAAACTAAAATAAAAGGGCTGAAAAAATACAGACATACAGGCAGATAAACAGACACACACACAAACATCTTGCCTTTTATATATATATATATATATATATATATATATATATATATATATTTGATTTTCTGCACTATTGTAAGAAGTGCAACCTTGAAACTTCTGAATATCGTTTCTTATGTCTTTGTCTATGAGTGTATCAAATTTGATTAAAATCGGACCACTCCTTCTATAACCTGATTTTTTCGATTATCAATTTTCAATATTTATTGGGGGTACCTTGACACAAAACCTAGCTAAGAACACTTGCAGATGCTTATAGTACAACTGTGTAAATTTTCAAGAAAATCGGATCAGCTGTTTCGGAGTCTATAGGTAACAGACACACACAGTCAAAGTTCCATTTATAAATAAGTTTAGAGTAGATTAGATATATACTTTGTCTAGAAATACTTATACATATGTATTTTGTTAGAAACATGGATACATGCTTTTGTTAGAAAGTATAGTTATATATTGTATAATTTTACCACCTAACTTACATTACATCATTAAATAGGAAAATATGAAAAATAGAGCATGACTTTGTTTTTAGTTTTTTTTTTAGGAACACGCACATGCATATATTCTTTTGTTAAACATACAACTACATTTATTAGAAATACTTAAATACTATTATTTTTTATTTGGTTGAGTTTGCTCAGACTTTCATGAGTCTATTGTGCTAACCATCAAGATTGGAATTGTCATTAGGAAGGCATTCTGCTTCATAACATAGCTGTTCAATATAGGTTGTTTCAAGGTGACCAACTCATTTTGCTTTATGGATAGGTGTCCAGAACAGTAGATGACTCGTGAGTTCTTGTTTTGCTTGCCAGCAGTGTTCTGCAAAACACATTCTGTGTTTGCGTAAGATTGTCGAAATTCCACTGATAAGTCAATAGAGCTGTAACTTAGTTGGATGTTCTCTCCAGGAGATGTTAAATATAGCCCTTGGCATCTGAATGTAGGTTCCATCAAGCTTAAACTGTAGAGTTTAAATAATGTCCAGGCAGTGGCACCATACATTAATGCTGTCTCTACAGTGGCATAAAAGAATCTCTACTTGATGGTTTCTAGTAGATCAGATTTCTAAATTACGTCCATTTTATTCAAGGCAGCCCTGGCTTTAATTTTGCAGATTTTTACATCCTTTTCAGTAGAATTTATTTTCCTTCCTAGGTATGTGAAGGATTTGTCAGAATCTATTTACTTGAGACAGTTTGTATTGAGCCTTGCTGGCTGAAGCTGATGAATTCAGTTTTAAAGGGATTGATACAGAGTCCAACATCATTGGCAGATGATGTAGAAGAACTGTGGCATTAGTAATGGTGTCTGCAGTGATAAGCTAAGTCATCTGCATAGTCAATATCAGTCAACATTTTTGCAGGATATCAACTTGAATCTTGGTGATAAAGTAAAACATAAATGTGATATTTGTTATGGGAACTTCTCAATATATAGTCAAGAGGGATAATGAAAAGAAAAGTTTCAAGAGTGTCTCCCTGGAAGATGTGCATTGTGGTACAGTGGATATCAGCTCAGAATGACAAACTGAAGAGCTGATTTTGAATTCCAGTTGAATTCGTTGCATTAACATACACACACATACCCTTGGGAAAGGTATTAATCCGTCTCTTCCCTCCAGTTATGGGTTAAATAACAGGACAGATTGGGTTCTATAGCCTTGGCTGGCAACTAGTCTACTGCACAAAGCAATGGCAACCTACTGCGGTATAATCTTCTGCCCAGTCAGTCATGTCTCTTTCAAGACATAATTGCTCAAAGTGTGTATCACGTATGGCACTTGAACGACTGCTTGGAAGACTCTTTCTTTGGCATTTTTGTATAGACTTATTATAGCAGTTACTGTTTCAGGAATGTATGCTATATGCTAGAAGGATCTTCTCCATTTTACCCTTATATAAAGAATTGAAAACTTTAGTAAGGCAGACTGTAAGTTTTTTGCCCTGACACCATCAATAATCTGCTGAACAGTCAAGAATTGTCCAATGGTTGATTTTTTTTTTTTTTTTTTTTTTTTTTTTTTTGAAATCCATTTTGATTTTTTTGCACACCTTTTCTATTGCCAGCTTTATTCTTTTAAGAAGTATTGAGTTGTAAATTTTTGCTGCAATGGAGGTGAGTGTGATTCCTCTGTAGTTTTTGCTGATCATAGATCTCCTTTCTTTGAGAAAGGAAGTATGCAGCCTTCTATCTTTCTATAACTTTTTAATTATATGTGGTGTGACAGAGTTGGGTTAGAATCTTGTTGAAATCCTGAATCCTCTCGATCTCCAGCAGAATCTTATCAAGTTCTACTGCTTTCTTATTTTTGGTGTTTTTTAAATCTGTTTCAAGTTCTGCACCTGTAAAGTTTCTAGGTTTAATATTGATAGGATGTTCAATGATTTGCTTGACATTAGTATCTAAAATGTCAGGTACATTTTCCGAGAGATTTTTAAAGTGGTCTTGCCATTTATCAATCTTTCAGCCTGACTATTGGCCTTTAACTTTGATTTGTTTGTTGATTTTCTGGCACTAATCTCATTGACAGTTTTCAAATCAAGAGCAGATTGTTTGTTATCAGCTACAAAGTTGATGGGCCAAATTATTTCCTGGATGTATTCAGCTTGTTGATCTTCATAAGAGTTCTTGAGTTTAGTAAGCACTTCATTGGATAAATTTGACTTCAATTTCTTATGGCAGCTTTTTCTTTCACATTAGTCCTTTGTGATATAATGCTATTTGATTCCCAAGGAATATGTTCCTGTTGTTTAGGTTTTAAGGGCATGATATCTGCTTTTGTTAAAATACTTATGCAAAGATATATATTTTTGTTAAAAACACAAATACTTTTTAGAAATATTTATATAGATATATACTTTAGTTAAAAATTAAAATACTTAGAAATTCTTATATACTTTTCTTAGAAATATTAATACATAGATATATGATTTTGTTCAAAGTACAAATACATTTATAAATACTAATATTTTTGTTAAAAATATTTATATATAAATATATACTTTTGTTATAAATATTTATACATAGATATATACTTATACTTAAAAATGCTTATACATACCCTTTACATTTGAAAAACAAATCACTCGACTGGTGGTCGAGAGCGAGTGAAAATTTATTCGCCCTGACTCCATTTTCTTAATAGTTGCCTTATGTAAACATAGCATGAATCACTGATGGAAAATAAAAAATTAAATAATAACAACAAAATTTAATCTTTCCTCTTAATAATAGCATAAACATTTTGATGATAAAACTTTGTTTTTATTAAGTTTGAACCTTTTTAACATCATGTTTTTTGGCAATTGAGTGGAGGTACCTAAATTTGTAGTTTCTTTCTTCTGTTTGACTATGACCTCCATCTCATAGTTGATTAAAAAATAACAAATCTGATTTTCTCAACGATTTTCTATAAAAAAAATTACTTACTTGTATAATTTGTTTTTCGGTACATGGTTGAAAGAAGTATGCATATTTTTTCTTTCTTTCAAATGTTCGTTTTTACTTTTTGTAAGCGGGGAGGAAATATACATGTTGAGCCAAGGATAATATTTTTCCAAATGTGGTTTTAAAAATCTGTGAGCATCTTTAATCTGGTTAAGAAGGGAGACATTTTGGCTCCACTCTGGAAGCGTTAGTTAAATGAATGTTTACACTGACCGGGATGATAAAAGTAAGACAGGAGCTTATCAGTCTAAATTCCATTTGTCAGATCTTGCTTTGTTGATTGCAGGATGTCACTGTCTTTTGTTTAACCACACATTTTGACATAGATCATTCTAAGTAACTTGGATTGTGAATCTTCAAGGGCATACTTTTGGATTGTAAAAGGAATCAGATTACCTTTTTCTGTATTTGAAGGGACACGTTTCATTGCAAGATTTTTCATCGGCCGAGTAAAGCAATAAACTTTAATTGCCCAGTTAAGTTTTTAATCAATTGAGTCGATTGGATGGGTGAAATCTCAAAGGCTGCTTATACATATATACTTCCCTTAGAAATACTTATTATATATGCTTTTTACAAATACAAATACTTTTTTATGCATAGACATACTTTTTAGAAATACTTGTACATAGAATATACTTTTGTTAAAAATGCAAATAATTTTCTTAGAAATACTTAAACATATATACTTTTCTTAGAAATATATAGATATATACTTTTGTTAAAAATACAACTATGTTTTAGAAATACTAAGATTTAAAAAAAAATTCTTATAGATATATACTTTAGTTACAAATATTTACACATAGATATATAATTTTGTTAGAAAGTATGGCTATATATTTCATTGTTTCATCTGCTCATTTACATTACTTAAATTGGAAAGTATATTTTAAAACTGGATCTTGCTCAATAAACTGAGTGACAGCATTTCATCAGACAAATATAAAAATATTCTCTCAGGAGAGATTTTAATAAACTTCAATTAAATAATGACTAAAAGCAAATTTGGCAAGAACAGAGACAAGCCATTAATCTGAGTAAGAGTCTAATATCTTCAGAAATTTCTTAGTCTAGGATGGTGGGTTCAATCTGAGATTGGGCTATAAGATTCAGCACAGTTAACAGTATGAAAATTGAAAAATTTTCAATATTTTCTTTTTCGTTATGAACTTATACATTTACAGTGACACACATAAGTATTGGATACATGTTATTTTCTGTTATAACTCTAGTTTATGTTCGCCATTTTGCCTGATATTTGGTAAGTAATATCTCGTAAAGTTGTTTTGTATGTGGAAGGAAAATTAAAAACTCATGGTTGAATTCATTTTTTTTATCAAAGTTCAAAATTGCTCTATGCAAAAGTATTGGATACATCAATTTAATATTTTGTTGCGTAGCCCCTGTTTTGTTTCACTGCTTTTCAGTCGCTTTCTATAGTTGGCCACAAGTTTTCCACACTGATCCACCGTTACTTTATCCCATTCTTCCTTGCATAATTCCTCAGGAGACTGACTTGGCCAATTGAGGGTACTAATACCATTATTTTCAAACCATTCCATTATAAGTTTTTGCAGTATGTTTGGGATCATTGTCATGTCGAAGCATGAAATTCTGACCATGTCCTAAAGAAGTTGCAGATTTCTGAAGGTTCTTCTTTAGAATCTCTCTGTACATGCTACCATTCATTCTACCATGGATATCTTGTAACTCACCAGTGCCCTTGGATGAAAAGCATTCCCATATCATAATGGAACCACCCCCAAACTTAACTGTGGGGATGGTATTGTGCTTGTTGAAGGCAGTGCCATTTTTTTACCAAACACTTGTTGCTGTGTTCCTTCTGAATAGTTCAACTTTCGTTTCATCCGCCCAGATTGCCTTTTCCCAAAACTGCATAACTTTCCTTTCATAAATTTTGACAAACTTTAATCGGTTTTTGACATGTTTGGTTTTCAGTAAAGGCACTTTTCTTGGTGATCTTGAATGAAAGCCTGTATGATATGGAGCTCTGCTAATGGTATTTTTACTTACATTAATTCCAGCACCCTCAAGATCAGTTTTAATTTCAGAACAAGTAATGAAGGGGTTTTTTGCACATTTCTGCTGATCCACCTTGAAGTCTTCTCATTTATTTTTCTCGGTCTTCCATTTCTTGGAAGGTTTGCTGTACCGTTGCCATGCTTCTTATACTTTCTGATGATATTTCCTACTATACTTAGTGCTAGATTCATTTCTTTGCTAATTTTTTGGTAACCTTGTCCTCCTTTGTGACGTTCAATGATTCTGTCACATATCTATGGATAATTTTTTAGTTTTTGCTATTTTTAATCCTTGAATTACAGAATGCACATCAGATGATTAGTAGCACTGTCTTGTAAGCAATTGTGTGCTTCTCTGATTGGTCAGAGATAACATTCCCATACTATCAAAAATTTGAATATTTAAAGTCTTTTAAAATATAAAGCTTCGATTGGAAATTTGAAAAAAGTGTCATGTATCCTATACTTTTGCATAAGGTAATTTTGAACTTTGATAAAAAAAAAATCTAATGAACCTCTGGAAAAATAGAAGGATTTAAAATCTGAATATAAAGTAAATAGTTGGTTATATAACATAATTCATGTTGTATTTTAATGTTTTCAACTTTAAGTTATCAGAAAGAAAGAAATCAGAGAAATGAAATATTTAAGATAATTAAATATCTAAAATAACAGGCATGTAGACTCTTTTGATCAGTTGTTCCCAACTTTTTTTGACCATGCTTACCTAAGCATCTCTAAAATCCTGATGCTCTCCTTTGACATATTCTTACTATTCAAAAAGTGAAATCTTAATCACATGGAGGAAGCCTAAAAAGCCATTAGCTTAACTTTCCTTGAGAACTTTAGACTGCAATGGTATTATTTAATTTTTTAATTTTACAATACTTATACAAATATTGTGTGACTAATATAAATATCTTAGTCACACAATATTTCTGTGTGTGTATATATATATATATATATATATATATATATATATATATTATACAGTGTTTATGTATGTACATATGTAATTACACTTGTACATACATACACACAAATATTTTTATGTATGCATACTGTATATTAACCTGCACACAAAATTATACTAACACAGATTCACTCGAAAAAAAATTCACTGTTAATAACTCATTCTCAATTTTTTTTCTTTATAAATCAAATCACCCCCCCCCCCCCCAATTTTCGTGGAGCGTGTGACCCAATTTGGGAACAACTGTGAGTGAATTTTCAGAAATTAGATTGTAGATTTTTTTTTCCGTCCAGAAGTGCAAGGGGTATAACTCTTACTTGTATTAATTTTTTCCCTTGATTACTGATTTCGCAATGGGTTTGATAATCCTCATTAAAAAAAAAAGGAAAGAATAGGAAATAACTAATATCACAAATTAAAAGTTACTAAATGTTGAATTATAAGTTGTACTTTATTTTTCATTTTCAGATCTTTCAAAAATTTATAGTTTCATAAACAGAAATTGGTTTTTCAATTTAGTTCAATGTTAATAAATTAAATTAATTTTGAAAAGTTAAAGATGAAAGATATAACAGAAAAATAATGGATAAATTACTTAAAGCAATAGTATTTTAGTTTTATTGAAATATTTTATTATTAGAAAAAAAGAAAAACAAAAGTTTCAATGCCTCAACCTTATGAACAAGTTGAAGGGAAACATAATTTGCACTTCATTCATTACAGATTCTTGTTGCTCATTTTCAAATATATATTAGCTTTTTTAGGATTCAATTCAAAACATTTTTAAAAAGTTTTAAATAATTACTTTTTTACTTTTATGTTAAGTAAAATAAAATTTATTCCATATTTATCTATACTTCTGAGATAAGAGAGTATTTACACTATTTACATTATTCGGATTATTGTCTTCATCTTTGCTGCCATGTTTACAATTTTTCAGCTTTTGTACGCTCCCAGAAGTGGCATCTCACACAGAATGAGAATGATAAACCCCAGTGATCATAAGAAAGAATTCAGTTCGAAATTCCTAGCACCCGAAGAAGGTCAGAGCATACAACGGCCAAAATGTTGCAAACATGGCAGCAAAAACGAGGACAATAGTCTGAATAATGTAAATAGTGAAAATGATAGTTGTGAGCGTGTTCAATCGTGAACAACTTCTCATTGGTGAAAAGAATCTGCTCCCAGTTGTCACCTGCGGCCCTCCTCAACAATGTCTGACATCTTTCCTTCCACACAGTTTTGTTTGTGTCTTTAAGCTTTTGCACTTTCCAGAGCTTGTAGGACTGAGTTTCAAGTCCTCTTTAGCCATCACACAAACTGATTCACAGTTAACTCCAATTTCATGAGCAATTTTCCTCATTGAAATCCTCGGATTTCGCTGCACCCTTTTTTTGATGATTTTTCGTATTCCAGTAGTTCTGACAGACTGTTTTTTGCCTCACTCAGGATGGTCACCTTCATGGCCAAGCTCTCGGTACCTTTTGATTGTCTTGGAGACTGTCTGCCTTGGAATTTTCGATGACCTAGCAATGTTGCACTGTCTTTCACCTGCTTAATGAAGCAGTATAATAACGTTTCTCTGGTTGGACATGGCACTAAGACCTGAAACAAAGGGAAACGTTTTTAAATGTAATACAGGGACAATTGTTGATTAAAATGTTCACACGCAGACCTAAATCACCTGGTTTTAACTGTTTGAAAAAGGATGAAGTTTGTCTCTGTTATTTCTTGTCACCCTGTGTATATATATATATATATATATATATCGATATATATATAACACAATTTAAAACTGCTAACCTTGTAAAAAATAACAATTTACCTGCAATATTAAAACTACTGAGACCAAATATTATTTACAAATTTACATGTCTTTGTGTCCTTGATCAATCTGAATTTGTAAATAATTACATTGGATATACTAATACATGTTTAGCAAGAAGATTTACATTACATCTCTCTGACCATAGCTCCATTAGTTCCTATTTAAATACACATGAAAACCTACCAAACTTTGTCTATAGCATACTTGTTGTTAATACAAATATAATAGCATCATCTACATGTAAAAAAAAGGTTAAAATAATGGAAGCATTATTAATAAAAAGTAAAAGCTAATACTTGGCAATATCAACTATGAACACGCCCACAATGTGCTCACTGTGTTTGGAATATACAATTATATTACTCTACATACACAAAACAATTTATGCATTCAGTTAAAAGGAAAGTAAAATAAAATTCATTTTTAATAATGGCTAAAAATATATCTGAAAGCACTTAGAGAATTAAAACACTTGGACAATTTTTATATAATTTATGTTCTGAAAAGAAAAGAATTCTAAGATTATATGAAAAATTATATAAAAATTATGAATGTCATATTTAATGAAACTTGCATAAAAGAGAGATTGCGGCTTAAACACACGCACACACACACGCACACAAAATGATAATAATAATAAAAATCAATAACACCTATCACTGGTGATAAAATTATTTCAATTTAAATGTATTTTAAGGTGAGCAGAATTTTTGCCAGGAGCATTCTCAATAGAGAAAAGAGTGACAATAAAGTAATAAGAGTTCATATTATATGTATATAAAATATCTATTTAGGCAGCAATCTTTCTTTTAAAAATCTTTTTTTAAATTAAATACCAGACAAGGAATATTTCATGAATTATTTTATTTAATTCTTCTCCTTACGTTTTACCATGTACTCTCTTGTTATTCCTACAAAATGGAAAAACGTAAGAATGCTGGAAAAATTATATAATTGTCTGCAATATATAATAAAAGAGAATACACACACAATGTCCCTTTCCACAATTCTTTAATAAATTTGTTACTAGTGGTTGTTAATTACGCCCTTTCATAATAAAGAACAAATTCTATAATAAATAGCAGTTATTGTATCTTTCATAATTTTGGGTTAATTCCCTTGGATAAAAAAATGTATGCTCACTTTATCAGTTTATAATCTTGTAATGCTTTTATTTGAAAACACTTTCAATTCTGAACACTTGTAATAAATGATAACAATTTATAATTATAATTAAGTTTATTTTTTAAACTGAAATTTGGTTGAATTTCAGCTCAGAGCAAGGTCTGCTATTGACAAAATATGTATATACAAATTTTGATGCCGGTATATGTGGTCTATCGCTTTGATTCTGATATAGTATGTGGCCTACCGCGTTTCAGTAAGAGAATATTTATAGCTATAAGTATCTGGCTATTTATTGAAACTAATTTTTTTGAATTTATTTAATTTCAGGAAATTAATTGAAGGGTGGGAGGTAACAGATGTAAAAATATATTTTTACCAAAGATTTTATAAAAATAATGATTTCAAAAATAATTTTATTTATTTGTAGATAAGTCCTGAAAGTTTCTTTAGAATCTGACAATTATTTGATTTTTGCAAGAATTTCCAAATTAATGTGTTTTTCACTAGAAAAATATGAGTTTTGTAATATTACATTTATCATAGTAAACTCTGGTAAAAATCTGGTCACCTGCTGATTAAAAAGAAAAACAAAATTTTTAACTAAAATCTAGAACATGTTAGAAAGGATTAAAAAATTTAAAACAATTATTAAAAAAATACTTTGATCTTTTCTCTTAATGATAGCATAAACATTTTGATGATAAAAATTTTAACATCATGCTATGCTGTTTTTTCAGCAAATTAGTGGAAGTGCTTATACTTCACTACCCATTAATAACTAAAAGAGTATCCTTTAACTGAAAAAAGTAGTTCGGTAACTATCTCTTATCAGACAGTTATAATATTTCCTTATAATACGCTTTTTAAGGTAGGCCACATACTATACCAGCAACCAAATTTTGATGGGAATAATATGGAATTATTTTCTTTAGTTTTTAGTAGGGACCTCCATGTTTTTGCAATCATTTATGATAACTAAGTTTTAAAAAATAAAAAAAACATCTTTCTTGAAGCTTTCATTTTAGTTTTAATTGAAAGCTAAAGGATTTAATTTACTATTTTTGGTAAGCAATATACTTTAGTGTATTTCAAGCAGAAATTATAAGGATTGGAATTGATTCAATTTCGGGGGTTAAAATAGTTGATTAGTGCTTTTTTTAGTCGTCTTTCATCACAATGTAATTTTCTTTAATAAAATATCTTCAAAATAAAATATACTTTTCTAAAACTTTATTTCAGAAATATTAGCTTATTTAAAGTATAATTAATCTGATTTGAAACAAATATTATTTACTTTAAGTTGAAAATAATGAAAAAATAGATTTTGAAAGCAACAGTAATTTATGGACATTTCATCACTCATCAATCAATTAACAAGCACTGATAAGATATTAACAGTTTTATGCTGTTCTACAGAGACCTTATCTGTTAAAACATAATTTAAGAAAATAATAGATGAATGTTGTTATATACTTTTTAAGTACTCAGTAATCTGTTGGAAATATTCTTTATAATCTAATTTTAGGAATGTTAAATTTTCTATAGTCATCAATCTTCTTTTCTGAAAATGTTATGTATAGTCATCCATAGTTTCAAAATGGGCACATTTTATTTTATACATGTTAAACATTTTTTTTAAAATCTTAATGCATGATGACTTGTATTAAACTTTATCTCATGAAATAAATAGATTCCTACTCATTCATTTCATTTGTGTTAACCTGCATTGGGTTTAGGATATGTTGGTGTTGTAATGAGCAGTGGCTCTGAATGAAGAATAAGCAGCAGCTCTGAGAGAGGAATGTGTATTGGGTCGAAGCAAGGAATAAGCAGTGGTTCTGAATGAGCAATGGGTAGTGGGTTGGAGTGAGGAAGGAATAATGGCTTGGAGTGAGGAATAAACATTGGGTTGGAGCAAGGAATGAGTAGTTGGTTGGAATGAGAAATCAGCAAGTTAAGTTTGAATTCCAGGTGAGTTCATTACATTCACTTTCACAGAAATATTCTTGGTGATGGTATGAATTTATCTTTTCTCCCCCATGCTATAGATTAAATAGCAGTGCTGATTGGGCTCTCTAGCCATGGTTGTCAATCAGTTTAGGAGATAACTTTAGATTTAAAACTGTATGTAGTGAAGCACATACTATGCAGCAATTGAAAAGATTACAGAGTTCACAATGGCTATATAAGCTTGACTCTTGCCAATCTGATAGATATACTTTATATTAATATTCAGGTTATTTCCATTTAATATCCAGACAACTGGCACTTGGCAAATTTTATTATTGTGTGTTTATTTTAAAATATAACCCACAACCCTTTTGAACCTGGTCAGCAGTGACCGAATATATTACTCTTATATCATCTTAGTCAATGGTAACTAATAATTTAGCCCTATAAATCGCATTGGTCTTTAAGTTCCTTCAGGCCACCATGGTTATCATTTATTTGACTCCTCACTCATTCATGTTTCACTCATTTTGCCACTGGTATTGTGTTGGTGGCATGGTTTCACTTGACTGAGCTGGTGTTTGTCTGTTCATGACCATCCACACCTCTACCATATTGTGTTTTTGATCTCAGAGAGATCATTGATGAAGCAAACTTGAAGTGAGGTCTGGTCCAACAGCTAAGAAATTTTTTCGAATAAAGAATTAACTGGTTAAAAAAAAACAAACATTTTCAATTCAAATCAAATGTCACTGGGATTGTCTTCAGAATCTGCAGCTTGTTTGGTAGTAACTTAAATTTCTAAGTTCTGGTCTTCATGGCCAGTACAAGGTCTTGGTCAGGAGGTCTCTTTTGTTTTCTTCTAATCTGATCATTTGATCTTCTCTAAGTTTTCTCTTTCTCTTCTAAGTTCTTCTGTTCTTCTGTGATCTTCTGATCTGCTTTTTTTTTATCTCTCCTAAGTTTTTCTATCTTTTAGACTGGCATATGATCTTGGTCAGTAGGTCTTGGTGAATGATATGGACTCTGGAAGCAGTAGTGTGGGGACTCTGTCTCTCTTCTGATTTCTTTTTTGTTCTAAAATCTTTAGCTTATATGAAGTCTTGTGTCTGGTAAAAATGGAGATTAGCCAAGGTTTGGGTTTGGTTGAATTCTACTCTTTTTCTAAAATTCCATATTCTCAAAATATCTTTACTCAAGTGGTTTTCCAAATGCTCAGGATGTGCATTGTGGTGCAGTGGATATTCACTTGGAATGACAAATTCCAGTTGAATTCCTTGCATTCACTTATGCGCAAATACCTTTGGGAAATGTATTAATCCTTCTCTTCTCTCCAGTTATGGGCTAAATAATAGGACAGATTGGGTTCTGTAGCCTTGGCTGGCAACCAGTATACCACAGAAAGCAATGACAACCTACTGATGGAAAGTCTTCTGCCCAGTCAGTCATGTCTTTATTGAGACATGATCACCCAAAGTGTGTTTCATGTATGGCACTTAACTGACTGACAGAGGAGTCAAGGTGCTTTTTTTTTTTTTTACTCCAACGCCCTTCACATCTCATCTCATACTATCACTCCATATGGTGACACTAATCTTTATTTTCCTTCTCCCACCTTCCAACCTGCTTCGTGTAATTATCCAAACTTTCAAAATGGTATATTGAAAATGTATTTTCAGTCATCATCTTATCTCATGCTGTGATCTTTCTTGGTCAATCCACTTCTTAAAAAATGTTTTTCTTGTTTTGCTTATTCATTTTTTCTGATCACATATCCTGTTTGCCCATGGTCACTTCAAAATAGTAATTAAATTTTTCTAATCACTTGCGAATTAATGTTTAGACATAAAATTTTTCTCAGGATAAATTATAAGTAACAAATACTTCAGACTGTCTTCTCTGTCAATAGGAGGTATTTCTCTTCTGGGTGGTTGATTCAAAAAGGATGTCTTTTTCCTGATCCCTTTTGTCCAGAGAAATCATAAATGTTATTCTTGTGGTTGGAATTTCTTTGTCAACAACATATGCTTCCTTCTACTTGATATCTAGTATACATTTAATGGTCCCTTTCTTATCAGCTGGGAGGAGTGGTGGTGGTCTTGGTTTTGCTCAATCTTACTGAATTCTGTCTGATTAACTCTGGGTTTGATTCTCTTTGGAATTATTTTTAAACATTATTTTTGATCACATTTCATTTTTAATTTTCTTAACTTTTCAATCCATCTTCCTGCAATGTCAACAATTATCATCCAGTTAACAGACTCTTTCGACCCCCTCCCTTCTTTCTTTCTTTCTTTCTTTCTTTTTTTCTTTTTTTTTCTCTTTTTTTAGTTTGATCAATTGACCAGTTGACCTCTATATTTTAGTGACTATTCCTTAGGATGGGCAGTTGAAAAACACTTTCAGTCTACTTTAGTTTTCAACAAACTAGTAATATACTTGTAATGTTTCCTTCCAATTTATAATACAAAGCGTTTTTGCATATTTTTTATAAGAAAAAATATTTTAAAAAAATGAAGAGGAAGATCTTGTTGAGAGCTAGTGTTTAATATTTTCTTTGACATTCTATTGCATGCATGTGTGTGAGTATTTTTAAACATATTTTGAAATGAGTTTGTTTTTGTTTTTTAAATTTTGTAGGAGTAGATAGGTACAGCTATCATCCAGTTCACACTTTGCTTCAGTCTTTTGAACAGAAGTAGTTTTTTTTTTTTTTTTTTTTTTTTTAAATCTTTTTACCCCAAGCAAGGTGGGAATGACATTGAGGATTACAGGGAATGAAAGCGAAAACTGAGAAGAGGGAGGGCAAAAGATGAATAGGATTCAAGAAGACAGAAAATGGCGATGTTGCATTTAAATTTTTGAAGATTGCTGTTATCAGTGAAGCAAGTAAATGGAGGGGAATTCCACAGGTGGAAAAATATGAGGAAAGAAACTGTTGGGGTAGAAATAGGCAATTGCATTTAGCTATTTCAATAGTAAAAGGTGGGATCTCAATGCCAATCTAGTCAATCAATTAAGTAACATACATGATACACATTTGGGCGATCATGTCTCAAAAGACATATGACTGACTGGGCAAAAGATTTTCCTACAGTAGGTTGCCATTACTTTCTGTGGTAGATTGGTTGCCAACCAAGGCTATAGAATCTAATCTGTCATGTTATTTAACTCATAAATGAGGAAGAGGTGGATTATTATCTTTCTCAAGGGTATTTTTGTGCAAGTGAATGCAATGAATTCTACCGGAATTCGAACTCAGCTCTCCGATTTCTTTTTCTGAGCTGATACCCACTGCACCACAATGCATATCTAATGTAGTGTAATGGTTAGTGATCTTGTCTTGCTAACCCAATTATGACTGTGTATTGAGTTTGATCCTCAGTGAGTGCCCCATACTTTCAGCCTGGTACCATACTAAGCTATGCTTAGAAAATCATCTCTGTGCCAATCTAGTAGCATGATTAAATTCATGTAGTCATGTAGTCAGAGGAAAAAAGCTTGTAGAAAAGGCAGAGGGAAGCCACAACACAAGGTTTATCTCTCGTTGCTTAGGATTAGATTTCTAGTTCTTTCTAAATCCTTCTCATTCTCTTTCACTCCTAGTAGCCCTTTGTGTTTTAGTTGCATTTTTGTGGGGTGAATTGATAAAAAAATCATAGGCAATTTAATTTTTAAAAATGATGAATTCAGTGTTTTAATGTTCTTGGTGATGAATTTATGCAATGCCATTTAATAAAACTTTTAAGGAGAAAAATGCAAATCATATGACATTTTCTGTCTTAATTTCTGGGATGAGAAGTTAATACTAACTTCTCTTTATTGACATTCTGACAATTATCCTGTAATTTGGTTTTTGTCCCCTCTGATATTTTGGTGTTTCTCTATTTCGTTGGTACTAACATGCATATGGTAGCATAAGAGAACAAATGAAACAACAATTACTGCTGATGAGGTGAAAAGAAAAAAAAGGCAAAAATTGTTAAGATAAAATTCTTTGTATTGCTAATAGAGAAGTTCAAGGTAGGGTGTTTTTTGTGGGTGAGGGAAATGACTTGGAGGAAAGGGAGAATCAGTAAAGCCTGGAATTGATGCAGGTGTTGGGTTAGTTGATTGAAGTTACTTGTGGTGATATTGACAGTTTGTGTTTTTGCAGCAACAAACGACAGTGTCATGAGTGGCATTTGTAAATTTTTGTGGACCATAACTTGGGTAACCTGCATGGAACTTCCTCAAACTGAACCTGTTATTTAAGCTATGGGTATAGCCTGTTCTTAATCTAATGTTTATATATGGAGATATTGTCTCAGATTAAATACAGGGTTCAGTTTAAAATTTCCTGAAGGTTGTGTAGCTTCACAGGCACTGGAAGAAAGATAGAAGAC
Organism: Ascarosepion bandense; assembly: GCA_037127315.1. Classification (NCBI taxonomy): domain Eukaryota; kingdom Metazoa; phylum Mollusca; class Cephalopoda; order Sepiida; family Sepiidae; genus Ascarosepion; species Ascarosepion bandense. Next base: position 161,297 of record JBBBDQ010001217.1, on the reverse strand, counting down.
ATATTGACTGAATCTTTGTGACAATAACAAAGATGAGTATATTAGTCTGAAGGTAAATAATCTTGAGTGCCAGGTTTTGTATTGTAAATATGAATTATTCAAATTTTTGACAGCATTAGAATCTTTTTAATTTTAAAAATATCTGACTAATGTTTGTAATAAAAATTGAGAAATTAAATAATGGTAGAAAAAAAGAGAGAGAAAAAAAGAATGGCTTTGTTTAGTGTTGGTAACTCAATAAATACAAGGGAGAATGCACCAGTAAGTATGTCACCTGACATGGTTATTAACTGAAATTCCACCTGAAATTTTTTTTTCTTTGAAATCTACAGAGAAGCGTTATATTGACATGGAAGAAAATTGTTGAAAAATATTTGTGTGAAATAAATGTTTTATTAGATTTCTATAGTTGTGCATAGTAAAAGAAATATGTTAGTATCAGAAAATAATTTACAAGAAATTATTATGAAATATGATTATTATTCTTGTCTAGAAGAAAACTTTCTTTAAAAATTATAAAACTTTTCTTCAGATGTCAGAAGGAAAAATGAAAAATTCAATTAATATGACAGTTTATTTGTTTGACTAATTTGTAATATGGAAAATTAATGCGCAAACCCTTTGTAGTAAAATAAGATAGCTGTGTGGAAAAGCTGATATCAGTGTAGATTCACCAGAGTTAAACACGAATTCAACTGCATTTAAATTCTAGCAAAATCTGTTGTATTAACTTTGTTGATACTTTTAAGAAAGGCATAAATTCATCTTTTCTTCTCTATGGTTCTGGTTAAAATAGACTAGGCTCTCTAGCCTTTGTAAGATAAATCAGTGTAAGATATGGACAATTCAAAACTATGGAGAAAGTAAGAGAAATCTCTATCTTTTTAACATTAGACATGGTGATTGAAAATTTACGATAGTAAAGAGAAGGAAACTGTGGAGAGCCATAATCACTTAGGTTCTGGGGAGATATTAAAAAGTAACTACAAAATGTTCTCAGTAACACACTGACTAATATTGTGAATAGCTTCAGGAGCCAAATTTTTCAAATTGAAGATTTTTATTGAAATATTTTTTTAAAAAAAAAGGATAAGTTTCTGATTGTATTTTAAAACTAAAATTTATCATACACTTTATAAACTGTATTTTTAAGAAAATGGATCATTAAGATAAAAAAAAGATTCAGTCATTGTGTCTTTTTTTTTCTTCCAAATACCTGTCAAGCCACATAACCATCAGCAAATTTTAAACTGAACTCTGTATTTAATCTGAGACAATATCCCTAGATATAAACAGTAGATTAAGAATAGTCTATCCCCATAGATTAAATAAGGGTTTGATGAAATTTCATGCAAGTTACCTTAGTTAGGGTTCACCCCATCTGCTTTTAAAAATGTCACTCACAAACATTAGGTTGTCACTGCAGGCTGTCAATATCATCAGGCTGTCAATATCACCACAAGTAACCTCAGTCAACTAACTCAACACCTGCATCAACTCCAGGTTCTACTGATTCTTCCTTTCCTCCAAGTTGTTTTCCTCATCCACAAAGAGACATCCCACCTTGAACCTCTCTATTGGCAATACAAAGAATTTTATCTTAATTTTTTTTTTTTTCACCTCACCAGCAGTACTTGTTTCATTTGGTCTCTCATGCTACCATATGCATGTTAGTATCACCGAAACAGAGAAACACCAGAATATCAGAGAGGACAATAAGGTTTTTACATATATAAACTGATCCTTCACTATATGATTACGGTAGTTTTTATACATTTATATACCAGAGAATGCAAATAAATTTAAGTCATGCCTATGTAGCTAATTAGTATTTCATTGATTGATTTGTTTTTTATGGCTAATCATCCCTTTGTAGATTGTTTAAAGCAATTAAATATTTTTAGATTTTTTTTTTTTTTGAGATAATGGTTTAGTGATACAAGTGTTACTGATTAACTTATATCTGAGGGAAGGAAAGGTGGATTCATAAATTTTTCAAGAGTATTTGCAAGAAAGTGAATCTAACAAATCCCATGGAAATTGGAACTCACCTCCTGATTAACAATTTTGCCCTGTTATCCATTACACCCCTTGCACATCCAATCTTACAGCACCTTTTATTCCCAAGCAGTCACCGATCTAGGTACTGGCCATGCTCAATGTTGCTTACCATTGGTGATCATACAGGAACCATTATTTCAATGTGATGTGGCCATAAGCCTTTAGTAGTGTGACATATAAGGTAAGATTTTATTTTATCTAATTCAGTTTATTCTTTGGCCACTACATTTTTACCTACATTCCAATTGCATTCCAATATTATATACAAATCAATAAATGAACCTATTCAGCTTATTGAAATTATTCACAACAAAATAATAATAATGAAATGCTATGATCTTAGGGTCATCAAATGTCGGTCAAATATAGGTCAATCATACATTTATCACAAAATCTACAATTGTATTAAAATATAGAATTTCATTCATACTGAACTATACAAAATACAATTATTTTAAATTGTTCCAATTTATATTTAAAAAAATGTCAAATGAATCAATTCGAAGTTATTGAAGGATAATAGAAGAATGACAAGCATCAAACACTAGAATGATTTACATTAATTACATTGTTCAAACCAGACTGTTGTCCTCATTTTTATAGCCATGTTTACAATGTTTTGGTTGTTGTAGGCTCCGGCCAAACATCGGGTGCTAGAAACTGAACACTTTATTAAGATCACTGTGGTATATCATTCTTATTCCATGTGCAATGCCACTTCTGGTATCCATGTAGTTATCTCTCTTTAATTTAACTCTTTAAATTATTTGTAAGTTATTTGAACTCATAAATCTTTGGGGAAAGTCACTGGAACTATCCAACATCTATATCCACTGGGCCATGTGTTCTTGAAGACATCAGTGTATGAATTTCTAGGCCTTACAAACCTAATGTCTCGGTAACATTTCTTACCAAAGCTCATATTGCAATCTTTGACACTAATAAAGTGGGACTGCATATAGAATGAGAATGATATACCCCAGTGATTGAAATAAAGGGTTTGGTTTGAAATTCCTAGCACCTGAAGAAGGCTGGAGTGTAAACAACCAAAATGTTGTAAACATGACAATAAAGATCAGGACAACAGTCCAAACAATGTAAATACTTCCTCATCTCTGAAGTATAGACAAATACTACAAGGATTTATTAAAGGAATATGAAGGAGGAGGCAATCTCAGCAAGCAGCACCTTTGGAATGTGCCTGAAAACCATATGAGTTGACCCAAAAGTTATGAGAGAAATTGGGTGGATGGAATTCATTAATGATTTTGCTAGCACAAAGTTACAAGTCATCGTGACTGAAGGTTTGAGTGTGCTGTCCTTGTTTAGATTGTTGATTATACTAGATAACATGCTCTCTCTGAGAAACTGTAATTAAGGTCTGCTCAGCAGAGTTGCAGTATAAACCAAAGGTGACCCCTGTGGGTGTTGAACAAACATAAATATTTCTGAGCAAGTATCTGCAACAGGAACTAGCTAGCTGCCTGAGTGGATGGGCATCCTTGAATACAAGTGGCCAGCCATCCGTGAAGCAAAGTATTACATGTGAGATCAAATAGGGTAGTAGAAAAAAAAATTGATATAAACTCTGTTTTTCTGATGACTTCAAGTAATCTAGTATCCATCAAATGTGTTAGATTTGGAATTTCTTCAGGAATGATGGATGCACAAAGCAGTTGATATTGCTTCCCATAGTTGATTCTTTGATGAAAATTGTTTGCTGTTTCTTTACGATGTTCTAAAAATTTTGTAGTGTTAAGATCCTGTAAACATGCTGTCCACTCAATAAGTTGGTCATGTTTTTAATCCTAATTTTACTAAGTATTCAATGGTTGTGATAGTAGTATAAGCTGGAGTGTTGTCATGTATGAATACTACTTTCTGTTTGCACACAAGGGTTTTTTTCTTGAGCCATTACTGAAGGTTAATCGTTAGAAATGCAACATAGAGAGCAGAGTTTGTCATGATCATCAACTCCCCTGGGGTTAATAACCAATTCATTCAATCAGCTGTGAGTCATTCTTCGAGCAGAGTTTATCAACTGTCAGAACCATCCATTATCACAATATACTCATCCATGAATAACATACATTGAAAATGTAAATTTAAATACATTTTGGTTAAGAAAACCTTTTTAGCAATGTGATTTGGCTTCAGTGGAAGGTAAATAATAGCTTTGGTGCCATCATGAGCTTTACATTAATTTTTTTAAAAAAATCATTTCACCCCAAGCAAAGTATGATCACCATTGGTGTACAGGAAGAGAAAAAACAAGGTACAGGGGATGTTGAAGAAAGTATAAAAGAAGGATGGAATCAAGAAGATAGAATATAGCAATTGATGTTGTATTTAAAATTTTGGAGGTTGTAGCTCTCAGGGAAGCAAGTAAATGGGAGAGAATTCCACTGACAGTGTGAGAAAAGAAACTGTTAGAGTAGAAGAGATAGTTATCTTTAACTATTTCAATAGTAATAGAGTGAGACCTTGATGCAAATCTAGTAGTATAAGTAAATTCATGTGGTCGGGGCACCAGGGAAGGGAAGCTCATAAGAGCAGTTGTCATGGAAATATTTGTAGAAAAGACTGAGGGAAGCCAAATCATGTCAGTGAGAAAGTGACTGAAGTTGGGCTGCCAAGTCAGGAATGATTACACTGGATATCCTCTTTTGGATTTTGTTGAGAACCTTGAAGTTAGTAGCAGGAGCATCTGATCAGATATGGCAACAGTATTCAATATGGCAGATTTATAAATGTGCAAGATGGATTCTGACAAGAAAAACTTTCTGGCCCGACACTGACCCCAGATTTTTAGCAGTAGATGTGCTATAGATTTGAAGTAGTTGTTTTACATTTGCATCTCTAATAGCAAAAAATGACTTTTTTCTGCTTTTGCTAGATGCTTACATATTTTTATCTTTTGTTGAGTAAGAGACAAACATCCATATATCTTCTCTTTGTTGGCATATACACCATATGCAGCTGGGTTTGGAATTAATTTCTTGATTAAATGGTCATCTCTTGCAAGAGTTTTTGCAATTTCAGTTCTTGATTTTACTATTTGAAGCATTTAAACAGTTCTCATAATTGCTAAAAATGCTTTATTCTTCATGTTGCATATAAGAGGTATCAACAGAATGGCTGGCAGTTTTCTTAAAAATACTCTAAATTTTAAACTTTTGTTTTGAAATTTGGTGAATGTGCTAAGTCTTTTTTTAGGTTGTGGGTGATAATTTTGAAAACTTATTGTCGCTTATAGTTCACTGAAACAATTTTAAAATTGTTAAATTTGTTCTATTACTTGGTAATAAAGCATTAAAAAGAACAAAAAAGCATTTTTATTAATGAAACAATTGATTTTCATTATCTCATTCAGTTAAGTTGTGACAAAAATCGTTCTCATTAATATTCATTGTATTGCTGATAATAGTATTAACAACATGAAAGAATCACATAATGTAGTCATATCTTCTTCAGCCAAAGCACGTGAGACTATTCCTAAACTGACAAGACAGAAAAGGATTTTTCTGCGGAATGACAATTCTGAGCAAAAAACAAAAAACAAAAACACTGATAGCAGAAAGAGACAAATAGAAGAGAAGACAAAATGGAATGGTGAACTTTAAACAGTTAAGAAAGAAAATAAAAATCTTAGTTAATGCGCTGAGAAATCAACATCTGTTGGAAATTGGAATGAAATAAAACAGCACATAATATATGTTGAAATATGAAGAAAAGCCAAAAAAAAAAAAACAATGATATGAATTCAAAGCTAAAACAAAAGAAATGTCCTGGTCTCAAAAAAAAAAACAAAAAAAACAAAAAAAAAAACAAAAAAAAAAAAAAACACTTTGAATCACATTTCGATCCTGACAACACCAACCTGAAGATGTCAGAGTAAATAAAATATGTGTCAGTATACATCTGAACATTATATAATCTCTCTTCTAATTTAAATTATAATAAACCTAGTGATAAGGAAATCCAGAAAGCTATAAAAAAAATGCTAAAAACTAGTAAGCTTTACTTGACATACTCTCTCCCTGAATTAAAAAAAAAATTTTTCTCAGTTTTATGAAGGAAAACCTGGAATTAAAAATATATTCCAATGCTGTAGGATATCAGTCAGTCAGTTAAGTGCTATACATTATACACACTTGGGTGATCCATAAATCTCTAGGCAGAAAATTTTCCCACAGTAAGTTGCCATTTCTTTCTGCAGTAGACTGGTTGCTAACCAAGACTATAGAACTCTGCCTGCTATTGAAACCATAGATGGAGGGAGAAGAGATGGAGTAATACGTAAATGAATGCAGTGAATTCAAGTGGAATTTGAACTTGGCTGTGATTTGTCATTCAGAGCTGATATCTATTGCACCACAACACACACTCAGTAAGAAGCAGTGGGATATATAACGCATTAATGCACCGTGAAAACACAAATTTTGAATATCTTCACATGTACGGAGATATCTCAGTTGGATCTATTATAAAGAGTAATGAATATTTTATTACTAAAATATCAAAAATTTTCTGAAAGTTAACTTCTAACAACCCAATTTAGCTTTTGTTTTGATAATGAGTACAAGATGAGATATATATCATGATATTGTATAGTTATTGAATAGAAAGTTGTATACCTGTTATGTTGATCTTACAGCAATATATGACCACACCAATCAAGAGATTCTTTTCTCATCCATCAGAAACTGCCTTTTAAGGACTGACCATTGAATGTCTTAATCTGATAAAGGAACTGTATTGATTCTACAAAGTCATATATGACTGGTGAAGACCTAAATATCAAGTGAATATTTCAAAAACCTCATCAGGAGTATGATAGCCCCAAACAGTATAATTTCTACATAGACAATGTTCTATGTGTGAATTTGCATAGATGTGAAGCAATGGACTGTGACCATTTGAACATAACATACAGCATCCTGAACAAATCTACTAATAAAAAAAACAGCAGTCCTGTTTTGCCTCTCAAGGCTAATGTACTGATGAGACATGCTCTGCTGATGACTTAGCTATTCATTGTTGGGATAAAAATGATCTTGAACAAAAAATCAACATTCTTTACTAAATCTTCCATGAAGTAGGGCATTCATTAAACCGCCTCATAATGGAAATTATGATCTGAAATTGGAATGATAACAGTGATGGTACATACTCTGAATTCCTCATAAAAATTCAGGATGTGCAATTAGTAAATACTAAGCATTTCAAAATATCTTGGTATATGGGTCAGTTATAACAGATTTAGTATAGGAAATAAGGAAATTGAACATGGGGTAAGTTGTATTAAAGGTACTCTTGTCCAATACCATGAGATACTACAAATCAAAAATATTATCCAGGAAATTAGTCATGTCCTTAAATAACCACTTCAAATCTAAACTCTCATGTGGATGTCGCAAAAAACATCCAACCTTTTCAGAATTGTTTCAACTATCTACTGTAGACAAAAGTTTTCTTAGATCCATGATTAAAAATGTTTTCAAGAATAAGATTGGAGAGAACATGTAACTCACAGAGAAAATAATGATATTAAAAAATTGAACATGGATAGATTACACTCGGTATACTTTTTGTCTAGCACCATAAGATGCTACAAAATTAAAATATGAACCTAAGAACTCAGCTAGAATTCTTCGATTCATAAGAACATTGGCTATTTAAATAACCTCATCAGATCTAAACTCTTGTAAAGATATCGTGTGCATGGCATCAGTTATATACAACTATTTTCTTAGATCAATAATTAAAGATGGTTTTAAGTGAATGAATCCTTTCAGTCTTAAAAAAGACTATTCTTTATTAAATCTCACAGATTGATACTAAAATCACAAATGGTTTGCAGATATATAGTGTTGAAATACCGGTTCCCATACAATCACTTAAGTTATATAACATTGATCCTGGTCAGTACTAGACTGGTGATTGCTTGGGAATACCAGGTGCAGTAAGTTTGGATTTGTGGGTGTGGTTTGGAATTGTTAATTTGGGAGTTCCAATTCCGGTTGGTTTTGTTATATGCACTTACATGCGAATACCCTTGTGAAAGGTATGAATCCACCTTTTCTCCCTGCCCAGCTATGGGTTAATTAGTAAGACTTGTTTCACTTAATCATTATTATCTCCAAAAACCTAAAAATTCTTACTATCTAAAAATATTTTTTGGCTTTAAATAACTTGCAATAGTTTGATAATCTGTAGAAAACAAAAATCAATCAAATCAAAATCAAAAAGAACTTTATCAAATAACAAAACTTCTATCATTTGACTTCCAATGGCAGCAGCAGTAATAACTAAAATGGATAAAACATGTAACTAGAAAAGAAAATAATATAATCAAGATATTGACTTTATGCACTGACATAAACAAAAGGTTAGGAAAGAACCTCCCATCTATACAAGAAAGAGTGATAATTGTGGACTTTAGAAACCTATTTTCCTGAAAAACTATTTTAAAACAAAGATTTTATAATTTTCACCCAACAGTAACAGTTCAGTTTATGAATGTCAAATGTTTCTTTGGAAAAAGTTTATCTCATCATTGTTATTATTGTTTGATTTTTTTCTAATACATAGATAATTTTTTTACTTTTGTAGAGTGAGTGGCTATGATTAAATATAGATAAATAAATGGCAGAACTGCCAAACAAACAGATTTGGTTAAACTTGCACTAAACAATTACAAGCAATTTCAGATGAGCAATTGTAGCATTCTGACTTGAAGACAAAACAAATCAGGACTGAGTCAAATGAAACCAAGAACTGGCCGGTTTTATTGGCTAGGACAAAATCCCAGCATGCATTTGTGTGCTTGTGCCTATAAATTGAGGAGAGGAATGTGTTTTGTAGTCATTTTCCGCTTAAAAAAAAAAGAAAAAAAAATTGTCATGAGTTTTTTCCCTTCTTCTTTTAGGTCCTCCTGGGAATATGTGGTATTATGGTATATGTAGGGCTGAAGGGTGATGGATAATTTCTTGTATTGAATGAATAAATTCTAATGAGTGATTCGGTCATGAATTTGATTAGCTAGGTCTAGGCTAGAAAGTGTTAAGCAGCCTCTCCTCACTCCTCACTTTGGTCTTGTAGAAAAATTATTGTATTACAATAATAAATATACATTCTCCACTGATTGGAGTCAACAACTTTCAACAGTGTTGATGTGTAATGCATCAGGTAATTTCTTTGTGATACAAAGATGTCTATGCACTTTTTATTTTTTATCAAAATTGCCTCTTGTTGGCAACATGCTGAATTTGCAAGTTACTTGCTTTCTATTACTTTATATTATTAGTCTGACTTTTTTTTCTGTGGAAAAATGATACAAAGTGGAAATGTTTTTTAATGGCAACATATTTCACTTTCATGTACTAGGTTGGCGTCTTCAAGTCAGAATGAAAGACAAAACTATTAATGCCATTAATGTCTGTCTGCTAGCTTGGCATCTTTTGGTCAGAATAAAAGAACAAAAGTTGTGTTTTCTTAAAGCCATTAATGTCTGTCTGTTAGCTTGGCATCTTTTGGTTAGGATAAAAGAACAAAAGTTGTGTGTGTGTTTTTTTAATTAATGCTGTAACATTTGTTGGATTTGAAATTAACTCATTTCAAGTGGATCTTTGTTATTTTCTTTACTAGTTTGTATACTGTATTGTTCTGTTATTGTTATTGTGATGATCATTGATATTGTTTGTGAGCCTGGTTTTATGTCTATCATTAAAAATTGTAAGATCAGCACATTTTCAATGCATTTTCTTCTTATTGAATCCTTTGCTTTACTAATCCTAATAAAAAATGTGGCCAGATGTATTCCGATGAACTATCAGTGCGTTCAAAGTTTTATTGAAGCCATCTGTACCGAACTAGTGATTAAGATGTTTAAGGATCTTTTTTCTGAATCCTTTTTAATTATCAATCTTTTGATTGCTAATGTGCTTTTCAGAAAAAGAAAATACTTTATTAAATTGCGCTTTGTCTCAGGTAGCTCCATGAAGGTTGTTGTGAATGGCCAGTCACCTGAAGCTCATAATATCGATTCTAATCTCGTTTTACTTTTCATAAATAATTTGCATGGGAACAGTCTCAATTCATTGTTAAATATCTTTGCAGATGGTGAAGTAACTTGCTTGTAACTTTCAATATTCCAAAATCCAAGCTGGTATTCATTCTGTGTTTTCTCCAGCCATGATGAATGGTTCCATTGAGGCTCTATGCTTTGAATGTCTCAAGTTAATATAAGACTTAAACTGAAGCACTTTTATTCACATTCTTACCAAAGATGCTGGTAAAATGGTTTGTTCGTTTGTTCTCTCACTACATTAAATATCTGACTCCTCCTGCCATGGTGTATCTTTACAAGAATCAGATTTTATTTTTTAATTAATTTACTGCAAAGAAGGTGATAATGCTATTCAGATGCAAGGGGTTATTAGGTGTGAAAGAGAATGAGAAAACATTAAAAGGAACCAGAGACCTAATCCTAAGCAGGAAACAAGGGATAAACCTTTACACCTGTTCAAAAGACCAAGGACGAGCATGAATTAAATGATAGATTAGATTGAGACTGAGTATTGCAGACCCTGTCTGTGTTGAAGCTAGTCATGCTTCACTTTCCAGCCTAGATAGAGTTCAAAATTGTTTACATTATCTTTTAGATGGTTTACCCATTTTCCTACCAATGCAATATTGCAAGCCTCTCACTATTACTATTTCTAGGGGTCAGTTTCTTCTTTATCTTATTTTTTAAAATTATCAAATGCTTTTTTATTCACCTCATATACTTTATTTAATATTACCATTTTGTTGTCTGTAACCCTTTACCTTGAGCCCAGTACTCTATAAAAAATTTAGAACTTCCATCTGACTGCATGGAATGTGATAAGAGCCAACATGTCAAAAATTTAAGAAATTAAACTGATGCTCAATCAGCAACAATCAGTTTTGAAAATGGGTAGTGGTGTTAGCAGAAAGTACTCAGAAGATATGGTGAAATTTATATTCCAATATCAACCAAAAATCAGAAAAATTATCAGAAGTGTTAAATAGATCAAATAAAATAATAAAAAAAAATTGTAACTTTTACTAGTTTTTAATCAAACCTGTGATTTTGTCACGTTTTAATTTATGAAAAATAGCAAAACATGAAATTAAAACCCCACGTTTCTTTTTTATCTATTTTGTTATATATTTTAATCATATATTCTTTGCTAGAAGCGTTTTTCATGACATTTTATAGATTCCAGTATGGGCAAATAGAAGAGTAAACCATTCAGACAAATCTAAAGAATCCAAATATATTATTCTACTGACCAACTCTATCACAACTACAATTGTAAAGAATTTATCTAAGCTTAACATAAAATTTGTCACAATTACTTCTAAAACAATGAAAGACATAATGCAAAAGAAAATAATAATAATAAGCTAAAATTTTAAGAGAAATTTACCCTATCACCTGTAATAATTGTCACAAGGAATGCCTAGGAGAAACCTTGAAAAATTTTAAAAGATTACTTGAACACAAAACATTGCACTCAGTGCATTAGTTGCTCATCGTAATGAGTCTAACCATAATTTTGATTAAAAAAGCTACTTTTATTAACAGAGAAAGCAGACAAAAGTATATAGAAAGTGCTTTAATCACTAGATCACCCACAGTAAATTTGCATCCAAGTTCTTGCAACATTTCACCTTTCTTGGCAGATCTATTATAACAATGTAAGATATTAGATTAAAAAAAGTAATTAGAAAGAAATAAAAACTGATTGAAAATGACTATCTATACAAACGCATATTAAAAAGAATAAAACAAAGTTTCATCATCCTTTTCTCTAAAGGATAAAATGTGTCACCTCAAAAAATTTTTCCACTTTGTCATAGATTTTCTTAATATTCCGGTATATTTATTAAGAAAATTTCTGTGGGAAGCTGTTTTGTTTGGTTGGGAAGGTTTAAAATCTGAAAGAAGATTGTAGAAGGTGTGATAACTATGATTTGTTTCATCAGCTCTAAGGTAATAATGCTAAGTGGCATTGTTACCTTATACAGAAACATGAATAAGCACAAACATGATTTTATAGAACAAACAATAACAATTATTTATTAGTCGGAACACTGGCATTGAAAAGTGACTTGTGAAGTTTGCATTGTAGATTTTTCTATGACTGAGTAAACAAGTTGCAGTTGATAACAATTAAAATGTTGTTTACGGAAAAGGTACTGTGAATGATCAAACATGTCAAAAGGAGTTTGTGAAGTTTCAAACTGTTTTCCATATTGAATAATGTTCTAATCAGGTAAATTGGCTGGATAAAGGATAAAATGATAACAGAAGAATAATGTTACATAATGCAGAGTATAGCCAACTTACTTCAAATGGCCAGATTAAGTACTGAAAAATCATTTGCAGTTGTTTACTTACAGTAGTTAGTTTCATGCATGACTTCAATATGAGTAGGAAGAAAAAAGTCTGAATTTGTTTACAATTTCCTACTTAAATACAAAAATTGTTCTGTTTTTTAAAATAAATTTGAGGTGAAAGGTGATTATTTTATAACAATGTGAAATACAAAAAATTGTTTAAAGAAAGTAATGCAGTGAAAAAAGATTGACCATGAACCTTTTTCTAGAGAACCAAATGATTGATATGATTTACATTAATCGGACTATTGTTCTCATCTTTGCTGCTATGTTTAGACAAATACCAAATGTTTGATTTAGACAATTGAAAATAGACACTGACAAAAACTGAACATCAGGTTAATACAAAAGAATTCTTGGGGACCAAACAAAAGTTTCCACTTGGTTGGGAAGTCTCAAATCATCAATTGTAATTGTTAGATATTGCATATTTAGATTACAATATATTCTAGTCATTACACAATTCTCTTCATGAGAAAAAAATTCAAATCTATAGAAAACAACAAGACGCCTTGAGCAGTTCTTTGGTAAGGTAAATGTTATGAGAAAAAAAAAGTTGCTTGTAAAATGGCAGCAGATAACAGAGCAAAATAATAACTATATTCTTTAATAAAGATGGAAATCTTTAACCTTTTGTGCCTGCAAAAAAGCAGTTTCAAAAGGATAGTTTTTTCCTTGACTCTGCTATAATTTTAACTACTTGGCAATGTTTGTTTTAAAAAGTGATGATTAGAATTTTAATAAAACCAAATCATATTAAAGTAAATTTATAGGTAGTTATTTGTCTGTAGCTCTGTGATGAGGTAGTACTTACATTATTTACATTGTTTTGGCTGTTGTCCTCATCTTTATTGCTATATTCATATTCACAATGTTTCAGCTGTTGTACACTTCGGCCTTCTTCAAGTGATTGGAATTTTGAACCAAACCCTGAAGAAAGCTGGAATGTACAATCACTGAAATATTGTGAATATAGCAATAAAGATTCTCATTGTTCATAACAAAAATAATAAACACTATTTATTAGATTGTTTATTTAAACTATTATTTATTGGAATGGTTAGCAAACATTGGCTAATTGCTAATCAATTTAAACTTTATAAAATGGTAAATAATAAGGATTTCCTTATAGTTGGTTCACATATTTTAATAATTTAGTAAATGTTTATAAATTTAAGAATAACAAATTTGTCCATATTTCTATTGTAACTATTTACACTATTTATATTTTTCAGACTGCTGTCCTCAATCTTTGTTGCTATATTCACGTCTCAGAGTGTATGACAGCTAAAACATCATGAATATAGCAACAAAAATGAGGACAGCAGTCCAAACAATGTAAATAGTGTTAATAAAAAAGTGTTGTCATATTTCTTTATTTATAAATTGGTAAATGATAAATATTGCATTGCATCAGTTTTAATACAATTGTATTAATTTTTAGAATGTTGTAAATAAACAATTTAATGAAAAAAATAATGCTTAATATTTTTGTTGCAAATTCTAAGAAAATATATAAATAATCATCATTTTTTAAAATAATAAACATTGCCGAGGAGTGAAGGTAGTTAAAATAATAGTGGTGTCAAGGTCAAAAAAACATCATTTTGACACACTGTTTTTTTACTGGCATAAATGTTAAAGATTACCATAAAGTTAATATAAATTTTAATGAAATTGTATTTTATTCTTAATAAAACAAAATAATTTTTTGCTATCTAATATATCCACATTGTTTAATATCTTTATTTTTATCAGTTAGAATTTTGATTGTCCCATCATGTGTCACATACCTTCAGTTCAACAAATTAATTTTGATCAAAAACAATAATAATAACAACATTCAAAGTAGGGTAGTCATTCTTTACAGAAAGCTCGGTTTTCTTTTTATTTAGTTATAACATAGTACTGTTGTCAGGATACAAAATACTGAATTATGATCTTTGAAAATAGAAAAAAGTTTCTAAAATTGTGTCAGCATAGATTATAGCTAATAAGAACTGAAGAAAGAAAAGTTTGTAAATTAAGAAATATAAAAAATTGTTTAGAAAGTAAGGTTGAATTGGAGACAAAAACCTTAAATGTACAAAAGTTAAAATTATTTGCCAAGTATATAAATCCTCATTATTAGCAGTTTTCTATTGTGAAACTAATATTTTTAATTCTCTTCTTGAATGAATCTGAGATTCTAGATGAAAAGAATTTGGATAATGCTGTATTAACCTCTTTCCTATTTTTAAAGATTTTGTCACTTAGAAAATATTCTATTGGTTTGATTAAATAAATCTTCATGTTTCAAGCTACACCGAGTCAAAAGAATGCTGTAAAATAACTTGATGATTTCATTTTCTCCTGTCTTTAGTTTGCTGAATCTGGGCTTATATTGTCCTTCAAAAGAACAAACTTTCTGTTGACAAAGCTGGAAATATGAAAATGTCTTTCCTCTTCATTCATTCGTGTTGTTGACAATGTTGGCATTGCTTTATTCATATAAGCTTGTAATAGACAAAACCTCTTGTTAAAACATGATCTTGCTCAATGCTGTGCCCATAATCCAGAGATATTGAGATTCATGAGTTGGCTTCAAATACATCTTCCTCATTATTTTTGTCAAAGACATGTTGACAATTTTTAACTCAATTTATGGTGGATTCACAAATAATACATCTAGAGGGTTTACCATCAGGTCCAAGAGGATTTTGCTTCTTGGTTTTATCCTTTTGATAATTTGTATGGTTTTGGTTTTTTATAATGAGTCTGTTGCCTCTCCATCAGTTACCATTATAATACTTTTGTTGAATTCTATGGACAGAGCTATACATTATGCCCTTTGACTATGCATCACTGTTTTCATCTAAAGATGAAGCTTAGTACACATCTGTTGGTTCAGACTTTATTTGATAGATTGCTGAAGAGGAAGTACTGATTAAAGTCTCTGGCTTAACACCTACCATATTCAAATTATTTGCTCACAAACACCTTTATATGGGTAGAGCTTTGGTTTAGATATTGGGTTTGTGCTCAAGAATCATGGGTTCTTTCAGGAAGGTGGAAAAGTTTGTGTTATAATGGGCTTTGGTCATAGCTGGATGTATGTTGTGGTGTAATTCATTTCATTCACTAACATATAAATACCATCTTTTCTTCCTCCAGCTATAGGTTGAATAACAAGACAAATTGGGTTCTATAGCTTTGGTTGGCACCTGGTCAAAATAATGGAAACCTAATGCAGGAAAATCTTTTGCATAGTCAGTCATGTCTTGAAAAAGACATGATCGTCCAATCGTGTATCACATATGGCAATTAACTGAATGACTGACTTTGTCATTGCTAATAGTGATGATGTTCTTCACAGATGAATTGTTATATTTTAACAAGTTTTTATTCCCTTTTTCAAAACACTATATAACTTTTAAATGACCTAATTTGTTCTATTCAAAATCTTTAAAGGCTAGATTTTAAATTGTTTATAAATTGGCATTACGTTAGAAACTTGAAACAATGAATAAACAAATCTAAATCACATTTTTTGTCTATGTTTTTGTTCAGGAATAAAGCCTCATAACAGACTTTTCATGACTTAAAACAACAACAGTTCATTATTTATTAAGTAAAAATTAGATTAAAAGATAAAAAATACTTGCCATCATCAACTTTTCTATTTTTTTTATTGTAAAACATACCTGTGCTGTCAGAAATAACGGCAATTTTTAGAAAGTAGGGGCAAAGAAATAAAGTGTGCAAATAATGTATTAATATTCAATAAAGCTAATATAAAGAATTCACAACTGAAATAGAGCTTATTGAATTGTTTAATCTCCTTCCTCTATATTTTTTGGAAATTCAATGATATCTATTTATTACTCTCTGCTATTACAGAGTGCGATAGATAAATTGTCATCCAAATCATGCAAAAATGAAAATAACACTGACATTTCTCATTTTAACAGGTATATTTACCAAAATCGTACAAAACTATCTTTAAATACTAAAGAGTTAATTTACTCAACAAAATTGCCATTGGCTTTAACCAGTCCCACTTTTCTGGACACTATCCTTGTTTAAGTTGATGAATACTGCCATAATCCTTGCCTTCAGGTTATCTTTGGTATAACAAGAAGTTTTGTCTCTCACTCAACTGCACCCCCACACATAATAATCATGTACCTCTCTGGAGAGTTATGTGGCAAAATTTAAGGGGTGAGGTGGTTGCAGAAATTGTCTGATAACCATGACAGTGTTCTGCTTGTGTGGCATGGTGCAGAGTCTTGTAGCTAGATATAGGGTCTTCCAGCAGCCACCCTCTTGACCCAGGGCAGCACTACCTTCTCAATGATGTAGGCCTCCGTGTTGAGTCTGAGGCCCTCACTAACAAATTCAGGACTTCTTTTCTTATCAGAGAGTTTTCCAAGCTGCCTTACCTTTGTAATCACCATCAGACTCATCCAAATCTTTTTGAATTCCCTGCACTATCCTCATATTGACACCCAAACACTCTGAAATGTTTTTGTTGGTGCTTCTGGCACACTTGCCAAGCAGTACAGCATGCCATTTCCAAGTTTCTCACAGAGTGAGTTGTGTCTTGGTACTCTTCTTCTTAAAGAAGGTGCCCCACTGACCTTACCATACTGTGCAGTTAGCAAAATAACAAACAAACAATGCACAAAATTAAAAGTATAAAAGGTTTAAAATTTACCCATTGCACCTTGTATATAAATCAGATTTTGCTCAATATATGTTCATGCTAAAAATTTGATATGTTTAATATAACAATAGAGGATGTGCGTTTGTGATGCAGTGGATATCGACTTGGAATGAGAAATCAGGGAGCTGAGTTTGAATTCCAGTTGAATTCCTTGCATTCACTTGTGCACAAATACCCTTGGGAAAGGTATTAAGCCATCTATTCCCTCCAGTTATGGGTTAAATAGTAGGGCAGATTAGGTTCTGTAGCCTTGGTTGGCAACCAGTCTACCGCAGAAAGCAATGGCAACCCACTGTGGGAAAATCTTCTGCCTAGTCAGTCATGTTTCTTTTAAGACATGATTGCTCAAGTGTGTATCACGTATGGCACTTAACTGACTGAATATAACAATGAAATAAAAATCTCTCTAATAAGTAAAAGATTAGCAATAGAATGACAAAAATGTTGATGATAAATATGTGATGATAAGGTCTATTTCAAGACCAAGTTGAAGCAAGATGATCGCTTAATAGACAAAGTTATCTGAATGCCTTACATGAAAAGCTTGAACAAACAAGACTGCAATCTAAGAGACACAGTAGCAAAGTAACTGATTAATTAAACAGTTCATTTTGTTCGGGAAGTAATTTTGTTTAAATGGTAGATAAATATTTTATTTTGTATAAATTATTAAAATGACTAATTTATTAACAAGTTGATTTATTTCCTTTTTCACTGCAGCTGGGACAGGAAATATATAAATCAATACACATTGATAATTATATTGTTTGATGATTCTAACTCCTAAGTTGTTTTACATTTTAGTTTATAGAATTTATTTACATTTTTATATATGTTAAGTAAAATACAGAGAAATCTTTAATTATTTTTCAGATTAATTTTTTATTGTTTTATTCTTTATGAAAAATTTTCTCACTGGGATTATGTGCAAAATTTAAGCTTGTAAAGTTTGAAATTAAAAAATATGTAAGTACTGAGAACAAACTATAAAATGGCATATTGTGACTCCACTTATTTATTTTGACTAATTTGTCCCCTAATGCAAATGGATAGTGTTTTATTTGATAAAAAAAAACACTTATAATATTTTGATACTGAATAGTTAAATGTTACTTTCAGTCAAGTGTTTGTTTTATAAAGCTTAGAATCAATTTTTTATTTTTTTTTCATGTTCTGCTTTCAGTCTGACTTTATTTGACATATTCTTAATATGTTTTGACTTTTATAGTTTGTTTTTCTGAAATGAGGTATTGTAACTATTTATACTATTAACATTATTCCAATTGTTGTTCTCATCTTTATTGTCATATTCACAACGTTTTGGTTGTTGTATGCTCTGACCTTCTTCAATTGATATATGTTGAAATTTCAAACCTCTTTATTTTGTCCATGAGGTACATTGTTCTAGTTCAACATGCCCCATCTTTTCTAGATATATCAGTTATTTCCCTTTAGTAACTCAACTTCCCAAGTTTTTGTTCACCTCTGCTGTGGCCATGTATTTAATTCACAACTCATTGGATTAAATCACTGGATTACTTCAATCACATGGTCCAATGGATAAAAACATTGTTTCATGTAACCCAGTGACTTGACCCAAAGAGTTATGAATTCAATTCCTGGACACAGCAGAAGTGAACAAAAATTTGGAGAGTTGAGTTACTGAAGGAAGATAATTGAAACTGAGATATCCAGAAAAGGCATGGTATGTAGAACTAGAACAATCTACCTTGGTGAATGAAATAAAGGGTTTGGGTCAAAATTTCAACATATATCACCTGAAGAAGGCCAGCACATACAATGGTTGAAACATTGTGAATAAGGCAATAAAGATGAGAACAACAATATAAATGGTTGTAGTCCAAACAATATAAATAGTATAAATAGATCTTGTTTTTGTTTTTTCTTTATGATTTGTGAATTTTTTTAACAAATGCTGATTTTTCAGGAATTAATTATTTAAAAATACATGCATTATAAAACAATTTTTAATTTCATTTTAATATTGAACTTTTATTTTTATAAACTTCCTGGCCTGTCATTTGTTTCATTTCTTTTTAAGTAATTTTAATTTGGACAATATTTATTTTCAGTTATTTTGTAATTGCTTCAGTTGTTAATACAATGATAATATCTATTCACCGCAACATTCTTTCTTTGTAGCCTTCAGGCCTTCTCGTAAGTAGTAATGGTTGCAGCCCGTTTTGTCCCTGCTCCTGTTCTTGCTTAATTGATCAAATTCGACTAGACATTGCGAGTTACTTCCCTTCCTTGCAGTTAGCACTGCATGTCCTTCATAATCCCTTGGCTATTTTAGTCACTGTTTTTGCACTGCAGGTAGCAGTTTTCAAATATTAAAAATAGAAAAAAAAAAAACTCAAGTTATTTTCTAAAAAACATGTTAATTATTAATATCATTATATTTTGCATATGTTATTTACATGGAATAAATATTAAAAGAATAAAATATTTTTATTATTTGTTTATAAATTTTATGCTGAAAATTGCATTCAAATTAAGAGAAATATTTAATCTAGTTGATGTGTTCACTGTTATCCTTTTTAGATTTTTTTAATAGTTGTAGAGTAGTGTTAGTTTTCAATATTAGAACCACATATATATTTGTTCCAAAGTAATTCAACAATCTTTATTTTACTGTTAACTTTAACATATTTGCCTACTGAATGATAGCAGCATGTTTTTATGCCTTTTGTAGTTATTTTATTATTTTTGTGATATTTTGATCCATGTGAAATTGATTGTACACTTAAAAAATTACTTTAAAAATTTTTTCTAAAAATTAGATTGACTAACAGTTTTTTTTTTTTTTAAGATTAAAACATTTAAATGATATTTTTATATTCTTGTGGATATCTATATTTAGGGGTACTTTTTCCATTTCTTACACCAAGACAAAGCATGAAAATTAACTTAGAAATTAAAGTGAATTTATTTTTTTAGTATTTTTTAATCTTTCCATTATCTATAAAATATACACATTTTTAATCTATTCTAATATCAGTATTAAAGTAAAATATTATATCCTTATAGATACTTACCTTTGGCTATAAATTTTCCATTCCTCCCACTTAACTAATGTTTAATCTATTTTAATATAAATATGGATTATTATCCATTAATAATCCATTATAATAATGGATTATTATATAAACCTATTATGTTTTTATACAAGCAGCTGAAAGAACTCTTATTTTTTTGTCTGCATGTTTAAGGAAAGTGATTTCATTATTTGTAATTGCATTTCTATTTTATATAAGTTTACTTTAACTTACTAAAACTTATTTTGCATGTACTCTTTTGCTTTGGTTCCTGCTAGAATCATAAGAATTATGATTAGTGCCTAATTAGATCTCTGAAAGGCAAGGTGGGGTTATAAATTACAAATACAAATGTGTTTGTGGAGTAATTGGCCATGGTTAAATGTAATTGGCAGAAATTGTCTAACGAACAGAATTGACAAAGTTCACAATAAACAATAACAAGAGAAAGAAAAGAACAGAGCAAAAATAATATTATGCAAGCAAACAATATATATAAGGCAAAGCAACAGTAATAAGGCAAAAAGTACACAAACTGAGAATGGCATAAACATACAAAAGAGGATACAGACAAGCAATCACAGCATTCTGGCTTCAAGACAAGAAAGGACAGAACTAAGTCAGAAAGTACCAAGGTGTGACCTATCTTATTGGCATACATCTGTGTGTTTTGTTTATAAATTTGGGGAGGGAGAAGTTTTTGCAGTCATTCCTTGTCATTAGAACTAATGGTGTTATTTAAGGTAATTTGGGGCAACAAACATCAAATATTTAAAATTTAATCTTTGATTCATAATTAAGCTTTCAGGATTCTTTATTTCTTCATAAATTACTGAATGCATCCAATAAAGCCTATACAAAAATTATCCATATAGGATTAAAGAAAAACAAAACAGAAATCCCTTTTCTTGAAGTTGATTTTAAAAATTAAAAATATAAGATTGCAGATTAAGCAATGAATATATCCAAGGTGTTAACTAAAAAATTTAGAGTATTTCAGCTTTAAACTTTAACTGTTAGTCTTTGTTAGCAGTAACCTCATTACTATTTGCCACAATTTTCTTTGATTGTCCTACTTTGAGATAGTCAGGAGAAATTAAGAGTAATGGTAATCCAACTATCAAATATCTTGAATATTTCAGTAGCACTTTCATGATTTGATAATTGAAAATATTTCATGAAAACATTTCTACCTTAAACAAAAAGTATGAGAATATTGTGCAAATATTTTGCAGCGTTGGAAGCTTTGTCTGAAATTCAATGATTTGTCCCATATTTAATTAAAATAAAAAAATTATGCTAATTTCATTTATTTTTTCAGTCTGTAAATTCTATGGAATGATTTCTATTTGTTTATTTTACTGCAAATGACCACATAAGTTTTTACTTGTCAATATAAAAAGCTAATTCTTAGGTGTATCAAACTGAATTACTGTTTTGGTTTGCTTAATGTTCAAAATATATATTGTTAATTGCTTTTTGTTTCATTCATATGTTGGCTTGAGTATCAATTCAAATTGCTGCATGAGGATTACTTGCAATGGTTGAAATTTTTCTTTCTCTCATACACTCTTTGTTTAATAATTGGTTTAAGTATGATGCTTTCTATGAATTAAAATATGGGAAAACAAAATATCATTTTTTTTATATATCTTGAAAAGATTTAGGCAAAAAACTATGAAAAACCTTTTTCACTTTGTCATAATTTTTTTGGTAAAATTAAAATATACAGATAATTTCTCATAAATTAGTTGAAAATTTATGTTGAACATTTTTAGTTGAGGAATTATCATTATTATTTACTTTACTATTTTGATCAGCATGAGTGTCTTAATTGTTATACAGTTCTACCACCTGAATATGCAAATTAAGTTTAAGGCTTAAAAAGACAATTACACCACATGATCGTTCAAGAGGCATATAGTCTAGTGGATGGAAACATTGATAAAAACACATTTAACTTCCTGAGAATTGTATGTTAAATTCTTAGGTCTGATAGTTCTAGAATATACTCTTTGATTCAGTGGAAGAAACAGACAAATGAAAAAAAAGGAATGAGACTGTTGAGTACTAACTGATATGAATTATCTCCCCTAAGCATCGAAAGCATAACGAGAACACTCTTAACCCTGGTGATTGAATAAAGAGTTCAGTTAAAAATTCCCAAAAGGTTACTGAGTGTAAGACAAGAGGACAATGTCTAAAATATATAATAACCAAGATGAACATGGTAGTCCAACTAGTAAGCTTTATAATAATTAATTGAAAATATTATAAATTTGATATGACATTATAATTGGAAGTGCTATTTAATACATTAGTTTCTAAAAAGAACTAAAAAAAACATGATTCAGTAAAGATTGCAGTAAAGTAAAATTATTTGAAATCAAATAAATCCTGTTACAGTGTATAACATTTTTATCAATATTTTTAATTCACTTTTTGAATAAGTCTGAGATTCTAGGTGAAAAGAATTCTGATACTGCTGAATTGATCTCTTTTCTGGTTTCAAGATTTTGTCACTTAGTAAATATTCTTTTGATTTGATTAAATAAAGTATTCAGGTTTCAAGCCTACCGAGTTAGGAGAATGCTGTAAAATAACTAAAGTGAAAGATTTCATTTTCTCCCGAGTTTAGTTCACTGAATCTTGGCTCATATTGTCCTTTTTCAAAAGAACAAACTTTCTGTTGGCCAAAGCTGGAAATATGGAAATACTAATCTTTCCTCTTCATTCATTCATTTTTTTTATTATTATAATTTGTATGATTAAAATATTTTGTCTTAATCTTTGAGTGTTATGACCATATGTTGAAACATTGGTTTCTGTACAATCATATAAGTTAAGCAACATCAAGGCTTAGATTTTAAATCTAAATTTAGATTAAATGCTAAATTTAATCTAGCATTTAAATTTTTAAATATTTTTACTAACCATAAACGTTGAACTTACGTTTTAATCCAATGCGGTTTCAATTCATACCCTGTAAATAATTATGAAGCTTGGGATTTTTCTTATTTCCCTTTTATATTAATTGTAATGAATTGGTGCTGTAAGCTTGGATGTGTGGGTTGCTAGCCTCTTGCTACTCTATCACAATTTTCGTGGCAGTTTTTCAGATGAGCTACATTCCTTGGTTCCATCAGTTCAGACCTTGACAGCTAGGATCCACCTTGCTATGTATGTTGACATGTCCTCATTCTGTTTATATTCCATTGATAAGAAGCAAGTTCCACTCGGACAACTTCTTAAAAACTGCTATTTGTGGAACAGACTTCTAAGGTGATACTTTGCCAATCACTATGATCTTGATCTCTTCCAATCCATGGTCAACTGTTATCCATCCTACATATCCTCAGAGTATGAGCTTCTTATTTCTACTCTTATTTTGTACCTCAGTGAATTTTGGCAAATCACAGACGTCTTCTGGTATCACAAAAGTTGATTTTCAATATATAATATTCTGACTATATTTTATATGTGCTGTGTTAAACAGTATTAGAAATCTACCATTGCCTGCGATCGGATTTTGATGGGCTTTTGACTATGAAAAGCAATGCATATTAGTTTCTGGTCTGTTTGTAAAATCGCTTGACAACCTTCACTGTAGTGACGAAAGGGAACTTGCAATCTCAGAAGTAGATTATTCTGCATTAACTTTATGGCACCACCCCCTAGGATGCATGGATAGTTAGTGTAGTGGATAGCAGTTAGGAACGAGAAATCTGTTACATTCAATTTCACGAAAATACTATTGGGAAAGGTATGAATCTCTTTTCCCCCAACTATAGGCTAAATAACAGGTTAAACTAAACTCTTCAGTTTTGATAGGTAAACAACTCTGAATCTAAAACCGTATACTAGGGATAGCAAAACTTGATGTAAGAGCAACATACGATAAAGTTCAGATGTTTGAGACCTGCAACACAAGAAATAAAATTTCATTCATTTTTGTTACATACACATGTGATAACTCTCACTTCCCCAGCGCACCCAAATCTTTAATCCCCTTACCTATAACTTCAGTCTTCTGACACTCCTCAGTAATCCTTGCTGACCGGAAATTTCTTTAATCCCTCTGCTTGCCACCATTCTCTCAGCATCAGGCCAATACATCACTCAGATCTAGCATTTAAATTTTTAAATATTTTTACTAACCATAAACGTTGAACTCATGTTTTAATCCAACGCAGTTTCAATTCATACCCAGTAAATAATTATAAAGCTTGGGATTTTTCTTATTTCCCTTTTATATTAATTGTAATGAAAAAAGAATATTAAAGGTCAAAGAGCCGCGGTTTGACCACCCCTGGTATATACTATGCAGCTCAAAAAAAGATCGTACAGTTCAAAACGAGTCCATGATCCCGACTGTGGACGATCTGATGGATGAAGAGATGGATTGCCAATCTGTGACTTGGTATAATGTTGCACCAACAACAATATAAACTTCCGATTGCAAGTGGTCTTAGGTTAGTTACAATACAAATTTATTACATAATAAAGTCAAGAAATTTTCTTTCCGAATCAGATAATTAATAATAATAATAATAAAAAAACAAACAAAAACTGTGAATTTTTTTTATATCGCCCCAAGCAAGGCATTTTACTGCCACTGTTTTGCAGGGGGTTACAAAAAGTGGTTAAGAGGAAGTGGGTAAGAGAAGGATAAGAATACTGAGTGAGAGTGGAGTGAATGGAGAAAGGAGCATGAGAGAGAGAGAGAGAGAGAGAGAGAGAGAGAGAGAGAGAGGATGCAGGTTAGTGAGATAGATAACTATTGACTTTACATTTCAATTTTTATAGATTGTAGCTGTCGGGGAAGCAAGTAAATGGAAGGGAATTCCATAGGCGGGAAGTGCGAGAAAAGAAGCTGATGAAGGAGAAATAATTTAATATGTTGAAACAGAAATTTTCGCATAATTAGAGATAATTTTAAGCCTCCAAACTGTGATGTGCAGAGGTTTGGTAATGTCCAGGGCCAACTCCTTCACCGTAAGCTCCCTAAGACTCAAGCAGGAGCACCTACTGCGGTCTCACTTATCAAAACATGGATCCATATTCACACCAGCTTGTGGGACTGTAGGGCGCTTGTACAACGAAGTTAGCAATTTCAAATTTCACAAACAAACTTTTTATTTCACTCTTTGATTGAATGCCAGCCCCGATATGGATACCCGATGCTGTTGCACCATCTGTCTCCACCCTCCCCAAATTTACATAAACTCTTGAAATGTTGATATGGAAAAGATTTCAATCCATTAACTTCTTTTTATCAGAAGGCAAACATATTTCTGCACTCATAATATAAATCCAAATTTTAAATTAAAAAACATTTAAAGATAAATTTCGACAAAGAAATCGTTATCAGGTAAAAATTTTAAAATATTCTAAAGCATTTGTCTGTGTTTTTTCGTCATTACTATATACATGAACACCGTCTAAATGCACAAAGTCAGTCTTCATTAGTTGATATTTTGCCTACAAATCTTTGAAATGTTACTGTATTTTTTATCCGCAATTTATTTATTTAACTAATGTTTACCCATACAAGGCCTACAAGCCACTCTAGGTAGAGGGTTACTGTGTCAATATATTCAGTAGCGAGCATAAAGATCAGAACGATGTTAAGAAAAAGTCTAAATATGAAATAACTTTTTATTTTAAAGCTTCATAGAACATTTTATCAAGGAAAAAAGGATATAAAAGTAAATTATATAATACCAAAATATAAAGTTCAATAAAGTTATTTTGATGAAGTTATAAGAATAACACTCGAAAAAAAAAAATAGATGATCAAAAACATCGGAATGATTAGATAAATCCATAAAATTTAATAACTATTTTGCATTATTGAAAATTTTTAGGGTAAGAATATAAAATCGGGTATTTTACTTACATCGGCTCTTTACTGGCTCTTGCATTGTAAAGATGGCGGAAATATCTGTGACATCATTGGAACTTAAAAAAAATGTTAGTCAAGTTAATTAATGAAGATAAAGTCTCGATTGGGGATATTTCAAAGAGTGTGGGGAAATCTAAAAATGTTATTCATAATATTTGAAGAAAACTTGAGGAAACTGGGTCATGTGAAGCCAAGAAACCACCTGGCAGGCCTAGGAAAACTACTTCAAGGGAAGACAGATGGATTGGCAAAGAATAAAAAAAGAGTTAATGCTAACCCCGGCATTAAAATATCAAGGCACACTATTTCCCTAAGATTTAATGAAATAAATCTGAATAGTCGAGTAGCCTTTACGAAGCCTTACATTTCTAAAAAGAATCAAATGAGCCGATTGAAATTTGCCACTGAACACCTCATATGGACAGAAGAATAGTGAGATTGTGTTAATTTCAGCGATGAGTCAAAGTTTAACCTGTTCGGTTGTGACGGGAGAAGGTTCGTTCGTCGCAGTCCTAAGGAACGATATTTGCCTCAGTGCACTAAAAGTAGCGTTAAATTTGGAGGAGGAAGTGTGATGGTGTTTGGCATGATTTCACCTGCTGGTACGGGACCTTTTGTTAGGTCACACGGTAAAATTAACGCAACTGTATAGAGATGTTGAAAAAACATATTGTACCTAATTTGAGAACTGCAATTTCTCAACCAGCTGTATTTATGCAAGATAACGCGCCATGTCACACAGCGAAGTCTGTTAAGACATTTCTTTCTGAGGAGGATGTTATTGTTATAGAGAGGCCTGCTCAAAGCCCATACATAAATCCTATTGAGAATGTTTGGAAGTTACTAAATGAAAGAGCTAAGGAAAAGAATTCAACAAACGTCGAAGAACTATGGACTATTTTGAAAGGAGAATGGGAGAAAATATTCGTTAATGAATGCAAGACATTAATTCGCTCATGTAGCAAAAGATGTCAAACTGTTGCTGAAAGGATTTTTACATCAAGTACTTATGAATTATGAACGCTATTTTCATTTGGATATGATGTATCCATTATACTAGTATGATTTTGTTAATCGTTCTGATGTTTTTGATCATTTATTTTTTTTTTTCGAATGTTATATAGTTATTCTTATAACTTTATCAAAATAAGTTTATTGAGCTTTATATTTTGGGATTATATAATTTACCTTTATATCCTTATTTTTTCCTTGATAAAATGTTCTATGTAGCTTTAAAATAAACAGTTATTTCACATTTAAACCCTTTGCTTAACATCGTTCTGATCTTTATGCTCGCTACTGTATTATCCTAGGCAAGAACAAGCGTTATGAATATAGAGCTGAAGCAGATTTTAGAAGGAATTGGAAACCCAATCCTAAACTGGAAACAAGGTATAAACTTCTTTTATGCAAAAAGCCCAGGAGATGCGTGAACAGACCGATAGGCGAATCTATCTACTCTAATTCAGAAAGATGTACCTACAACAGTAAGTACATCTTTTTTAATACATCAGTATTAAGAACATCGTCAGGATGTACTTTTGTCTGGTGATTATCTGAAGTCTAAATTGGTAAGACGGCATTTATTGGTAAATT
Source organism: Ascarosepion bandense (assembly GCA_037127315.1). Taxonomy (NCBI): domain Eukaryota; kingdom Metazoa; phylum Mollusca; class Cephalopoda; order Sepiida; family Sepiidae; genus Ascarosepion; species Ascarosepion bandense. The sequence continues at coordinate 133,540 of JBBBDQ010001217.1, read as the reverse complement.
GCAGTAAGTATAAGACCTCTGTCAATTTTTGAAATACGATTCAGAATACAGTAACCACTAGCATCCATAATAGGCGTCAGATTTTGAAACAAAATGAAAGGAATTTTAACATTCACTTTCAGAAGGGAATATCGGATCCAAGAAAAAAAAGAAAATAGGACATGGTTAGGACACAGTGATCCCAGAAATGGACAAAATGCCGGTCTCATAAGTAAATTGGAAATTTAAGGATCTTTTAATTCAAATTGAGACTTTCTTCGAATAAAGTCGTGTTTTTTTTATGGGATAACTATGATATATATTGAATATTTTTTTTTATAATCATTTCCCCGCCAAGAAAGGCGGAACAACAATTTGTGCACAGGGTGTTACAATGAGAGGAAAGACAACAACAAGGTACGGGGAGTCTCGAAGAAAGAATAAGAGATGGATAAGATTCAAGGAGATAGAAGATGGCAGTTGACGTTGCCTTTAAACTTTTGGAGATTGTAGCTATCAAGGAAGAAAGTAAATGGAAGAGAGTTCCATAGGTGGGAAGTGCGAGAAAAGAAACTATTAGAGTAGAAGAGGAATTTAACTATTTTAACAGTAAAAGGGTTGTGCCTTGATGCCGATTTAGTAGCATGCATAAATTCATGTAGTCGGGGCACCATAGAAAGAAACTCATCATGAAAATATGAGAACATGCCATTGTTAGAAATCGTTTTTTAGAGGTTGGGTCGATGTGCTATAAATTTCTGTTGCAAACAAAGTGGGACCCATGAACTCGTGAAGTACTCAACAGAAATAGATGATTTTATTAGCGGCCACTATAAATCAATTGTAACATTTTTCTCGCCAAAATTGTCTTTTCTTCCTGTGACTTTATTGCTGAGCACGAAGGATATCATCCCGGAATACTGAATTGAAAAAAATAATTCTGCTCATGCTTCTCTAAATTTCTCTTAAAAATTTGTGTTCTTTGTGCAAAAACATTTACCTCAATTATTGATAGTTTATGTTTACTATATCAATTGTGACTATGAAAATTACCAACGGCGCGATAAGATGGCGTCCTCGTAAAGAGAACTTTTAAAATGTAATCTTTCTGATAAGACATTGCCTCAGCTTTCTATCCTGTAATATACTCTACAATATTTTCCGACTTGTGTTTCTATGAACTAACATAGCACTTGGGTATTTTCTTATCAATTTACTCACAAATAAAAGAAGACTAACGTCGTTAAACAGTTAAATCTATCGAAGATGTAGTTACAGTTAAATTAATATTCCTTTATGTAATAGTCTTGTATAATTTTATGTTTACAGTAAGTTAAGTTAAAGTTGTTCCATAAGGTCACAGTCCAATTAATGATTAACGACATTAGCGACCACAAAAGTCCACTGAGAGGATGTTTTAATCAAAGAATTTCAATTTTCAGATTCGCCTGTCCTTGAAATTTTATTCTTTCACCAATAACGAATAAGAATGAGATAGGATTTGGATCCAAAATAATTCTGTTCACTTGAGAAATAGGTCACATAAAAATCCTAGCTCTAGCGTCATTAAATTTTATTGTGAGGCGACGGTTTCCAGAAGTGATGGGTTAGTCGCCCAATTAATTTTTCGCTTCACTAGGAATAGTGGTAGGTGGTTGGTCGATTCGGACAGGGTTAATATTTTAAGGTTGTTTTGCTTCTTTGTCATTTAACTGCAAATTTTACACATTCTTGTCTTGTCAAAAATAAAATATCAGCTCTGCATATTTGATTATTTACAATATCGTCTGAGCCTTTTCTATTATGGAGGTTATGTATTCTTACTGTTCTGTTCGTGTTACAGTCAGTCAGTTAAGTGCCATACGTGATACACGCTTGGGCGATCATGTCTCTAAAGAGACATGACTGACTGGGCAGAAGATTATCCCGCAGTAGGTTGCCATTGCTTTCTGCGGTAGACTGGTTGCCGACCAAGGCTGTAGAACCCAGTCTGTCCTGCTATTTAACCCATAACTGGAAGGAAGAGACGAATTAATACCTTTCCCAAGGGTATTTGCGCGAAAGTGAATACAATGGATTCAACTGGAATTCGAACTCGGCTCCCGGGTTTCTCTTGTTTTATAACAAAGGTTGTGACATTTTAGTTTATTTACTAGTGTGCCTAATTGGGTTTTTGTGGGGCAATGACAGGTGTTATAGGTGAAGTTAATACATACAAAATTTCGTATTGTATTATTCTTTGGATGTGCGTAGGTGGTGCAGTGGATATCGACTGGGAATGAGAAATCGGAGAGCCGAGTTAAAATTTCAGTTGAATTCGTTGCATTCACTTACGCGCAAAATACACTTAGGAATCCGTCTCTTCATTCTCCAGCTATGTTAAATAGCAAGACAGATCGGGTTCTGTAGCCTTGATTAATAACTAGTCTATCGCAGAAAGTAATGGCAACCTACTGAAGAAAAATCTTCTGCCCAGTCAATCATCTCTTTTTCAAGACATGATCGCCCAAGCGTGTATCACGTGTGGCACTTAACTATTTCGTCAGTGACGCCGATACGATCTTCTGTCGACAACATTTCTTCTGACTAAACTCTTGACTATTCTGTGATTGCAATTGTCTTCATAAACTGCCAAAATAGCTTAATTAATCATATTTTTTAAAAATCTAGCACTGATTATAACCAGACTTTTGTCCTCATCTTTGTTGTTGTTATCACTACGTTTACATTTGTTATGCCCTCCGGGCTTCCTCAGCTGTGTATCGATCTGGATAACTTATAGGGAATTCTGAACTGAACCCTTTATTCGTTGCTCATATTTAGAGATATCGTCTAGCACTTATAATGTTCAGTTAGTAAACACCCGTTTCAAATGAGTGCAAGTACACACTACTCGACCCAGGGGTTGTGTGTTCAATCTCTGGATCGGGCTGTGTATACTTGCACTCAGTGGAAACTAGCGTGTAATAACTTGTGGGATCCACCTGGCAAGTTTTATTAAAAAAGCAGGTACGACAATTTACTTCTCGCATAACATGTAAGGGAAGAAAAAAAGTTCCAGCGACAGTTTTTTAATCGCACATAATGATATTAAAAGTTTTGCGCAAATTGAACATCAAAAGGACCAAACGGCTAATTTTAAGAATAACTCTCGCCGATTGGTTAATTAATTGTTAGGCACATGAGAACAAGTAAGAACACATAAATGCGCGCGAAATTTCAACAAGTGTACGTGATCCACCTCTGCCACTATTTAAAGGGAGAATTTCAGTTCGGCCAAAAAGCAGATGCTCGTGCTAGCCGCCATGTTATAGACACAAGCACAGTCGCCCACTTCGTTCGCCATGCAGTGCGAATCTGAATCCTCAAGTGAGAAATTTACTTTCCAACTCTATTCAATCTTCTATTCCATTCACTTACTTCAATTTTAACACTAACACACACCTTTTTCAATTGACATTCACTAAATAATATCAAAGGAACATGGTATTGGCTGATTTAACTTCTGCATCATTCGAACTGTTCCTAAAACAAACCACGCCACGTGGCACATTTATGGCAGATTTACTGTGAAAGGCATTCACACTTAATTTTCATAAACATACAATTTTGTAATTTTTTTTCATCTGCTTATCAGTGATCACCGCTACAAATTTGTGCATTATTTATTAAATATTATCGTTTGTTGCCTTACAGACTTTTTTTGTTGTATTTCTTTGGTTTCGTCAATGTGCAACATTAAATGTTTGTAGATTAGATTCTGAACACGCTAGTAACTCAGAAATTATTCGAACTCATGGTTAACTACCATGTCACAACAATACCTTTTGATGTCCCCGACTAGGCATTGGTGAATCTGACCAAATCCGACACCCTACAAACTGAACAATACTAAGAACTAGAGACGATATCCCTAGTTATGAGAAGTAGAACGAGAACAGTTTGTCACCGTAGATTAAATAAAGTATTCAGTTAAAAAAAATTATTGTAAAACAGCATTCTATTTACATCTTTACGACAATTTTTTTTTTATCCAGATCTATGTACACATGAGGAAGGCCGAAAGGTACACGTAGTGATAACAACAACAAAAATAAGGACAATAATCCGACTATAAATAGTATAAAAATAATAACTCCTCATTCTAGAAATTCATGCAAAGATTATCTAGCACTGAATAAAGAATTTTTTTGCAACAAGTAGCATGTAAGGTTGCAATACGGAAAACATTTTGTTGCAGAAGCTCTAATAGCTATGATGTGAAATTGTGCATCTCGTATACAAAACCATTCACGTGTTTCTTTAAATTCTGATGCATTGTATTGAATTGTAATATGTTGCACTTGACTATTAAGTTATGCATTATGCATTAGTTAATAAGCTATTTACTTTCTTTAAATAATTATAGTTTCATTCTCGAAATTCAGTTATTAGATGTACACTAATATAACTTTTCTGATATCAGAAAGATTACATTTTAAAAAGTTCTCTTTACGAGGACGCCATCTTATCGCGTCGTTGGTAATTTTCATAGTCGCAATTGATATAGTAAACAATATAAACATAAACTATCAATAATTGAGGTAAAATCTAAAACCGCATTCTATTGACATTCTTACGACAATTTTTATGTAAATGTGTGCAAATGCATATTCTCATAATAAATAAAATGTTTTATTATTTGAAATGTACATAGAAATGCACGTTTGAATGTAGAGAACGTTAATACATTGTAGTAAAATGCCCTTTACTCAGTTTATAGGAGAAAATACAGTACATGTGTATTGATTTAGAGAAGTTGGTATTTAGTTTACGTTTTCTTTTGATCTCTAGTCGATTTACTTTTCTCTTTGAATTAAGGGAAGTCGCTTGGCATAGGTTTGTTTAGATGAGCATGTATTTTTGAATTGACTGATGTTACAAAGTCTTGCTGTTATCTATTTTTAGGGAATACCTACCTAAAGATGTTTTTAATTTGCTCAAACTAACAGCAAATGGCTGAAAATTCTTTCACACATCGTGATAGTTTTTCTTCTACGTCCGCAAAATTTAAGTTTTATTTTAGATTTTACTTTTGATGGCCTTTTCTGGTTTCTGATCGTCGGATCTGAGGTAATTTAACTTATTGCCCACTCATATCTATACTAATGCATTTTCTTTACATGCGGTTTTGTCTTTCATTCTGACCTGAAGAAGACGGGATCAACATACGTCGGCGAAACGCCACTTTTATAAACACACACACACACACACTCTCTCTCTCTCTCTCTCTCTCTATATATATATATATATATATATATATATATAGTGTGTAGCTTCTTGAACCTTATTTTTTGTTATTTCATATGATATATCTTTCAAGCATTTACATGTCCGCTATAGATATTACTTTTAAATAGATTTACTCGGAAAAATTACCTGATATGGGATATTCCCTGACGTGGGCACTGCAATGAGAACAGTCCATATACCCGTGAATTGAATAAAAGGGGCTCATTTGATATTCTGAGAAACGTTAACAGCTACGACGACACCTTGTGAAGGCCAAATGAGTTGACTAGGAATTTAAGGAATTAGGAGACACTAAGTCTTAGTAAGTGCAAACAAAACACTCAAACAATGATTATGTATTTAATATTTAAAATTTGGTAGATAAAACCAAAAACGATATTTTATATTTCTTTAAAAGCCACAAAAGTTTTTGTGTATTTCTTTTTTTAGCAATATTGTTTTTAGAAATCTGTTCATTTATTTTGAATATTCTCCTTTTTTATTTTTAAATTCTAAAATCAAAAATTGTTAATGCCATGGATTATGTTGATTTGTTTATCTTCGTTTTTTTTTGTTTTTGTTTTGAAGTTGAACGCTTTTAGATTTTTTTCAATTTTCATTTTTTAGTAAAAAGTTTTTACTAAAAACTGAAGAATGAATCACTTAAAAGCGCTGTCAAAAACTAATAAAAAGAATGAAGAAACTGAGCCTATAATTTTTGGAAACGATTTTTTCTAAAATAAATCTTAATTGAAAGGAAATAAGATCTTAATGTTTATTTTAAAAAGCGTGAGGGTTCACAAGTTCGATAATCACTCATTAGAAATATTTTCAATGGTAGCCTTTGGCCAAAATTGAGGTTGTCTGCTACTGAGAACTTGATTTAGAAAAATAAAACCGCCTATAATAACAAACACAAACATGCATAAATAAATAAAATAGAAAAGAAAGAGCAAAGAAAATAATAAGACGAGTGTAACACTACTACTACTAGATTTTTAATGGTCTCACTTCCTTTTTCGGCGGTCGTGTACTGCCGCCATCGTCATTCTTGCAGCAACAGAGTTGAATACACTGTACGTTGTACAAGGTAACAAGTACACTATTGTCATCATTGATTACCCACAGTTTCATAGGGTTCCATTGTTGGTTCCCTCAGATTAACCAGATGTTTTTATTAACGTTTTGGAAAACAAGATGACTTAGATGATGCTCAGAAGAAACTGAAAAAAGTCTATATACCATATCTTACGCAGATGATGTGAAATCGAGGAGAAAGTGCCTTACACCAGGACTGCTACTCCTACGACTTAATCCTTTGAATAATTTAAAATTTTTACCATAAGCATCGAAAATTTTTATATTTTCTTTACAGATTAACAATGGGAAAAATTAGATTATATCACTTGTGCTGCTCTGTCAAATTAGTTTGGATGGATCTTAAACAAAACAAACAATTCCATCCCTAGCTATCTTCATTGTAGTGCTGGTTTGCCGAAATGTACGACATTTACGCTTTGGCCTACCGTAGTTCGTCTTTTCCTCTTGTTTATTGTCTACGGTGCTTGCTTATTGCTCTTTATTTGTTAACAAAGCTTATAAGTATTCAATTAATATTGATCACATGCAATCAGGATGTAATTCTTAGGTTTCATTCAAGTCTCCTTTCGTATCTGTTCTCTTCATCATGACCTTATTTTTAAATTCACTGCTTCCTTCAGTTCAGAGTGTCTTCATCTTCGTTCACGCTACACTCTACCCGTATTGATAATATATTCCTTTTTTTTTTTTTAAGTTTCTTTTAAATTTTATTTGAACACTTTCAAACTTAAAATGAACGATTTAGTCAAATTAACACACATTCTTATTCTATGATAGGCTCTACTAACATGCTAACTAAGCGAGAAAGGTTGATTAATTACTAATGTTATACTCGGATGATTTATCACTGACCGTGTGGTAGTAGAGGCGATTTTCAAAGTTACAATTATTATTGGAAAGCTGCATCTTTGATTGCAATCTGACAACAAAATAGTATTCAATTAACTTGTATTGCTTATCACCATCCATCATTGTTATAAGTAAAAGTCGATCCTTCTTTTTAAACGCCATGGATGACGATGTATTGACGTTTACTCGGAGACGAGCACACAGCCTCTGGACTTGTAGTTCCATAGAAAATTTACACATTTCACCTTTTAATAACGAGGATAAATATCGTGGAAGACCTTTCTGTCGTTTTAACAAGTGCTTATCCTGGCTAGGTGAGTATCGAGTCTGTTATTTATTTTGCTAAAAAAAAAAAAAAGAAAACAGTCGAAAGATAAATGAGGTAGAAATAAATGAATTTACAAAAATGATCTCCTTTGTTCTTAAACTTACAGAGTGTTTTTTATCATTATTGTGGTAACTTCGTTGCTCATGATGATTAGCAGATAATTAATTTAAAAAAAAAATTTGATATTATTCAGTTATGATAAATTATTAAAATTAAATCATTCAATTTTCAACGTGTTGCTTGTAAGACAATTTACTGCAGTAGTGCAGTAGTAGTAGTAAACAACAATCTAACAAAAAAAATAATTAATTTGTCTTCAGAAATATCAAGATCACAGGCCAAGCAAAAATATAAAATGTTTTGTTACTATGTTTTATTTTTGCAAATCAAAGGTCTCTAGTCACTAAATTCGTATTTTTCTTTTGATAATACATTAGGATTCATGTTTGCTTTTGTTAATTGTAGTTCCTGCTACTAATGTTTCGTTTCTTTTGTGCTGCACCATTTTCTCTTTGATTTAAAATAAATTTATCAAATCGTCATAATTTATTGTTTTACGACCAAGAAATCAGAAGTTTATGCTTGGCTTGAATTCCATCTCTTTTTAGTTTCTCTTCTTAAATATTAGCAACTTATTTTCTTAAATTTAAATAGTCAGTGTCTTTCTTTTTTTATTTTTTATTGATGCAATTGGATCTTATATTTTTAAATACACCACATGGTCGACTATTCTTAAAATACAGTTTAGTTAGTTTTTACTAAATCTTTCGGTTTAAATTCGAAACAAAGAAGAAAAACATTTTTGTGTTGTCACAATATTTTTTTCAATCTCTCTAGTTTAGCTCGTATTTTTATTGAATCAATACATTTTAGCTGTTAAGTGTCTGTAAATCTCAATTTGACAACGCAAGTTATGTTTTTTATGGAATATCCTCAACATTTTTTAAAGAATATTCGATTATTTACTGATCTGTTATGTATTTAGGATTATAGGCTGTATATGCATGAAATGCCGGAATAATTTGTAAAGTAGTCAAAAATATCTTGAGATCCCTAAACCATTATCAAGCAGATTCGAATATATTGTTTCAAATAACAAAAATAAATGACGACATTCTGCGCACATTTTTTTGTCATTGCTGTTTTCGCAGTTAGATATTTTTATTTTTACTTTTAGATCATTTTTAATTGGATATGAAAATAGAAAATGTAACATTTAAAAAAAAAATTAAAAGAAAATGTATTAGAAAATTGAAGATCGGTATTTAGGAAGTTTTATTGCTGATAGAGTTGTTTTGTTAAATGATATTGACTCATTGACTTACATTGTAAAACTGAGCAGAGTTGGAACTCATTTCACAAAAAAAAGAATCGATTCAGAATTTATGTCTTTTTATCCTTAGTCTCCCCTATCAACAGAAAAAATAAATCAAATCAAAATTTACTCCCGTGGTTAATTTCACACGTGTATGGAACTTAAAGACAAAACAAAAAAACTACTGCATTGCATTGTAGCCGAGTGCAAGAGGTTTTTAAATTTACAACTGTAATCGATAATCGACAATAGAGTTTACCGGTTTCTATAGAAATCGCACTGACTTTAATTGTTACATTGTTTGGGTGCCGCCCCCTTAGCATGTTCACTACTTTGTCGTAAAAGTTGTTTAAAAAAAAAAGTGACTATGACAGATATTGTTTTTTAAACGTAAACAAAAAAATGTCTCAATTAGAACAAAATGATTTTCTATGTTTTTTAATTTGTTTATTCGAAGAATCAAAATAAAGCTGGTTTCAAAATCTTGGAACGAAGAATTTGAAAAAAAAAAAAACCCCTAAAAAACTGTGAAAATCTGTTTGATGGTTTATGAGACTGAGATATTTTCACCGGAAGTTGCTACGAGAAAAAAATGTTTTTCCTTTAAATGTTTAAACTATGTAAATTAAATTCATATTTATTTAGTTATTAAGAAACAACAATTGATAATTTTTCGAAGCAAATAATTTTAGTTTTAAACTTTTAAAACAAAAATATAATTAGAAATTATACTTCTCAAGTATTCTTTTGATTAAGAACTATAACCACAGAAAAGTTTTAAAATATCACAGTACAATTGTAAAAAAACACTTGGTTTGTACAGTGGACTAAAACTTAAAGTATAAATGAAGTCTTTATAAGTTTCACTTTCATTAAATTATAATAAATCTGCAACAGCAATATAAATCATTTAAATCTAATTAGATTTATTAACTTACACTTGACCTTTACTTTCATCCTTGACAAATGACTAAAAAAAAAAAAAAGATTGCTTTCGTAAAAATAAAATAAAATTACATTCATTAAAAACAAAAATTGAAGAATATGATAGACCTTTTCAATTATTTTTCTTTAAATTAAAATATTATTAAATGTTGACTAAATAAACAGGAACTAGTTTCGTTTCAAAATTATAATAAATTTAAACATTAAAGGTCAAAATCAACATTCTTGTAAAATCGATGGTACAACAAGTGAATTCACAATTGTGATTTTACATGCTTTCAGAGGAAGAAAAAATGTTTTAATCATTTTTTATAAAAACTTTAAATATGTTTCAAACAAATAAAAAATACTTTGCTATAATTTTGAAATGGAAATCAATATTTTTTTGCTAATTCTATGTAAAAATAATAGATTTTTTTTTATCACACTTGCGATTTGTTTAGTTAATCTTATCATGGTCTGGCACATCCAACTCATGACCTAGAAGTCCACAATAAGTCTAAGAGGTTTGTGTTGATATATATAGTCCTTAAAAATGTTTGTTTTTATCTTGATTTAGTCCCACTACAAATATCTTGGCAGAAAAATTTTTTTTTTTTTTTGGACTGCAAAAATCATTCGCTATGCGTATTTTTTGTTTAGTTAACAATTCACAAAATGACAATATAGTCTTTCTTTAGAAACCAATTATTTAAACCTGGGTTGTGTAAACATTGATTGATCTCTAGCATTCTGAAACTATTCTTTATAGTTTCTTTTTTTTAATTTTTGATAATCTTGAAGTTCTCTTTTTACATTTTTACTGATGGATTCTGTATGGGCAAAATATTTTTTATTTTTACTTAAATTTGCAATATGAAGAAAAATGCAAACTCAGTAATGAATTAAAAAAAATTTTAACCTTTATGCATTTTAAAAATTTAATATTTAAATTGTGTTTTGCACAGGACTTTGCTTAAAATTTGCATAATAATAAATAGATTATGAAAGGTAAGGCATATTTTTCAAACTTGTAGAAACAGTCATAAGATTTTTTGATATTTTTAAATGGTTGTTTTAATTGTTAGTACTTAATTTAATAAAATATAAGATTTTAAAGATATTTAAATTTAAACTTGAAATAATATCTTTATTAAAATCTTATATTTATTTTGTTATTATCTTGTAGATAGTTGTTTGAAAAAATTTACATCAGTGCTTGTATGAAAGTTTTTTGTTCTTTTAAAAAGAAAAAAGCAACAATAGTTATGAAAACATTTTTTATAAGTATGCTGATTGGGATGTAATTTATTTGGATTGATTGATTGAGTTATGATTTATTGAACCTTTTGCAGGTTATTTAAAACCATATTTTCAGATTATAAGAATTTTTGGGAGATAATGATTTTTACTAATACAAGTTTTACTAATTAACTCATAGCTGGGGGAGATGGATTCATACCTTTTCCAAGTGTATTTGTGTGTAAGTGAATATAATGAACCCCACTGGAATTAGAACTTGGTTCACCTGAGTTCCAATTCTAAGCTGTTATCTATTACACTAGCCACATATCCAAGCTTACAACACATGGTATTCCCAAGCAGTCACTCATCTAGGTATTGACCAGGTTCGATGTTACTTAACTGCTGATTGTATGAAAACTGGTATTTTAGCATGATATGATTGTAAGCCTGTAATTTATTTGGAAGCACCTTTGCTTTACTTTTGTGCATCATTTTTATGTAAAAATAAGTGTACATAATCTACACATAAATGCTTATGTGATGTTGTTGTACAGTAAAGGATAGCTATATATAAATCCTTTATACATCAAAAGCAATTTTTAGGGAAAAGAAATATGACAGTGTAAAAAGGAAATTGTACAATAAATAAATTTGTTTTTGTTTTATCCCTTATTTCCTGTTTAGGATTTCATTTCCAGTTCCTTATAAAGTCTACTTCAACTCTTAAATCTTAAATGTATACATTTATAATAAATTATTTAAATTAGACATAATAGGATTACAGAGGCTCACCTATCATCCAATTCACACTCCTCTTTGGTCTTTTGAACAGGAGTAGAGTTTTATCCCTTGTTCCTGTTTAGGATTAGGTTTTCAGTTCCTTCTAAAGTCTACTTCAACTTTTAAGGTTAAGTGCATGCTTTTATAATAAAAATTCTCTTCACATGCATTATCTAAACTTATTTATAAATGGAACTTTGTCTGTGTGTGTGTGTGTGTCTGTTACCTATAGACTCTGAAACAGCTAAACCAATTTTCTTGAAAATTTACACAGTTGTACTATAAGCGCCTGCGAGTGTTCTTAGCTAGGTTTTGTGTCGAGGTACCTCCAATAAATATCGAAAGTCGATAATTGAAAAAATCGAGTTATAGAAGGAGTGATCTGATTTTAATCACATTTGATACACTCATAGACAAAGACATAAGAAATGATATTCAGAAGTTTCAAGGTTGCAGTTCTTACATTAGTGCAGAAAATTGATAATATATATAAAAGGCAAGATGCTTGTGTGTGTGTCTGTTTATCTGTCTGTATGTCCTTTATACAAATCCACGATTTTTATCCGATTGTCACCAAACTTCAAACAAATATTCTTTAGGCTGAGTCCAGGACCATGGATTAGTTTTAAAGCTTTCATTACACCCGAGCAACGCCGGGTTATACTGCTAGTTTAAATTAGATGTAAAAATAGATAGATCCACCTATCCACTGGTTCTCACTCCTCTCCTGTTTTATGAACACAAGTAGATAATTATTACTTGTGCCTGTTTAGGATTAGATTTCCAGTTTTTTGCAAAGTCTACTTTAACTTTTAAATCTTAAATGTATACATTATGTATACATTTATAATAAATTATTTAAATTAGATGTAATAGGAAGAGAGAGGTTCAGCTATTGTCCAGTTTAAACTTCTCTCTGGTCTTTTGAACAGGAGTAGAAGGTTTATCCCTTGTTTCTGATTCCTTCTAAAGTTTTCTCATTCGCTTTCATTCCAGTAACCCCTTATGTCTTATTAGCATTATTGCCTTGATTGGGATAAATCGATTTTTAAAAAATATTGTTCATACAAAATAACAATTTGGGTGATGGGATAAGTGATAGATAAATAGTTTTTAAATGTATCAGAGACTACCTATTCAAAATTTATTTTCAAATTGTAGCATAAATTTACAAATTATCTAGAAATATTTTTACAAAATAAAGAGTTTTATTGATATACTAAAATAGTATATATATAGTGTGTGTGTATGTGTATTACTAAATTTAGATAGTGAGAGAAGTTGCATATTTTTTATCTTGCAAATGCTTCATCTACTCCATCTTGTTTGAATCTGATGTTTTTGTAACTGCAAGTAACAAGTAAAACTTAGTAATGTTAGAAACCATTTATCAAAGGCTCTTTGTAAACAATTCAGTTTTTTTTTAAATTGAAGTATTGTTCCAGGGTGCTAACAAAGTCATTAGACATAGAAAATTTATTAAAATTACAACAGAAACTGGATACTGTTGAATGCTGACATAATATAGAGTATATAATGAAGTTTGCATACAAATAGTTAATAATATTCAACAAAAATTTAGTTACCACCTATAGAAGCGGTGGAAACTTAATTTTTTTAAAGTCATTACAAAAACCTTAGGAAGGTTTTTGTAATGACATTTTGGAATTGTCTAAAGACTTTTTGGACATCCTGTATGTTTAAATATTCACTTGCTAAAGTTATACAAAAACAATTTATAAATTATAGACATTTGTTTTAGAATTTTCTTTAATATCATAATATTACCTACTTAAAAGTAGGTTTTGTTTTAATTTGTTGAGGTTTGGCTGTAAACAGGATGTCTTAGTAGTGCATAATATAAGTAGCCATTTGTTAAAGTGTTATAGTATATGGACAATTATGTTGTCTAGTTAGATCACTTGATGATTCATTTCTTTTCTGATGTCATTGAATTACTAAGTCAAGTTATAAAAGAACATTTTTTAATTCATCTGAAAGCAAAGTGCTGTGAGATGGCAAATTATAAGCATGAATAATAAACAATAATGAAGGAGGAGGAGAAGGATGAGTTGATTTTGACAAAAAGGGAATAAGAATTGAAAAGATGTCCTGATGTCATTTCTTGTGTCTTTGTAATAAGTTAACTGGGCGAAAATCTTTCTTTTGCTTTGGAAGTAGATTTGAAACAATGTCTACTTCATAAAATATAAAATTGGTTTGAATTCTAATCTATATATTTTGTTACTGTCTTGTAGATAATAGCTGTTGTATGAATCTTAATTGCACAAAAGATTTTTTTTAATGATTAAGTATGTAATGCTGTATAATTTGAGAACAAATTTCACTGGTTGATATTTTAAGAGATATCTGAGGAGCACATTGCTAGTAATTTCTCAGAAAATGAATGTATTTATTTTTAGAAATAGAATAAAAATGGCCATGAAATGCTGTTCACATCTGTAGCAATTATATGTAAAAGAAGTTGAAAAGATTCTTTAAAATGGGAACAAAAAGATGATGTTGAAATAGAAATAAATAGTTGAAATTTTTGGGACACATAATGAGGAAAGAGAACTTGGAGTATTTGATATTTGCAAACATATTGAAGGCAAGAAGGACAGGGAAACATTGGGTAACTTACCTAACAAGTTTGTGTGAATAGATGGCAGAATAGGGAAGTAGGAAAGGGCAGGAAAAAAGAAAACAGTTAAGAGCTACAAAGGACAAAAAGTTGTGGAGAGCCACGGTTGACCACATCCTGAAGGAAAGTGGCACACAAAAGAATTGTTTTCCAAATAATAGTACTTTTAAAATTTTTGTCTTGAAAATTTGGTTATATCATTTTAAAAATATTTCTTTTGCTACATAATGTTTAACTCTATGAGAGAGATATTGGCTACTACTATATTTTGAGAGATTGAGTATCCACTCAATCCTGATTGGAAATTTGGATGATAAAAGTTGATGAATATGATTGATTACTTAGATACTGATGTAGACTATGCATCATATGTAAGTATGAGGAAGGTATTAAGTATATCAAAGCTTTTCTGAGTTAAGGTTAATTAGATAAGAGTTTTTCTGTTTAACGTCACTCCTTAAAGAATTACAAGTATTTGTAGTGATTATATAAAATTGTAGAAATATTCTTTTTTTATTCTACACTCTAAAAGTTAAAATAGTTGTGAGCATGAGGTGATTCTGAGAATACATTTTTAATTTCTGAATTTCTGTATTGTAGAGCTAGCATTTTTACATTGGAACTAATCTTCTCATCTTTGTTATCATTACAATATTTCAGTCTCTGGCTCTTTGATATGGTGTGATGTTTAGCAAGCTTATCTTGCTAGATCACTTATGACTGAATAGCAAGGATAATCATCACATGGTTCCCAATATTTTTAGCCTTGTGCCACATCTAAGCTACACTTAGAAAATCACATTTGTACTTTTCCACCTTCTTCAAGTACCTGTCAATCCAGGAAATCTTCAAAGAATTTGAACTGAACACTTTATTTAATCTACAGGAGTAGATTCTTCTCTGTCTATCTTTCGGGATATCTTGATCTTTTTTCAGTAGTGCTCAGTTATTGTTGGTTGTGTTTCCATTAAGTCTGAGTCTGTATTACCTGAACTGGGCACTGAACTTGCATTTACTTTACTACTAAATTCACAAACTGTTGCTTTAATCCTCTTAGCCATTTTATTCTCATAAAAAAAAGACAAGATGAGATACCCTTAGACATGGACAGTGAAATGAAAAAATCCAATACCATTGATTAAATAAAGAGTTCAGTGTGAAACTTTCTAAAAAAATGACCTGAATTAACAGACACCTGAAGAAAGCCAGTGTGTATATAGCTGAGGCATTGTGATAACAACAACAAAGGTGAAGAAATTAATCTGATGGTAAATAATGTAGATAATAATACATTTAATGCATAGATTTTTATCTAAGTTTGTGGATTTGTTTTAGATGTTTATGCAAATACATTTTTGTTAAAAGTAGGAATAATGTTTATTTTGTTGGAATTAATGGAATTATAGTTAGGTTATTTGATTATTTTAAATTTATTTGATGTGTAATAAATCTTGCCTCTAACATTTAGGAGAGTGGAATGATTTTTTTTTAAACTGGATTTATAGACTGACATGCCAAAAGTAATGCTCTGACATTGAGTGAGTCAGTGTAGACACGGATTAGACTGTTAAGTGACATGAATTACTTGTGTTTGAATGAGGCATGATAATGGGCACCATATGTATAGGACATTACATTTTTGAAATTCTGAAGGCAGTTGACATTCCGCGATGTCTATGGTTTACATGTATACTGGAGATACCTGAAAGAAGGTATTACTATTGATTAGAGATGGAACAGTGGCCAATAAAGCGTTTTGATGATCATGATCAAAGGTTTCTGGTTATAAGTTTTAATGGTAAGAGACAGTTGACACTGGCTCAAATCACATCCATGTTTAATGCAAGATCCAGCAGGTCAGTTTGACATTCTTTAGGTCCCATGGTATTGGAGCAGAATAGCCACCAGGGTGCTCCTGTTAACTTCATTATACCAGACACAGCAACTCATCTGGGTTCATCATGTTACTAATTTAATCCTGGAGAACTGGTAATGTGTGATATTGTCTCATGACTCACAGTTATAGTTGTTTTGTGCTGATGGCAGCATTCAAGTATAGTCAAGATCTCATGATGCTATGCCATGGACTGCACTTGTCAACAAGGCACCCTTCATAATGGTGGCATGTATTGGATCTACTGATCTGCCTCAGCATATCATTGACTGGTAACTGTTACATTCCACTACTTTGCTAAAAGTAATGCTCTGACATTGGATAGGCTGCTTATGGTAAAGTGACATGAATTATTAGAGTTTAAATGAGGCATGAGAGTGGGTTCTATATGGATGAAGCATTCCAATTTTGAAATTGGGAAGGCATTTCACATCCCTTGATATCTATGGTATCACATGTGTACTAGGAAATCCTAATAGAAGGTATTATTGATCAGAGATAGCCACCCCTGGGTCTTAATGATCATGATCAAAGGTGTCTGGGTATAATTGTCTATGGCACAAAAAATGAGTACATGATGGTAGCCTATATAGTCTGTATAAACATCTCATTAACTGGTGACTGCTACATTGAACCATTTTGTGATTATTTGCCCTCATCCATGAATTTCATATACCCAAACAATGATTGTTCATTAACCAGCAAGATGTCACTGGGGCTCCAAGTTGCTTAGAATTGGTTTGAGGTGAATTCTGGAGACATCTGATGAATAGTGAGATCATCACGTTTGCCCAGCATAAACCCAATTGAGCATTTATGGGCTGTAGTGGAAAGGTTTGTTCATAAACATGTTCTTGAATTTACAAATACCAAAGAGTTGTGAACAGATATCTAGTCAGCTTGACTCAACATCTCCCCAGAACACTTCTGACTACTTGTACAATTTATACAACATAAAGTTGCTGTAATTCTGTGAGCTAGAAGATATCTTTTATAATACAAAGTACTTAATCCATGACTTTTGGCATGTCAGTGTATATTATTTATTTTTTTAATCAATATCACTCCATGCAAGGTAGTAAAGCCACTAAAACACAAGGGGTTACAAGGTTTAGATGAATTAAAAAAGAAACATTAATAATGAGCAAGAAAAGAGTAATCAAGAGGACAGTAGATAGCAATTGATATTGCCTTTAAATTTTTGCAGATTATAGTTGGCTGGAAAGCATGGAGCTGTAAGAGAGTTCTGCAAGTGAGAAGTGTAAGAAAAGGAACAGTTAATATAAAATTTACAGTTACATCTAACTAGATCAAGTGTAAATTGATGAGATCTTGATGCCAGTCTAGTACTGCATTTAAATAATAAAAATCTTGGTACCATAGCAAAGACCTCATTTGAACAGCTACTATGAAAGTATTTATATAAAAGAAACAGAGAGGCAACCTTATGGCAGTGGGGAAGTGACTAAAGCTGAACTACCAGATCAGGACCAATAATATTACTGATTCCTCTTTGGTTTTTATTAAGGTGCTCAAGGTAAATAGCAGGGGCACCAGACCATATCTGGCAGCAATATTCTAAACATGGATGATGATAGACTTATAGACATGTAAGATAGATTCAGGAGAGAATAATATTTAACTATTTATATTTTCTCAGATATGAAGCAGTTGATTCTTGCTTGTTTGTTCATTTGCTAGAGTTTATTGGTTGAGGATTAATCGAATGATTAATAATTTTTCTGCTTGTTCAATAGAGGTTCATCTCTGTTCACTCTGTGCCAGGAATAAGTTTATTATGGCTTGGCTGCTTTGCAAAGGAGTGCCAGACACTACTTTAGCTTTAATATTGCCATAATATGTCGCAATTTTAGTGCAGATTTGCATTTATTGACTTAGATGTATGACAAGATTAACCTATATTTGGCAAGTTTATAAATATATAAACTTCCATTTTTATTTGGAATGAAACCAAATAAAAAAAAGGTCTGATTTCCCCAAATCTAACCAAATGGGCAAACATCAGAATCTAAATTGGAATTCTTTCTTGTTCAGGATGAGAACTTTTAGCATTCTCTGGGAGAATAGACCTGTGTCTGATCAATTTAACAAATAGTCGCTTCACTATAACCCATAAATAGTCTATATCCCTCTTTGGATTGTGTATCAGAACCATTCAATTTTTTTCCTTCTCTTCGCCCCCTCTTATTTCATCTACTCACTTGAAATATTTACTGCATAAGAAATGTGTTATTAGGCAGTAGCTTTCTTGTTCGGAGCAACTACTGTCATTATTATTAACTTAGAAAAATCAAGCCAAACATTGATTTCCTCTGAGCTGTATCTTCAATAAAATCTGAAACATCTTAGCTAGGCAATGCTCATTTCATTGTTATTTCAGATGAAATATAGATTGGCTGGCATTAGGTAAAAATTTACAAGTTTTTGGTAAATTTCCAGCATTGATGAGAAATATTTCAAATTGCTTACAGCTACATCAGATTGAAACACCAGTTCCCAAACAATCACTGAAGTTAAGTAACATTGAGCCTGTCCAGTACCTAGATGGGTAACCACTTGGGAATATTAAGTGCCGTAAGCCTGGATGTGAGGGTGGTGTAAATAACTTGGAGTTGTTAATTGAAGAGCTGAGTTCCAATTCTTGTTAGATTTGTTGTATTCACTTGCCCTAAAACAACTTTGGGGAAAGGTATAAAGCCATTTCTATTCCCCCAAACTATGGGTTAATTAGTAAGATTTTTTTATACTGTGATATTTATCCTTTACAAGGCTGAAGAGCCACTTGAAATCGAGAGTTACAGAGTAAGAAGCACCACTCCAAGCAAGGAGACAATGTCACAAAAACATAAAAAGTAAATATCAGGAGTGAAAAAGAGGAAATGGAAACCCAATTCTAAACAGGAAACAAGGGATAAACTTCTACATCTGTTCAAAAGATCAGAGGAGTGTGAACAATCAAACCTATCTACTGTTGAAAAAAAACATAAGTCAATAGTAAATAAAAGTTCAGAGTTTTTGGTGGAGATGTTATAAGTATAAAGTTGAAGTAGACTTTAGAAGGAACTGGAAACCCAACTTTAAACAGGAAATGCAATAAACCTCTACTCCTTTTCAAAAGATTGAGGAGAAGTGTGAACCAGCTGATAGGTGAACCTATTTAGTCCTTTTATCACTAAACCATTATTATCTCAAAAAAGAAAAAAAATCTTACATTCTAAAAATATTTAAATAAATCTCTAAAAGGGTTGATAAACCATAGAAAACAAATCATTCAATAAAATTAATGCAAATATATTCAAGTAAAATATTTCTTATTTTGATACTCGGTTTCGGATAGTTTCATGATGGGTATATTTATTACATAATATGTGGGATAATAAAAAGATTAAACACTGAAATTCCCTTTGTCTTTGTTTGGGGGTATTAGGTTTAAAGCTCAATTAAATTGTGGATCAAATAGGTTTCCTTATTGCTTACACATTTTTAAAATTTGATGTTAAAATATACTTACATCCTATACACTAAATCTCTGAATTCTCTAGGATTACTTTATATCTCATAAAACGGAAAAATAAAGGAAAAACTAATAGCACTAATATACCCAACGGTTTAATAAGTCGACTGCAACCTCTCACTGTTTTTATTAACACACTCTTTAAAAGTTTAATAGAGGAGGAACAACTGGATGAATCAAGAAGATTTTGATAGGATTCCTACTGGATGAAAAAAAAGAATCAATGCTTACTTAGGTAAAGAATTGGAAGAGGAAAAAATAAGTGATATAGTAATTGAGTCATTTTAGAAATATGGTGCTAAGGATATGGATTGAATATGTGAGCAACAACAAGGTTTTGGAGAAAATGGAAAGGAAAAGGAAACATAATTCACATCAGGAAGGGGCAGTTGAAATTTCTGGGGAACATAATGAGGAAGAAGGGCTTGGAAAACCTGATTGAGGGGAAAGAGAAGTAGTGTGTAATATACTTGATAAGCTTCAACAAATGGATGATAGAACAGGGTTTGAGAGAAATAACCAAAACAAAAAAAAACAAAACAAAACTGAAGAGCTACAAAGGACACGAAAATATGGAGGGCCATGATTGCTTCTGCCCTGAATGAACACTGCACATAAAAGGTTTTAGTAATGCAATGGTTGGGACTGAGGATGATATTCTCTTTGATCACAATATTGGATCTATTAATGAAATGTCTCATTCCTTTTCAAATGATCGTAAAAGCAATGGGGATTTTGTAGGTTTTGAAAAATTTTAATTTATGGTATTTTCTTATTTTTATGTTTTGAGCAATACTGACATTTAACGTATCTGATTGAGTTTTTGTTCGATAAAAATCTGTCAATTTCTGTTTAAATTTCTGGGATGATGAGTTTATTATTAACACTATTTATATTTGGACTATTGTCCTTATTTTTGTTGTTATTTTAGCTGTTGTGCTTTCTAGCCTTCATCTGGTGTATATTGATCTGAGTACCCAACAGGGAATTCTGGACTGAACATCTTATTTAATCTACTGGGGTATACTGTTTTTGTATCATTGCCCATGTGACTGGATATCCAGTTCAATTTTTATTTTTAATTTTGCTCAGTTATTGCTCACCTAAGAACTAGATGAGATATCCCTGGACATAGGCAGTGGAATGATAACAGATGATGAGACTTAACTGCCAATCAAGTACTGTGCTTAAATTTGTAAATTCAAGGTACCAAAGAGGAAAGTTTGTCAGAATAATTACCATGAAAATATTTATAGAAAAGGCACAGGGAATCTATATTATTATGGTGAGAAAATGACTGAAGCAGAGATGCCAAGTCAGGACTAATAACATCGCAGATTCTTTGGATTTTATCAAGAATCTCTAAAAAAATTCAACAAAATTATATATATATATGTAATCTGGAGATTGTATTTAAGCATGAAATAGACTGTCGCTGCTTGGTATTGCTTTCATTCGTACATATAGGGTGCGATGGGTAAATTGTCTAAACTATACAAAAATGAAAATAACACTGACACACATTCTAACAGATTATATTTACCAAAATTACATAAAAATATCAGCAAATACTAAAAAGTAAATTTATTCAATAAAATAGGCATTGGCTTCTGTTAAAGGAGACAAATCTCCCCTAACGATTTATTGACTCTTCACAAAAAAAGGTCAAGAAGAACGACAACATGGCAGCTGGACAATACACCACGTGTAGTGAGTAATTTGCTATCTAACACAATCTTGCTGTATCCTGGTAGGTGAGAATTAAAAAAAAAAAAGAATATTGTTGTATTTCAAAATATTTTTAACTGTGTTTGTTATATTTTGTTGTTCCTGATATTTGGGGTTACAACAGCTTCAAACATGGCTACCAGACAACTTTGGAATTTCCTGCAACTTTTCTGGACGGTCTCCTTGTTTAAGTTGGTGAATGCTACCATAATCCCTCCCTTTAGTTCATCTTTGGTGTTATAAGGAGTTTTGTTAGTCCCTTGCGCAAGTGTGTCCCATTCATCATGATCAGTGGGATTGCAGTCTGGGGAGTTAAGTAGCCTAATGTAAGTGGTGATGAGGTTGCAGAAATTTTCTGACAACCATGACAGGGTTCTCTTGCTTATGTGGCATGGTGCAAAGTCCTATTGCTAGAAATAGGGTCTTTCAGCAGCCACCCTTTTGACTCAGGTAAGTGCTACCTTCTCAAAGCCCTGTTGGAAGATGAATGGAAGCATAATGCCATCATCACTAGTAAAATGGTGACAATTTACCCATTGCACTCTGTACACACACACAATCAGAATTTAGGAAGTGTATTGAGTTGAATACTTTTTAGCTGTCTCTTTGTGTCAAGTCTTTTCTGAAAAGCCTGTTTTTTTATTTTATTTTAGCAGCTCATCTTCATATGAAACTCTTTTTTCTTTCCTGAACTGATTGCAGGATAAGTATTATTAACTGTATATTAGATGATACTCTCACATGGCTTTTTGAAGCAATGTCACTACACTTGATACTGATACCTAATTTATTGTTACCAGTTTTCAACCTTATAACAGTTAACCTTTGAAGAAACTTTTTTTTTTTATGGTCAGGCTTTCATTACTGTTACGGTTATATTATTAGTTTTGAGTCATCAAAAAAAAAACTTACATTTTTTGTTTCTAATAATTTGTGATTTATTGCAAATAGTTTTTCTTTTTCTAACTTGAAACAAATCTTGGTGATTGCAATTACAAAATTTGACGAAATTGACATTGAAAGAGAGAATTAGAAATGAAGAACTTGAGAAGGATGAATAAAATTTTGAAACATTTCAAATTATTTCACAATGTTTTTATTCTTTTTTTGTTCTAACGTTAAAATTGATAAATTGCTAAACTCAAAATATGAGGGTCAATTAAAAAGTATTGCCTATTCTTTAATTACAAGATTTAATAATAGTAGGAGTATAAAAAACATACCAAAATAAACACAGAGGTTTTGAGATTCCAAATCTGATTCCCAACAAGGTTTTCTCTCTTTTCAGTTGTGTATTCTTTGAATAGAAGTTTCTTGGCTGTTTTTACAGCTATATGCAAGTTATCTCTTTCACCTCAACATCAATGAATCACTATCCCCTGAGAGCCTCTTTGAGTTGTCCAAGCAGATGAATATCTGAGAGTGCCAAATTAGAATTTTAGAATTATTCAGTCATATGTTCTAATTACTTGTGTGCTGTGAGGCCTTGTTCATTGCTCATCTTCAAATTTTACCTAACACATCACTCAATAAATCCTGGGCCTAACTAATAAAACAACAACCTTTAGGCAAAATCTGACTTTGTTTATCAACATAGTCTCCTTCTAGGGTGATATACTGATTCCAATGCTTCTCTAACAATTTGATGTCTTTTTTGTAGATTTATCTCTGGCCTTAAAATGCACCTTAGTTTCTGATATCCCTTATTCCCTGGAGCATTCTTTTGAGATCTGCAAACAGTCAGTATTCGCTGGGGGCCAGATCTAAAGAATAGGGTAGATGCGGAAGCAATTCAAAGTGCAGTTCATTTGTTAGTTTTATCATTGTTGCAATCGACTTGTGAAACTGTACATTGTTTTGGTGAAATATCACGTTTTCTTCTTCATTTGTGGTCGTTTTTTGGCGATTTCTTCCTTCAAACACACCAATAATGCTATATAATATTTGCTGATGATGCTTCTTCCATTCTCAAGGTAATCGACAAACAAAATACCTTGTGCATTTCAAAATATGGAGACCAAAACCTTGCCTACTGATGTTTGCATCTTTGGTTACTTTGGATGGCTTTCACCTGCTGCTGTCCACTGAACTGTCTGCTGATTTGACTCCAGAGTGAAGTGGTGGATCCATGTTTCATCCATTGTCACATATTTATGCAAAAACTCCTTGTTGCATTGAAACGGTTGCAAACAATGCTCTGAATTGTCAAAGTAGTGTTGTTTTTTATTGACTGTGATCAAATGCGGCATCCCACTTTGAACACAGCTTTCTCATTGACAAATGTTCATGTAAAATGGTCAACACATTGCCTTTTGATATGTTCAACTCCTCTGCTATCTTACACAACTTCAAATTACAATTGGCCAAAAGGGGTTTGTGTACTTTTTTGGTGTTTTCCTGGACAACTTCTGATTTTGGGTGACCTGAGCATTCAGCATCATTTGTGTCTGTATGTCTGCATTTAAAGTTAGCATACCACCTCTTAACTGTTGTTTTTGAACAGAGTCTGAATAACACTTATCAAGCCATTGCTTTGCTTGAACAGTATTTTTTCCCCATCAGAAAGTAATGCTTTATTAACATATAAAATTGAGATTTTTCATTGTTTTGAAAATTTGCAACTGTAGCTTTACTTAAATAACTGTAATTTGTGAACTAATAATCCAATTGGGCCCAAATTTTGTCATATGCTATTTGGAGGTTAGTACTTGATAAAAATCATATGGATTTTTTATTAGTGGTGCCAACTATATGTCAGGTCAGGGACTTATTGAGTGATGTATTAGATAAAAAAAACCTTAGGCAAATGATTGCAGCACTTTTCCTTCTGAAACAGAAATTCCATAACAGCTTTTTTACTTTCTATGTATCTTCAGAGAAGTAGCTATTTTGAAAGAGGATTAATTGAAGAAAAGAGAGGGTAATTCTACAATTTTTTCTTTTTAGGCTTTTAGACACTTTATGCTAAAAACCTCTAGGAAATCTGATTACTATTTTAAAAGATAAATTAGAACAGGTATTACTTTTTAATTAACCTTATGTTAAACCCATGTTTGTGCATGAAATATAATACATGAACTAAATTGTGATTTATTCATTTGATTAAAACTTGATATTAAAACTTCTTTATCTTTCTGCAGACCTGATTACTTGATCAATAGAATTTAGTCAAAGATTGATCATCATATACATTGATATGCTAAAATTTATGGAATATGTGTCAATTGTGTAGGGCCTTCTCTAGCCAAGTGAAGTGTATTAATTTGAATGGCCTTGATTCCGATAAGTGGCTGAAAGAACTTTTCCATGTTATCTCAATAGCTGTTTACAGATCCTTGATATTTGTAGGTGCAGGATCTTGTGTGCAAATAATCTTTTTCATCATGTTCCATAAATATTTGATTAGATTCATGTCAGATGAATGTACTGGCCATATCATTAACTGAAGTCTCTAGAATGTCAGATTCAAATCCAAAGCCTTTTCACTTCTGTTGGAGGAACCCGCCCCTGATTGTTTATGTCTTCAGGAGTGTAGATGCTTCAGAGGACCACAATTGCAGGTTGGTCAGGTGATTTAAGCCCATCATAATTGGATGTTTTGTTCTCTTTCTAGACCAGTTAACACCCAAGTCTATAGGAATCTGTCTTCATAGCTAGGGAAGATCCCTTCCCTTTCCAAGGTTATTTGCTTGTAAGTAAATATAATAAATTCAACTGGAATTCAAACTCTGCTCTCCAATTATTTAATCTGTGCCTTCAAAATGAATTTCTAACCAATTCTAGTCAGTGACAGGATATACCATCCTACTAGATTGACCCATCGCTGTTGGGGTATGTGGAGTTCATGAATGGGTGTGAATGGTCATGAAACAGTTCAATGTAATGGTAACTGGTCAACGATATAGTTAGGTAGGCCAGAAAACTCAAACTATGCCATATAAACATATTCAATACCATTATGTATCACTACAAGTCTTTGCAGTACCTTTTTAACATCTGGAGTTCAGTCTCATGTGGTCTGTACCATACCCAAACCTTACCTTCAGCATTTGACAACTGGAACTGTGGCTCATTGGATTGTGTCACATGTTTCCAGTATTACAGGATCCAATTAGCAATATTACAATCTCAGGTGAGATACTATGTTAGTTTCATGGTATTAACTGAGGCAGTTTAGTGGGTTTCTACTTCCATATATGGATGTGATTTGACTCACTGTTGCTTGTCTGTTACTGTAGACAATTTTAACCAGAATCATTAATGACCTGTGGTTGATTATTGCACTGTCCACAGTTAACAGTAATTCCTTCTATTTCTGGTACACATGTCACACAAGGGATGTTAAATGTATTCACAGAAAAGTTCAAATGCCAATAATTCATGTCACCTTGCCATGGAAGACTAGCTAGAGTTCACCAGTTGTCAGAGCATAACTAATATGTCTGGACTTTTTCATGATCTCAATGTATGGTGGTGCTACCTACTGTTTTTCCATGACTTTTGGCACATTAGTGTAAGTACTTAGTTTAATTGCTCCCTATAGGGTAAATACTTTCATTATGTGGCTCTGATTTAGCTTTTAGGATAACTGGTTATAATTATGGTTTATCAAAATCTAAATTTACTCACAAAAGTCTTTCATTATATACATTATTGTAAAAGGCTGTAGGTCAACAGATTTATTAAAAATAAACGAATAAATAATGTTCTAAATGTACACAAAAGACAAGCATATGACACAATCTTCTATGAACTGTGTCCCTTCAGTATGTGGGCAATTATGGCTCTTCACAACTACCTATCATTTTCAATTCTTGTTTTTTTTTTTTACTTTTTTATGATCACCATAGTTAAACAACTCTGAGCCTTCCCACTACCTAGATGGGTGACTGCTTAGAAATACTAGATGCTGTAATCTTGGATGTGTGGGTGGTGTAATTGTTAATTGTTCAGAATTGTTAATTTTAGAGCAGAGTTTCAATTCCAGTTGAGTTCTTTATATTCATTTACGTGCAAATACTCTTGGGAAAGGTATGAATCCATCACCCTTCTCCCCTCAATATGAGTTATTTAATAAAACTTGTATCACAAAACCATCAATATCTCTCCCCCCCCCAAAAAAAAAAAAATTATTAAAATCTCATAATATTTTCTGGTTTTAAATAACTTGGAAAGTGTTCATAAGCTGTAGAAAATGAATGAATCAATTGACTATTCCTCCCACTCCCTGTTCTGCCATTCATTTGCACAAACTTGTTAGGTAGGTGACTTGTGATTTCTCTCTCTTCCTCTTGCCTTCAACGTATACTTAAGTGTCAGATTATCCAAGCCATCTTTTCTCATTATATATTCGAGAAATTTCAATTGTCTCTTTCTGATTCTACGTATGTGTCCTTTTTGTTTCCATTATTGTTAAAACTTCCTTGTTGCTCACATATTCAGTTCATGGTATTCTCGGCATCCTTCTGTTGAATATCATCTTTGTCGTTTCAAGTCTTATCTTTAGCTGTCCAGTATTGATTACCATAGAGGATGACTGATAGTTCAGCACATTTTTTCTTTGTTTCTAATGAACTTTTCTGTTTTTAATACTTTGTTTAGCTTTTAGAAGGCTCTCTTGCTATTCAAATACTCCTTCAGATTTTGGTATCACACACATATATATATATATATATATATATATATATATATATATCTCCAGATATTTAGAATTTCATACTGGCTTGATTTTGACATCTCCAATGACACAATTAGGTTGTTATATAAATTTGTTTTTATAATTCTAATATATTTTAGTTCAAATTAATCATTCAACACTATATTCCCTTTCATTGTTTATGATTTCCTGTCAATGATCTACTAACTGTTCAATGCCTCAATGATAGAGATAACTGGGTTTTGACTTGAAAAATTTATTGAGCCATGCTTTAAGCTCCATGTCATTGTTGAACAAAACACCCCCTCAAATTGTTAGAAAGTGACTGAAAATGGTGGTAGTCTGAAGGAGCTAAATCAGGAGAATATAGTGGGTGTGGCAGAACTTCTCAACCAAGCTCTTTAATTGTATGTTTGGTCATGTTGGTGACATGGGGGCAAGTGTTGTCATGTTCAATAATCACATGGTATCACCAGTCACGTCTTTTTAGCTGAATTGCCTCTTTGAGCTGTTCATTTGTTCAACATGCAGCCTAGCATTGACGTTTAGTTGTTTTGAAGCATGCTTTGAGCAACTTTGACAACTTTGATTAAAAGCAAAATGATGTTGAACATGCTCTTTTCTAGTCTACTTGGCATTCCATCTCAAAGGGTTGTCTAATCTGAAATAAATTTCAAGTTTCACAGGATGACCAATACTCTTACTATTATAATTCATAGATTATTGATTGAATGGGCATATGTAACAAACTAATATTTAATATCTTTAGTAACATTCATTTGTTCAATTCTGATAATCATTGAATCACTTTCTACCAATAGAATAAAGAACCCTACTTTCTTTTAGTTTTGATTATTTAAAGACTAGATACTTTTTTAATTTAGTTATTTTCATTCTTCATAAGACGTATTATTTGAATTAACTAAAGAAATCAGATGAATAATGTAATTGCTTATTGTGTAAATGAAAAAGAGTTTTTTCTCGGATCACTTATAACTTTTTTTTTACTTTTTAAAAATCAGAAGGTACCTTTAAACTATTGTAAATTTTACTTTAATTAAAAGTAGGGCAAATAATTACAGAAATGATAATAATTATATGAATGAAAGCTACAAATGAAAATGAATTTTTTAATGGCTTCTTAATTGAACTGCTTAACTTTTCAGCAATCCATCATACTTATAAGCACCCTTTATAGAGGTAAATGATTTATTTAAAAAAAAAACACACACACAAAAAATTGAATTTCCCTTTTAGATTAATTATTTAAAAAATGTATATAAACATTTTTTATTTTACATTTTTAATAATTTTTTTCCAAAACAGAGAAAAAAAATTATATACATAAAATCTTTAGCATTTTGTTCTTTTTTAACATTGATATTTCTTACAGAGATATTACAGAAATAAAACTAAACAGAATGGAATGTTTTTTATTATTGTTGTTGTTGTTGGACACTGCATTATTAATATCATTTCCATTTCTACTGCATTCCTTTTCAAAGCCTCTCACTTATATTATCCTTACTGTTAATTTCACTCAAAGTTGTTTTCTGTTGCCATAGCAGGATATGACAACACATCTATGAAATTTGAACACACTATTGTTCAAGGATCAGTCACCTTTAGTGACAGGATAACCTTTTTGTACAGCATATAAAGTCACATACAGATTGATGAAGGTTATATTTTTGTCAAATATATGTCAAACAGATATAAATTACTATTGTGATGTTCTATACAATCTTAATTTTTATTTATAGTTGGACTAATGTCATCATTTTTATTATTATTATTATGTTTCAGCCATGCTCAGATGTCTGCTAATCTGTGTAATCTTCAAGGAATTTTGAACTGAATCTTTTATTTTATCTATGAGAGTTAATTTTTCCTGTTCTGTTGTCCATGTCCACAGATATCTCCTGATATGGACAGCAGAATGAGCACAATGTATTCCCATAGATAAAATAAATGGTTCAGTTCAAAATTCATTGAAGAAGGCCAATGAGCGCAATTGATGAAACATTGTAATAACAACAACAAAGATGAGGACATTAAGCTGACTGTAAATAATAATAACTTTCATCCCAGAAATACAGGAAGAAATTCTCTACTTTCTTGTAGCCATATAAAAAGTACATATTTTTCTTATTTATAATTGCAAAACTAAATAGTCTTTGCATTAATCTTTGAATTGCTTAGGTCAAGCATTATCAACTTTTCTTTCATCTTATGTTTGGCATGTGATTATTCTATGATTGTTAAGTAAATTGAGTGCATCAAAAATAAAGAAAGAGTCTCTGGCAAGATTTTAACCCCCATTCCATATGCCTTTTTTTTATCATGACAGCGTCTTACTGATTTAGGCCACAAAAGTTTTACCAGTCATTCAGATCAGCCATATGTTTATATTTTTAAAATTCTTTAGTATAGCCATACAAATGCAAGGTAAAGAAATGTGCCACTTAGTCAAAAGATTGGTTTATTTAATTTTTACTAAAATACTGTACTTTCTGGAGTAGTAACTACAGTCATTCAGGATTGTAGCACAAGTTGTTGACACAGTATAAGAAATTTGCTTGTATATATTAATCTGTAAAGACATTTATTATGAGGAAGTTTAGTAGTAGCTAATTTTTGTCTCTTATTTTCAGCATCTCACATTCAAATCTGTATCTGCCTATAAAGTGTTTAAATGTAATAACTTCAATTGTAGACCTGAATGACTAAATATACTACTGTTGAAAGTATATTATTGAGTACTTATTGTCTTCTTAGATAGTAAAAAGTAAAGAGATTTGTTTGTTTCTTTTTTTTTGGTTTAGTATCTCTTTTTATTTATTTATTTATTTTGCTTAGTATTTCATTTTTTATTTTTTTTTACTTGTTTCTCATATTTACTATTATAATTTCTTACACTTCGAAATTTCGAAAGATAATGTTGAAATTTTCCTGATTATCCCAGACAATTTGATTACTGATTGATGACCTTGAAATTGCCTATATCATCGACTAGATATTTGGTTATCTACTGTAAAGCTAAAAATATGTTCTTCATCACCAACTTTCATTTTAATTCTTATATTTTTGCTATCATTATTTTTTTAAAAACCAAAGATTTTCTTTGCAACAATACTTAGATACACAGCACAATCATTTTAAAACAGCCATGCAAAATACTACCCTGCAGGTGGCTACTGTTTTTCAAGCACTTGCTACAAGTTACCACTAGCAATGCTGTAAATAATGAACTCATTGTATAAAGATGCAGTGAAAGAAATTGTTTTAGTACTTACATGTGGTATTGTAATTAAACTTTCTTTGAAACTGGAAGTTCGGCAATTATCAAGGTGAAAGGGATTTACTGTTTACGATTTTCTATGTATGTGAACAAACAGGTGGTAAACTGTTAGAAAAAGCTCAACTTAGTAATTGCACAACTCAAACTTGTCTACTTAGCAAAGTAATATTTCATTTTAAATTTTATTATTGAATGAAACCAGTTATGCCTACCATAAAACCAGGTATTATAGATTTATTAAAAAAAGTTTGGTTTGGGGACCTATCACCCACCATAGCACACTCTCACCAAAATGGGATAGGTTGCACGAGTGAATTAATATATACACTCAACACTCATTTTACAAGAAAATTTGTTTTTTTATATACCAATAAAAACTTTAAAATATCTCTGATTAATTCCTGTGCATTCTATTAAGGTAATATATATCATGAATGTACAGGAAACATTTTTTTATAATCATTTCACTCCAAGCAAGGTAACAGTTACTAACAAATAAGAGTTAACAGAATATGAAAAAAAAACAAAACATGATTAAGAAATGAGAACATTAAAAGAAGAGATTTTAAAAGGACAGAAGATAAAGATTGACATTGATTTAAAATTTTTGAAGATCAAACTTGACTGAAAAGAAGGAACTGGAAGAGAGTTTCACAAAGCAAGAAGTGTAAGAAAAGAAGCTGTTAGCACTGAATTTACAGCAACATCTAGCAATTTCAACTGTAAAATGATGAGACCTATCTGCCAATCTAGTACTCTACTTAAATTCATTGTCTAGGTACTATAGAGGAAAGTAATATTTATTTTGTTTTATTACAAACATGTGACACAAGGCCAAAAGTAGGGATAGGGGAAAGATGGTTTTCAATCTGTCTTATCTTAACCTTAGCTACAATTACTGACCCAAACATACCACAAAATTCCTTACACCAAACCAACACATTCTTACTTACTATTCTTACTGCAGTCACCATAATACCTCAAAGTATTTATGTAGTTCTAGCTAGTTCCAATATGTACGATTTGTCAGGGGGTAGGATAACAACATACAGGAAATTTCATCTGAACATTTACCACGAAAATATTTGTAGTAAAGGTAAAGGAAAGCTACATTACAGTGGTGGGAAAATGGCTGAAGTCAAGATACCAGGTCAGAACAAATGGCATTGCAGATTCTTTGGATTTTATCAAGAATCTCTAAATATATAGCAGGAGCCCCAGACAATATGTGGCAGCAATATTCAAAGCATGGATGAATGTTAGATTTATAAATATTTAAGATAGATTCTGGCAAGAAAAATTGTCTAGAATGACAACAGTGATCCAACCTTACTAGTAGTAAACTTAGCAGTCAATTCAATATATTCTCTCTACTTTGTGTCAGTGGAAAACAGCATAAGAAGAAGGTGTAATGAGTCACTTTCCTGGAGGCTAGCACCAGTCATGTTGAATCAAAAGGATCAATAAAAATTCATACATTTATAAAGATTATTTCTTCAATTCTCAACAATGCCACATTTGTATATAAATGTGATGGATAAGATTGAAAGAGTATATAGTGAATAATATAATTAGTTGTATTTTAGTGCTTTTGGGGAGCAAGTGATCAAATACAGTGGATTGGAAAATAAATGGTACACTTAGCAGGAAAGAAAAAAAAAGTCCATTTACTTTTTACTAAGAAGATATTATAAGTACTCAATAATATATCTTTTGTCATTCAGGTCTACAATTGAAGTTATTACATTTGCACACTTTATAGGCAGATACAGATTTGAATGTGAGATGCTGAAAAAAAGACACAAAAATTAGTTGCTACTTAACTTCCTCATAATAAATGTCTTTACAGATTAAGATATACAAGCACATTTCTTATACTGTGTCAACAACTTGTGCTTCAATCCTGAATGACTAGATACTAATTCAGAAAGTACTCTTAGTAAAAATAAAAGAGATCAATCTTTTGGTGTGATGGTTTGTTTCTTTTTGCTTGCCAATATATTACAGGGATGGACAAATAATGGAAACACTTAGTACCATGATATATATATTTTCCATTTGTAAATGAGTTATTAAACAACCTAGGTTTCTATCATGAGTGGTGTCTTCAGGTGATTTTCAATAACTGATTTTACCATTTACCGTTTTTTTTTAAGAACACTCATGTAACGGTGGTTTTTTTTTGAATGCTCATGTGGCAGGGAGTTTTTGAATGTGCAATTTTTAAAATTATAAGAAATTATAACGTTTTCATCCGTGGTTGTATGAATCTAATAGGTATTTTTTATTATGGTTACACTTAGTCATAATTTCTGTTCTTTCATTCAGTAATTCATTTTTGTTTGGGAATAGCATAATCTCTAACTTTTCTTCCTGGCACCGTCTACATATTTTGCCATTGTTGTAAATATTGGCTGTTTTCACTATATTCCATATTATGTCTGGGTCTTTTCTATATTTTGATTTCAATTTCTACATGTAGCTAGCCGATTTTGTACAGTTTTTTAAGTTTTTTATTTTGAATGTAGACTCGTGATTGAACCACCTGGTCTTAAATGCATTTTTGGTTGATCTGAAATATATTTTATTTTGGCCATTTAAATCATGTACTTTTGCTTTGTAAATGACTTCTTTTGTATTGCAAAGTCCTTGAAGTGGACATTTAAAAATATAATGCCTTGCTTGGGGCGATATAATGATAAAAAAAAATGAAATAAATTTGCTTGAAATTTCAAGGTGTTCATTATTTTGCCCACCCCCTGTATTTTATCAATGAATTTAAAACAGCATTTTAAAATTACTTCTGTCCAGATTATTCTTAAATTTCATCTTTAAAAAATGACACTATTAAGATCTCCATACACATAAAGAAGATGCTATTTTCTTCAAATTTTGCGGTTTTTACAATAAACGTTTTTGTGACACAAAGTAGATATTTTATTGATTGTGACTTAGTGTCTCAGCTTCAGTCACTTTCCCAATGTTGTGATGTGGCTTCCCTGTGCCTTTTCTAGAAATACTTTCATGGTAATTGTTTGGATAATCTCTTTGCTATGGTATCTAGATTTTATGGATTTAAGCACAGTATTAGATTAGTAACAAGATATCATCAATTTATCATTGAGTTGGTTAAATGTAATTTCTATGCTGATAGTTACTGTTTTCACACTTTTCACTCGTGGAACTCTTTTCTGGCTTCTTGCTTTCCAATTAAGTTTGATTATCAAAAATTTAAATGCAATGTCAATTGTTATCTATTGTCTTCTTCATTATTCTTCTATTCCCGCTCCTCAGTAATGCTTTTGTTTTCTAATTCTTTTGCACCCAGTAACCCCTTGTGTCATAGTGTCTTTTCTTTCTTGCTTGGGATGAATTTGGTTATTAGAAAACAGTCAAATTGAAATAGTTATAAGTCTATATAACTGAATAGTTTGTCTGTCTCATGATTTGGAGAATGTTGTGGTGCTGTGCTGAATTCATGGTTAGTACCTAATATCTTGTTTATATATTATTTTTGATTAAAATTGTAGATTTTTTGCTTTCACTCTCATTTAAGTAAAACTTTTTGAAGTTTTAACTATACAAGATATATTATAATTTGTGAGCTTGGAAATAATTTTTATTTTACATTTTATTTTCTTTCTTTTTAATGACATTTATAGATGTAGGTGATTATGACCATCCACATCTTTCTTTTCTTTATTACCAGTGAATTACCATGATTTCTTAGGAAAGATAGTGGAGTAATTACTTATTGTATTTGTACTAGTTTTGAAGCCGGAAGAGTCCTTCTGGACTGATTGCTACCCAAGGCTAGAGAGTCTAATTTACTCTTCTATTAAACCCATAGCTATAGGTAGACTAGATTGAAATTTAAATACAGCTTACCAATTTTCTTTTCCAGAAAATAATTACATCTTAAGTGCCTGAAAGAAAAGCTACTCTAGAAACATATATAAGTAAAGTAAAATTAAAGACTGGATGCTCATTTTTAAGTATGATTTTCTGCTAAGGTGGACTATCTAATCCCTGTTGCAGATCCTTGCTCAGGTACATTTGTGACAACTTAATCTGACATGACCAACAATTTTGAACAAAGCCAGTACTCACAAACCCTCAGTCATGATGTATTGGGGTTTCATGCTTGTACAACCATTGCTGGGTTTTAAATGGTTCTGTCTTGCCAATTACACTCACAAAGGCCTGATTCAACCCATGGCACAGTTATCAGCTACTTTCCAGTGGTGCTGCATGCTATTAAAGGGCAGCTGCTATCATCAAGAAGTTCTTCTTCTTCATCTTCTATGTGCCCTGTCCCTTCAGGACGTAGGCGATCATGGTTCTCTACGTCTCCCAATCCCTTGTGGCTCTTAGTATGTTTGAGCCTGTTGCTCCTGGCAACCCCCGTTTCGTCATCCACCTGATCAGACCCTGCAAATATGTTATCCGCTGCCTTCCTCTGTCTCTCCTTCCTTATATCTGACCAGTCAGTATCAGGTTCTCCAGGCTCTCTTTCCTCATTGCATGTCCCAGGAACTTCAGTTGTCTCTTCCTGATGCTCAGCATCAATTTCCTTTTTGTTGCCATTCTTTCCAACACCTCCTCATTGCTTGCATGCTCAGTCCACGATATCCGTAGCATCCTTCTGTAGAACCACATTTCGATCGCTTCCAGTTTTGTCCTCATTTTTGATGATATTGTCCAGCATTCACTGCCGTATTGAAGAACTGACATCACGTAGCAGTCTAGCACTCTTTTCTTCGTTTCTTTTGAGATTTTCCTGTGTGTTAGTGTTTTGCTCATCTTCTGGAATGCGTCCTTTGCCATGCTAATTCGCCTTCGGATCTCTGTGTCGCACTTTCCAACTTCTGTTAGAACACTTTCTAGGTACTTAAATTTTTGTACTTACTTCATTCTGTTATCCCCCACGTGTATTTGGCATTTTGGGTTGTATCTTTTGCTGATGACCATGCACTCAGTTTTCTTAAAGTTTATTTGTAGTCCCTTCTTGTCACTCTCCACTGCTATTTTCTGTATGAGGTCTTGTAGTTTCCTTTCCGTGTCCTGCAATCAGCACTGTATCATCCGCATACCTTATGTTGTTCAGGTTGTGGCCTCCAATAACAAATCCTGGCATGTCATCTAGGGTCCTCAAAATATTCTCACTGTATAGGTTGAA
Organism: Ascarosepion bandense; assembly: GCA_037127315.1. Taxonomy (NCBI): domain Eukaryota; kingdom Metazoa; phylum Mollusca; class Cephalopoda; order Sepiida; family Sepiidae; genus Ascarosepion; species Ascarosepion bandense. The sequence goes on along the minus strand of JBBBDQ010001217.1, from coordinate 97,811 downwards.
CAAATCCGGTGAAAAGACACATCCTTGTCTTATGCCTTTTTCTATCTTTGTGTATCTACTGAGGTCGTTACCTGTCCATATGCAGGCCGTTTGCTGCCAGTAGAGATTCTTGATTATTTTTATGTCTTTCCCGAAAATGTCGAGGCTGCCTAGCATCTCCATCAATTCTTTGTGTCGTATTTTGTCGAATGCTTTCGCGTAGTCAATGAAGCATAGGTACAAGTCTTTCTTCATTTGTAATGCCCTTTCAGAGAGCATCCTAATCATGAATATGGCGTTTCTTGTTCCAGTGTCTTTGACGAACCCGCACTGTTCCTGAACAAATTGAATATTCACTATATTGATTCGAACATAGGTTTCATGGTCAGAATGGTTCTAATCACTTGGCTATGCCTCCAACAACAATATATATACATATATTTTCATAATCATGGCTGCATTTTTTTTTCTATGTTCTATATTCTTTCAGAACGAAGGTGATCATGGTTCTCCACAACTTCCAGTCCTTTGTAGCTTTTAGTAAGGTTTATCATTTTGCTCTTTCTTTTAATCACTCTTCTGTCAAACATTTATATAAGCTTATTAGATAAGTTATTTGCTGTTTTCTTCTCTCTCTAGCTTTCAACATATTGTTAGTATCAAATTTTCCAATCCCTCTTTCCTCACTATGTGCCCCAGAAATTACAATTGCCTCATTCTAAGTGTCTGTTTGCTTCCATTTTTTCTCTAAAACGTCATTGTTGCTCACATATTTAGTCCATAGCATCCTTAATATCCTTCTGTGAAACCACATTTCTGTTGCTTTAAGTCTCTCCTTCAGTTGTGAGAAGATTGTCCAGCATTCACTACCATATAGAAGGACTGATATTACATAACAGTTCAGTAACTCTTTTCTTTGTTTCTAATGACAATTTCTTGTTTCTTAATACTTTGCTTAACTTTTGGAAGACATCTTTTGCTATTCCAATGCACCATTGGATCTCAATGTCGCATTTTCTGATTTTTTGTTGTCAGTTATTCTTTTTGTGCATTTAATATGTATTTACTTGGATTTATTAATCATGTGAAACATCTGAGTGATAATGATTATTGAAGGCAAAGAAAGTGGTAATATATATATATATATATAAGCATTGATTTAATGCATAAATTATATTTTCTATTCAGTTTAATTGAAGTATATATTTTCCATTATGTTTGCTATTTTTTCTTGGATCTCAAAATATTACATAAAATATCAATAATTGAATTTTAAACCAAATAAGAGACAATGAAAATTAATATTAATATTTATTGAAAGGCTTATATTCTCAACAATTTTTTCGTATAGGACCAAATTTTGAATATTTCATTCAAATTAGCTTGGAATAGACTTTTTTTTTTAATACCATATCCCTTCAGGACATTGATGATCATGGTTCTTCACAGCTTCCTTTTCTTTATTATTTGTGAATTACTCTGACTTCATAGGAAAGAGATCGACGTGGTTTCACATAAACTTTTGCACTGTTTTGTACTTTGAGTTATTCTAATAGTTTCTTCTCTCACACATCTCTCCTCTTTTGGCTTCTTCCTTTCTTGTCAACTATGATCTACAAAAATTTAGATACAAAGTCAAGTATCATCTTCTGTTTCCTTGATTCCTGTTCTTTTTATTGTCCTTTCTCCTCAATAATATTTTATCAGTTTCCTTCGCTCTATTCACTTTCATCCTCAGTAACCTCTTGCATCTTAGTGGCTTTATCACCTCACTTGGTGTACAATCATCAAAGTCAAGTGTCGATTCTGCTTAGTATCTAGATGAGTAACCGCTTGGGAATACCAGGTGTCATAAGCTTGGATGTGTGGGTGGTGTAATAGATGACAGCTTAGAATTAGAAATAAAAAAAAAACAAGTTTCAATTCCAGTGATGTTTGTTATATTCACTTCCGTGAAAATAAACTTTCACTTCTTCTCTCCTCAGCTATGGGTTAATTAGTAGTTCTTGGTACAGTCTAAAATATATTTTCTGGCTTTAAATAACCTGCAAAAGGTTAATAAACTATAAAAAATCAATTGTCTTGCTTGGAGTGAAATGATTTAAAAAAAATCTTTTCCTAGATTTGGCTGCCACCCAAGACTAGAGAACTCCGTCTAGAGTGCTATTTAACCCATAGTTGAGGATTGAAGAGAAGAAATGCCTTTTCTAAGGTATGCACAACAGACTGAGCTGAAATTTGAACTTGGCATAATCTAAGCAACATATACCTGGGATCTTAAATTGTCTTTGGAAAATTATCAAGTTTCAGTCTATACTCATCATAATATTTTTCTTTCACCAGATATTTGACCTGTTGACTGATGTATGTTCAGTTTTATATTAGAATTCAAATTTTATGAAGTAAGACTGCTCCAAAATTGATTCTAATGATAATTAGTATGCAATGTTCATTTATAAGCTGAGCCACATGAGTACATTGCATGTAATATTTGGATGCTATGTAAATTTATTCACAGTAATATTGTTTGCTAAGAGTCATAAGTAGAGTGGTTTCCTTTGCTTTCTCTATAGTTATTTATTGGGACAGCTCTTCTACTTAGCAGGCCATTGACTCATCTGAAGTTTTTCTGCCGTTTGATAGGTTTTATTTTCATCCTACAGAGTTGTTAATTCTCCTCATTCACAAGAAATTGAAAGAAATTGTGGAGAACCATGATCACCAATGTTATGAAGAACATTGAAGAAGAATATTGCTTATTTTTGAGGCACTGAGTTGATTATATGTTTAACAGGTCACATTCATAACTTGAATTATGTTTATGGATGTAAGCTTTTTTGAATGCGACTTCAGTATATCACATCATCATTTTAAGTTTTGTGATTCACTTATAGATCCAAATATCTGCTAATTGGTTTTGGATGCTTGCCTTTAAAGTCTGTGCTAATACTTTTGGGAATAGTACAAACTCAAACCTTGCCTGTATGCTGTACAAATATTTGAATTTGTTTATTAGTATCTGACAAGAGAATATAAAAGAAAAAGTGATTCTGTACAGATTTTCTTTTTTATTTATTTACAGTTTTTTACTAAATTTTAATCTGTATTTGTTTCTATAAAAGTGGTGAAAATCATAATTACAGGAAATACAAGGGAGTGCTGAAAAATTGTAAGCCTGATGAAGAAACCCTTTCTTTCCAAAATTCCAATCTTTGGTCATTTTGTCAGATTTTGGCAATTTGGTTGGACTAAAGTTTTTTTTCAGTACCCTCCCTTTTTTTGATTGTTCACAGAAATGTTGAATTCACATTTATATTTTTTTTCTTGTTACTTCAATAGCAGATTATTTAAAATTGCTTTTGCATAAATTTTTACTGACACTAAACATATAGTTGTAGCACTTATTTTTGTTTTGAAAGTCATCATTTCTCTTTATCCTGCTGATGAATAGATTGTCTTTTTTTGAAGAACAAAAATTGAAACACTGTCATAGAACCAAATTTAATTATCTTGAGACAATTTATCTAGAACTTAAAATACAAATCTCTGTTATTAATTTTGGGATAATGTCATTTAACATAAAAAAGAAATTCTTTCTAAAGAAAAATTATTTTTAGATTTTACATTTGTTGAAACTTATTGTCTTGGCTATGATAGCAATTCATTAAACAAATTTTAATGAAAAATGATATTCTTTAATATTATATTATTTCTTATAATTTTGTAAAATATGACTAACTGAAGTATTTTGTGCAAGCTTAAGAGGGCTGAACCTCCAGGCATTATCTTTTTCTCATGATGAGGTGTCCACAGAAGGAGAAATGCTGTGGTGGCTTGAGCAGTTTTTGTTCCCAGTTTGTATATACGTGAGCTTCCATTAAAAAATTGATCTTGTGTCACATTCCATTTTGGTGGGTGTGTGGATAAATAGCCATATTAATTCTTAAATTGATATTTTCAATAAAGGACTTCAGATGTAATTGGTTATCAAAAACAGTTCTCAAAATAAAACATTTTGAAAAGTAATGTTCTATTTTGCCATCTTTGTTATACAATTTTGATCTGTTTTGTACACAATAATATTTATTAAGTTTTATTTTTCTAATTACTTATCAAAATCAATATTATTGATGTGTGTAATTTATTGATTTGTGCCATAAAATATTTTAATTATTTATTGCAGGAAGTCCTGTGGATAGTCCTCGTCAAGCATCACCCAGCCTGCACAGCCAGTTTCCATTCCAAAATGTTAAGAAGTTAGTATTTTATGTTTATCATTTTTACAGATGCATGATGATTTGAAAGTTTTTCAGACTTTACAGATAAACTAGAAATTATCATATCAGCTATGTCAATTAATGCATAATATATAGAACAGGATGCTTGTTTTTAAGATCTGTCTAGACATTCTTTTTTTTAACTTCAAGTAGCCTTTTGTAATAAAAATATTAAAAAAACTGCTTTGCATTCTAGCAATTACTTTCACTGAAGATTAAATTGTCTTGGATTAGTATAAAGATGTGTAATTTTTAAAAAATGTTTAAAAATAATTTGAATGAAGTTGTAAACCATCGGTAATAATATTCAAGATTTATTAAAATGTTTAAAAATAATTTGGATGAAGTTGTAAACCATCGGTAATAATATTCAAGATTTATTAAAATGTTTAAAAATAATTTGGATGAAGTTGTAAACCATTGGTAATAATATTCAAGATTTATTTATGACTATACAGTCATAAATAAATCTTGAATATTATTACCAGTGTTAAAAAGCATAAAATTCAATAAAAGTTTCATCATTTACATTTAAACTTATGTCCTATCTTTGTTGTTGTTATCTCAATATTTTTTAATGACATTAACATTGTTCTTGGACATAACAAAAAGTTAGTATAAAGATCTGAAACAAATCTATAAAGCTAGATAAATTTTCATGTATTAAATATATATTATTATTTACAGCTAGACTATTATTCACATCTTTATTTCAATCACAAGATTTTAGCTATTGGGCCCACCTGATTTTTTTCAGGTGTCTGTTGATTTAGATAAATTTCAAGGAATTTTAAACAACCCTTTAATCTGAGATATATTCTGCTTATGTCTACAGAGTTTTTTTCAAGCACTGTTGAGTTGAATTGTGATGATAACAACAAAGATTAGGACATTAGTTAAAATGTAAACAATAAGTCATCATCCCAGGAATTCAGACAGAAATGTTTTACTATATGTAATGTTGACCATGTAAGAGAATAATTAATGATATATATGAAATCTATAGATGAATGAAAGTTAATGTGAACCTGAGCCAGCAGGAATAACATATCAATTGAATATTACCGACTGTAGGATTTCAGTTTTAGTGTATTGTGAATTTGTTTGATATTACAAAGAATAAACATATTTTTTGAGGATGATATTCAAAGATTTAATGAAGTTTGCATCTTCTTAAAGACCAGAAATATTGACAGAAGTAACCAAAATTTATTGTTGTAGACCAGCCTTAAAACAGAGTGTGCAGATACATCTATTCTGACATATTACTATTTTATCTGTCATTAGTTTGGAGCAAATTTTATTGCACATAAAACTATTCAGTGTTACATTATATTACTATCTTTTAAAGTGGGGAAAGGGCTTAGGTTCAATTAAAATTCAAGAATAACTAGAATTTGAACAGGAAAAACATTTTTTGTCAAACTAGATATGAAAAAAAGAAAATCATTGATATTAGGGCAAAAAGATGTAATTTTTGCTATAAAGTAACAAGATTTTGGAGCCTTGTAAAATCTTACAAGTACTGATTGCTGTATGGATAAAAAAAATCAGTACCAATCAAAATTTTTTATGTTAGTCTAACTTTCAATGATTTTGTTTTAAGCTAATAATTCTCATTAAAATCATTTGACTTCAGAAAGAAATTTATTTAACTCTTTAAGGAGGAGTGTACTTGAGCACTGTTAAATATCTTACAGAATAAATTTTACCTGATAGATAATTTTAAAAACTCGAATAAAATTTGTAAACTTTGAGAAAGAATTAATCATTTTTCTGTCCATATATAAATTTATGACTAATTTTATGTGTTAGTCTTTATTTTATTTGGTAAATGTTTAAATTATTTTATTGAGATTTTTTAAAAAAATTACATGTCCTTAAATTCATTAAGAACTTTGTAACAGATCAATATTTAATTTTGTTTTTAAGATCAATTTGAACCATTAGATTTATACTGCAAAAAATCATGCCTCATTGATCAGAGATGACCATTGTCTTTAATATTTGTGTTGCAATGGACACTATAGAAGTTGTGTAATATTAAGTGCTTCTCTTTTGTAACTAAAAAAAAACAAAAACAAAAAAGAAAAACCAAAAAATCTAATCTTGTGGTTTTAAACTTCAAGATTCTGTAGATTAAATCTATTCCGTGGATATTGGCTTGGAATGAGAAATCAGAGAGCCAAGTTCAAATTCCAGTTGAATTTGTTGCATTGACTTATGTGCAAATACATTGGGAAAGATATTAATCTATTGCTTCTCCTTCAGCTATAGGTTAAATAGCTAGACAGAGTGTGTTCTATAGCTTTGGTTGGCAACCAGTCTACTGCAGGAAAATCTGCCTAGTCAGTCATGTCTCTTTTGAGACATGATTGCCCAAGCATGTATCATGTACGACACTTAACTGACTGATTTCTTTGGTGGTCATTATTTTTGTTAAAATATCTCCCTTAAATATTGTAATTAGTAGATTTTATTTTAATTTATCATTGGAAATTTCATGTGATTTCTTAAGATTTTGCTTTACTTTCTTTTGTTAAGATTTTGCCTTACTTTTCTTTTGTTAAGATTTTGCCTTACTTTTCTTTTGTTAAGATTTTGCCTTACTTTTCTTTTGTTAAGATTTTGCCTTACTTTACTTTTGTTAAGATTTTGCCTTACTTTACTTTTGTTAAGATTTTGCCTTACTTTTGTTAAGATTTTGCCTTACTTTACTTTTGTTAAGATTTTGCCTTACTTTACTTTTGTTAAGATTTTGCCTTACTTTACTTTTGTTAAGATTTTGCTTTATTTTCACCTTTAAGATTTTGCCTTACTTTACCTTTTTGAATTTGAAAATAATAGTTATGTAATTCTTTTTTTGTTTTAACTTCAGAATGGATGGGCGTAGATGGTCTTTTGCATCATTACCATCGTCTGGTTATGGAACTAACACTCCAGCTAGCTCCAACGTCTCTGTAAGTTTGCCATTTTATTGTAAATGTTCAACCATTTTTGAAAATATTTTTTTACATTTTCAATTCTTCTCTTAATAATTTCTTTGTATTTTATAAGTGAAAAACATTTGTATTTATTTAGATGTAGAAGTGTCAATATAATTTTACTTATTAGATTTGTGTGAATTATTTGTCTCAACTTGATTATTATGGAAATTATTATAGACATAATGTTGTGATCAAGTACAGACTGGCTATCTTCAGGTATTATTTTGGCTGCTATGGGATACTTTGTTTGTTGATTACTGTGTTATTTTCTCCTTGTTTGTTCCTGCTGCAGGATCCAATGGCCTGATCAAAGGATTGAACTCACCTACAGTAAAGTCACACTGTAAACACTTGGTTTTTGTTTGATTGTCAAAGTTAAGCAATGTCAAATCTGTTTAGTACTTTGATGAGAGATCACTGTAAGCAAAATATTACAATCCGAAATGTGTTTTATCTTTAAATAACCCACCAAGGGTTTATAAACTGTAAAATAAGAAATCAATAAAACAAGGATTGAACTCAAGGCATCTATACTTAATTAACCAATACCTATATCCAAAAAAAAACAAAAAAACAACCCAAAATTCTTAATCATTTCACCCCAAGCAATAAAGCCACTAAGTTGCAAAGGGCTACTGAGTGTTAGAGAATATGAGTGGGGAGAAGCATTATTAAGGGGAAAGAATAAAAGAACAGAAATTAAGAAAACAAAAATAATGATTGACATTGTTTAAATTTTTGAAGAACAAACTTGACTAGAGAGTAAGAAGCTGAAAAAGAGTTCCACAAGCGAGAAGTTTGAGGAAAGAATCTGTTATTTAAACTTACAGTTACATCTAGCAATTTCAACTGTAAAATGATGAGACCTTGTTGTCAATTTAGTACTGCAATTAAATTCATAATGTCTAGGCTCCAAATAGGAAAGTTCATCAGAATAATTGACATTAAAGTATTTGTAGAAAAGGCATAGGGAAACTAAATTAAGGTGGTGGGAAAGTGACTGAAACTGAGGTGTTAGGTCAGTACAAATAACATTGCAGATTCTTCTTTGAATTTTATCAAGGATTTATAAATATATATCAGAAACACCAGACCATATGTGGCAACAATATTCAAAGCATGGATTAATGATACTTAAAAATAAGTAGGACAGATTCAGGTGAGGAAAATTCCTAGTGGCAGATCTAGCAATTGATTCAATATAATCTTTCTACTTTATGTCTTTATTCTAAGAAGGTGCAATGAGTCACTCTCCTGGCGGTTAGCATCAACGATGCTGTTGGAAAGCAGAAAGTAAAAAATATTTTATTGTTAGATAACTTGTTTCTCATTAGAACTTTCTAGTATAATTCTTTTCTTTCCTTTGATGTTTTTATCTCAAGCTAATCCTCTTTCTGTGTTATATACAATTGTAAATTTCCCATCAATATATAAAGCTTCAAAGTTTGAAGGTTGTCAGGTTGTTCTTATTTTTTGTATTCCCTTTTTAACCTGATAAAAAAGTACTTTATTTCTCTTTTTGTAAATCCATACAGTTTGATGGTGTTGAAAAGTGTGAATTTTATAGCTATATAAGTTTTTAAAATTACTTTAGAAGCCATGGAAATTGAAATTGTGTATCTTTGTTTTATACCAAATAAAACTTGTAATGAAGATTGAAGAAATAAAAACATCATCTCTTATCTGTTATTTGCAGTTAGCATCTTGTAAATTTTTTTGTTTTTAAAGAGTAAAGATTGGACTTTTAGGAATTTTTTTTGATATAATTTAGTATTTTTTTCAGAGATAAGTAATTATAAATATTCTTGTATTATTTCAAACTATTTTTAGAAAAATTATTTTACCCCAAGCAAGGCAGGATCTCCACTAGTGTGCAGGGAGTTACAGTGAGAGAAAAGATTCGGTGCATTGGTTTTTTAAGAAAGGATAAAAGATGAATGGGATTCAAGAAGATATAAGATGGAAGTTGAGGTTGCACTTAAATTTTTGGAGTTTGTAGCTGTTCTATTGTTCTCATCTTGGTTGATATAGATGTTACAGACATGTTTCGACCAAGTATCCTCTGGTCATCATTGGGTGTTTGTTCCTACTAAATCAGTGCTCCAGTACCTATTTAAGGGATTGAATTCACAATCACTAGATGACAGTAACATATACATAATCAACTCCTATATTCACTACACCTGAAGGACATTACTGGTTTTTATATTGAATGTCAGATACTTTTGACGTTTGACGACTTAATGTCACTGTGGTTGTTGTGATGGGAATTTTTGTAAACACGTGTGAATGTGCTCCCTGTTAGAATTATTTTAAAATGTTACATTGTTTGTCTTAACAATTCTGAGAAAATTGAAAATACTTGGGTTAACAAAAACTAAAGTGCCTTCCTTGATGAATTTCAGCTTAACATCAAGAAGCTAATTAGAGAGCAAGAAAGGATATTACAAAATAAAAAGATATAGTATGTCTATATTATTCAATGAAGCATGCTTGAATGAATTTATACTGACTATATATATATATATATATATATATATATATATATAATAGGATAGGATATTGAAATCCTGACAGTTTATAGTTATCAATTTGATAAATGGAAATATTGCATGAAAAGACAGGAAAGATTTGATAATGCATTTCGCCAGTTAAGGCTTCATCAGATTCAAGCTGAAAGAGAGAGTTATGTATGTGTCTATTTGTATTTGTTTTTTTTAAAAAAAAATGAAACTTATTACATTTACTCTAAGCTGGGTTTTTTTATGAAAAAGAATGACTTTTGAAAAAGTTGTTATATATTTCTTAGTCCAAATCAAGTTTTTAATTTTCTCAGTTTTTTGGGGATTAAAGTTAAATTCCTCTTTTCATTATTGGAATGGTTTGAAATTCAGAAAATTATATATATATATAATAACAATATGAGTTACTAATGGCAGTATATTGCACAGCACAGATATTTATTTTAAAAAGTGCTTATTACATGTTAAGTGTCACAAAAGAAAAAAATATGATTGACCAAAACTTGGAATTAAATCACATACAAATATTTAATTTATGATAAACACAAAATGATATATATACAAAATTTACAATTTTTTGCATTCAAAACAGAATTGTAGAGTTTACTACTTGCAGGCAAAGTGTTACAAAGTGGAAGGAAGGGTCAGTATCTTTACCCAGTTAAGTTAGCAAAGTAGTTTAAGTGCTCTACTTTTTGGAAATTCTTAAATGTGTATATAAAGAATAATTTCCAGTATGGTCAATGAAAAAATCAAAAAGTCTATTTACCCTTTCAGTTCCATGAGGTTCTCTTTCAGATTTAGTTGGTCAGCAACTTTTCTTAGAGATTCTTTTGGCTGGATATAAATCCTTGAATCAAAGCCGGAGTTGATAATGCCAGCAAATCCGTTTAACTAACTACTCTCTTCCCAAAGCCTATTTTTATAGGGGCTAACACCTAATTTGCATATTTCTAGAACATTTCAAGTTCTCTTGATTTTACTTGAACATTCTACAATCTTCCAAAATGTTCTATTCCTAATTTCTCTACTTCATGAATTAAAACTATTTTGTAACAAGTAGGACTCAATAGAATCCCTTACTATAACTTTTTAGATATTATTAATATTATTTTTTTTATATATAAATGCATCCTCGTAACAGTGTTCAATACAAAAGTACAGAATAAATATATGGTAATTATCATCATCAATTAATTATTATCATCAGGCAGTCATTATTTTTTATTTTTACATTTTTAACACCAAAACTTTATAACTATCAAGTTGCAGTATATCATTATAATAATAATGATAATAATTACTATATATATATATATATATATATATATATATATATATAGTGTGTGTGTGTGCAGGATGAGGTCTTGAATACCAACCTTCCTACAGGTGGTGTCTCTATAAAAACACTCGCTGTACTTGGATTACCATGAGTGTCTGAGTTGGGTATCAGGAAGAGTATTTGACCTTGTAAAACCTTGCCTCAAATCATAATGACAAATCCTCTGTCAGGCAGGACCCACCTTACTTTGTGTGAGATTAATCTCAGTCCTCAACAACAAAAAAAACAAAAAAAGCACTGATATGTATATATGTGTATGTTTGATGGGGTATTTACCTTATCAACAAACATATTGTAAATTATTATATTGCACAACAGGATTTTAAACTTGATTGTCATTTAATCTCACTGTTGTCAAATATTGATAATTATATGAAAATCAAATCTTGTTATAATTAATTTCTTTATTTATGACTAAAATTAAGAGCTAATATTATTAACATGTTATTCTGTTGTACTTTCAATTAATGCTGACTTTTATGAAATACATGAGAGCCTTTAAGCATTGACAGACTATAACATCTTTGAGAAAATTCAGTAGAATCTCATAATGAATAAAAAATTTTTTAGAGTCAAGTTAAAATTGTTGAATGGTAGAGTGATATTTCTATTATTTTCTCCCGTAAATCTTAAAAAAAAAACAAAACAAAAAACAATCTTTCAGACTGGCACAACAAAAACCGTATCACTCGAACACTTCCATCAGCAGCAACAACAAAATGGATAGTTCATGTCGCTGGAAGGGAATAGTGTACTCAAGTTTGTTAACTTTACACACTATTTTATACAAAAGGTTCAGTAGGAAACTTCCATCAGTACTAGAAAAAGTGATAACTTGAATTTATTTTTCAGAAAAACTCCTTTAAAATTATTTTATAAATTTCAAACAGCAATAACACTAATTGTTTAGAGAATGAATGCAGAATGTTTCTTGCATGGAAACAGCTATTTTTTCTTCATTATCAGGAAGCAGCTTCAACTACATTTTGCTAAAATTAAAATCTGGTATATTTACTGGTTATAAAGGAATCCCAAGCATTATTTTGAGAAAACTTCAGCCTTTTTTATGTTTGTTTATTTTAAAATTATATCCATCATTTGTTCAACATTTCTTTGACCATCAAGATTATTGGAAATTCTGAATGTGGTATTGCATTTTCTGTAAGAGTGTTATTTTTCATAAAACAATTTATTATGTGATCTATCTATATCTATCTCTCCATCGATATCTGTTTCTGTCTCTCTATCTATGTCTGTCTGTTTCTGTCTCTCTATCTATGTCTGTCTGTTTCTGTCTCTCTATCTATGTCTGTCTGTTTCTGTCTCTCTATCTATATCTGTCTGTTTCTTTCTCTCCATCTATGTCTGTCTGTTTCTTTCTCTCCATCTATGTCTGTCTGTTTCTTTCTCTCCATCTATGTCTGTCTGTTTCTTTCTCTCCATCTATGTCTGTCTGTTTCTTTCTCTCCATCTATGTCTGTCTGTTTCTTTCTCTCCATCTATGTCTGTCTGTTTCTGTCTCTCCATCTATGTCTGTCTGTTTCTGTCTCTCCATCTATGTCTGTCTGTTTCTGTCTCTCCATCTATGTCTGTCTGTTTCTGTCTCTCCATCTATGTCTGTCTGTTTTTATCTAAAATTCAAATTAATATTTTATTTTTAGTCTCAGTGCTCTTCTCAAGAGCGTCTTCACCAATTGCCATCACAGCCAACAGCTGATGAGCTCCATATTCTCACTCGACACTTTGGTAGCAATGAGAACAATGCTGTTCCTCCGGAGGATGATAATGGTGGAGGACGATGGTCACCTCGACCACGGCCTCGCTCACGTAGCTTGAGGTTAGTTGCTAGTTTAAATCCACTTTCATTTCTATCTATGTTTAATATACAACTCTGAAGACTGGATAAAAAGAAAATTTGGAAGCCAAAATTTGACTGTTGATGTTGTGTATAGTTTTGTATATACTTTGATCTGTTTATCTCTTTGTTGCAAAATTCTGAATCACTTGAATTTAACCACAAATACTTTTTTCGAAGAATATGAAGCATTTTTATTGTAGCAAATAATGAAATAGATATTTAGTAAGTTTTTCTGTTAAATGTTACCACTTGATATCTAAATATATCATGGGTGCATTGTATGAGAGGCTGCAAGGTATTCAGCAATTGTTTTAAAAACAAAGGCACAGGATAAATATCTTCTATTGAATAAGATAATCTGATTAATTTTGGATTTGAACATATAAAAAAATTTAATATAGTAATTAAAGAATATTTGTCAGTATTACTTCATGTCTGCTCCATATGCAAGAAAAGGAAATGGTAGTTTAAAAAATGAGTGCTGAAATCTTTCTATTTTTTAAAAAATTTATTCTTTAATGCATTATCTTGAGTATTTGTGTTTCTTTTGATTTATTCTTTTCACAACTTACTTGTAAAATATCATTTGATTTTGAACTGTACCAAATTCAACTTCTGGCTAATAGCACCAATTTTGTGAGATGAGGTTTACATAAGTGGTCCTGGAATGCATATAAAATCTAAGGGAAAGAAGTCATGAAACAGCCATGTTTATAGTTACTTTCTTGATCCAGGTTAAGATATGAACCATCTCACTAGTGTATCAGTCTGGTGAGGGTTTGCGTGAAAGGTCACTAAATACAACCTTAAATTGGAAGCTGATACATCATGCTAAAATAAGCTGTCTCTATTTTAAAGAAATGGTCTAGTGTGGAATTCTAGATAAGCTCCAACATTATCAAGTTGTTAGAAACATAGTGAAAGAATGACCAGCAGAATTTCTGTTCAGAAGGGTAGGCACTCTATAGATAGCATGGAGAAGGCTGTCAGATGCTTTTGCATCAGTCACTAAGCATCTGATGCTATGGTGATAGGGAATGTTGAATGTATTGAATTGTTTTGCTACAAGTTTATGATGATAGAGATAAAAAAATCTTTTGGGTAGTTAGATTACTTTTGTGATAAACAAATGATATGATGTGGTTATACAGTGAAGTCTTGAATATAAAGCAGTTTCTCTTATTTACTTATAATAATGATAATGATCTAGCAACTACTGATAACCATATTCTGAATTTTTATTAAGGTGGTCACTTGAAGAATTTATATTTTCTGCTAAATTGTTCTTGGGGGTTTGGTGGGTTTAAAATCCATTTTATTATTAGTCAAAGAAAAAATAATGATTTAATTGCTCCTCGAATGTTTATCTGATTGACATGTCTCTTTTGAAAAGCTGTTTAAATTAATTCAAATGTGTTTTATCTTTATTCTGTTAAAGGTTTGTGTTGTGGGGGAAAGAGTGTTTCTGAGAAGCAGGATAATTCAGGTCATGGAGATTAGCCCCTTTTGATGTGTGCCGCTTATAAACTATGCAGATAATCCACTCAGGATTTATGCTAGTTTCACGTATAATTTTAACTATATAAACCAATTTTAACTGTATACTTTATATATATATATATATATATATATATATATGTATATATATCTATATATATACACATATACATATATATATATATATTGTACGTGCACATATATAGATACATTTCTGGTGTTAATAAAACAGTTCTCAGTGTAATATAACATAGCTATAAAGTATATATTAATAAATATAAATATTATCCTACAATCAGAACTTCATGCAATCTGGTAGTTGGTAACTGTTATTTGTGAAAATGATCATTTTATATGTTTTCATTAAGTTCAAGATGTTACAAGAATAGCTAAACCAGATTCACTGAGGTGGGAAAATGCCCAAGATGGAAATGCTGAAAAGTTACCTTACTTGGAAAAAGAAAAATCTCAAACACCAGAAATAGCTCAAAAGTGTGCTGCATATTGGAGCATATAATTTAAACTAAGGATGTATGCTATACAGGCACACTATATATATATATATATATATATATATATATATATATATATAGTGCAAATTTTTCTTTGATATGATTTCTCAATTTCAGGTCATTAGGTGAATATAATTAAATATACTGTTTAATATAGGAATAGATCACCTACTCAAATATGAGTATCCTACAATAATAACATTTAAAATAATTCAAATCTGTTTGATTAATAAATCTATTGTAATAAATTCTCTTTGTTTACAAAATTGAATGATGATATAGAAAACTTTAAGACAGGAGAAATTTTGCTTGAAAGCATATATACATATAACCTGTTATATGTATATATTCTGTCTATTTTTATTTGAATCCTCTCAAATTTATGGATTAATTTATGAGTATTGTAATTAAACTCATTAAGAAAGACAACATAGTTTTTCTCATTCTTTTTATTTTTCTAAGTACTTTCAATCTCATTGAAGATCATCTTCAGTGTTGAATTGCTAAGACAAAAGTTAATGTATTTGATAGTTATACTTTTTTTGTATATGTGTAGAACATGCTCTGTTAATTAAAAAACACAAAACCCTAATAATGAAAGAATAGACTCACTTGATGTTGAAAGTTTATTCACCAATGTCTCAGTAAGAGAAACGATTGATATAATTATAATGATTATTTACAGGAATCCATCTCACTCTATTAAAAATAGACCTTACATTTTATGGAAGCTTCTTTTGACTTGTACCACTGAGATTCCCTTCTATGACCATCAAAATAATATATATGTACAACATGATGGTGTTTCCTTAGGTTCAGTTCTGGGATCAGCATTTAGTAACTTCTACATGGCTGACTTTGAAAATAAGATAATTAATACCACTAGAAATCCCTCTATTTACCTAAGATATGTAGATTATATTTTCATCTTAGTTAAAAACATAGATGAAATACATTAACTACAAAAAAACTCTTAAGTTTACATATGAACTTAATAATAAAATTCCTTTTCTTGATATATTGATAGACACCAATAATAATACATTCACTACCTCCCCATATAAAAAACAACACGTGCACTCTCAACTATAAAAGTGAATGTCCTAACTATTACAAAATAGTGATTATACAAAATTTAATATACTGTGCTAAAGTTAACTCTTCCACAAAAAAGATTTTCTACACTGAATTAAAACACATGAAACATTAAGATATATTATCAATAATAACTTTATTAATTACGTCATTGATGAACAAATTAGATGAGGTATTAGAAATATTAACATAAATCAAAAAGAACATGATACTTCCTCAAATAACCTGAAGTATATCAACCTACTATACTGCAAACCAATACACTCTGACTACAAACAAGATGAAAAATATGCTTAAAAAACTCATAAGTACTAATATATCCTCCACTGATCCCAGTAAAAAAAAAATAAAACTAATTATATACTATACTAAATTTGATAGACTTAATCATCCACAATCATCTTCTTCATTAACTAATGTTTTGCAAAAGACTATAAGTTGAAATGTCCTTTGAAAGATTGTATCTCTGACAAAAAAGTAAATATATATGTCAGTTACATGATGACAACATTATTAAGGAGACTTACACTGCATATGTTGGATTTAAATTCAATTGCACAATATTTGAAAGAACATTCCTTTCCACATTCATTATTTAGAGAATTATTAATCGACAATACAAGTATACTCCACCAGAAAATTAAAAAGAAAATTAATTCTTGAAGCCTTCTATATAAAAAAATTGCAACCAACACTGAATAAAATTAATTATGTATATAGCAACAATGCTTTAAAATGTCTGTAACAAGTTTTTAAGATATCTAAATTGTGATTTAAAAAAAAAATACAACAGAATGTTTTAAAACATGTAAGCTGTAACTAAAAAAAAAAAAAAAGAAAATTTCTATAAATATAAATTAAGTTACCTCCATTACATAACAGTAACTTCTAAATTTTGAATTAACAAAGCATGTTCTTCTTGAATACAAAAAAAATGCATAACTGTCAAATACATTAACTTTTGTCTTTGCATTCCCTCCTGAAATTGATCTTGGATGAGACTGAAAGTACTTGGGAAAAGAATAAGAAAAACTAGTGTCTTTCTTAATGAATTAAGTTACAACACTCATAAATTAATCTTTGAATTTGAGAGGATTAAAATAAAAATAATAGACATAATATGTCTAGATTATTCAACCAAACATACTTGAATGAAGATATATTATTGTTATATAATAATAGCATACTGCAACTCAAAAGCTAAGTTTTGGTGTTCAATATCAAGACAGCATCGTTAGGTGGAAATTTCTTCAAATTCGTTTATTTTATATTAAAACCATTTAAATCTAATATTTTATTTTTTTTATTTATTGTTCTTATTTTTTTATTTTCATTCTTGTAGCATCTAAAAAAATACATTAGTTACAGTTTTGTTCAGTTTTTATTTAAACACTTGACATGTCTTATCTAGTTTATATCGCTACACATGGTCCCACTATTCAATGTCTACACCCACAATTCTTTTAAAATATAATAACCTCCCACTCCACTACAATTATCTATTTTTTTTAAAAAGTGATGTTTGATTTTTTTTTATTCTTTCATTTAAATATTTTTTGTTTATGTATTTAAAAATCATTTTTTAGGCTATTATTTTAAGATAACAATTTATCTGTAATTGCAGTAGTCCGGCTCGATCCCCAGCAGGTGACATGGAAATAGTCATGATGAACAATATGTACAAAGAGAGGTTCCCTAAGGTAAATTTAAAATTTTTCACTCCTATATTTTTGGTTTTGATTTTGCTTATATAAAAATTAAATTTTGATTTCCTTAATTTGATAATTCTTTTATTTGGTCAATTTTACTTGCACTATTTCCTCACATTTTGAAATTATTTAATCCTTAAATGGTGGGCAAAGGTTGCACAAATGTGAATTTCAAACATGTAAAAAACAATGAGAGAATTAAAGGATAGCTTTTAAACTTATTTCCCCTTTAATTATATAAAGAAAACTTTCAAAATTACATTTTTATAATCTCAGTGTATATTGTCTACTCATATTTGAAATAGATGCCTCATTTTTATTTTAAATAAGAGTATCCACTTTAATAATGTTTGAAGGAATAAAATGTCAGATTAAAAATAAATCTATTAATTCTTTATCAATCTAAAATAAATTGAAAAGGGAAATAAAACGTTAGGTTTTTAAATATAATATTTTGTAACACTATGATACTCCTTGAAGCATTCCTGAAAAATGCAGTTATACATTTTTTTCTTCAATGTTGTCGCCATTCTTTGCTGCTTTCGCTTAAAGGGAAATAAATGTTAGGTCCCTAAATTTAATATTTTTCAAGAGTATAATACTCTTTGAAGTCTTCCAAACACAGTGAATTTGTGCATTTTTTGCACATTTTTTTCTCTTTGAGAAGTACACATGCAGATATAGAACTGTCTTTGGCTCGTCCTTTCAGGTTTATTTGCAAGTAAATACTCCAAGAAATTACTTAACTGCATGATTCCTAGTGTTGCCAATTAGTCATTTAGATTTGAATCATAAATGAAAGATGCTTATATTGTTGGAAAAATTTTACATTATCAATTGAAGATATATGCTGATCTCTGCTGAGGTGGGAGGGATATCCAGTATTCAAAGTTTAAAAGCTGATATATTTTTCTATCTTTTTTTATGGGTTTGTGAATATTTTAAATTGAAAATATATCTCTAAACTGTTGTAGTTAAACTTTAAATTTTGTTTTTATGCTGTTACAAGTCGTTTTGACATTCCTGAAGTTTCATATTTTGATTCTAATTACAAAATAATTTTTATTTTCTGGAGAGTTTACATGCTTTCATAACTTTAGTGATAAATACTCTAAGATATTTTCTGGACTTCTGAACTTGGAATTCTATCATTCCTTTTCTTCTTTTTTTTAAAAATAAATATTTGTCTATTATATACAAAATAAGCATAGGAGTCTATCCTCATATTAATGAACACTATAAATTGGAAAAAAAAATGATGTGCATTATAAATGGAATTTATCACACAGTAGTTTTTTTAAACAATAATTCTAAGATTAGATTAATTTTTAACTTATTTTTAGTACTGTTTAATTATTACTTGCCATTTCCATGAAGTCTAAGTACACATGAAATGTAACAACGACAACAAAGATTAGGACAATTATCCACATGTAAATAGTATAAATAATCATTCCATAAGTTCAGTCAGAATTTGACTTTGTTTAAATATGTCAGTAATGTTAAATAAGTTATACTTTAATTAAATAAAATATTGCTTCAAGTGGATGTGTGTTGTGGTGCAGTGGATATCGACTTGGAACAAGAAATTGGAGAGTGAAGTTTGAATTCCATTGCCTTCTCTTACACACAAATACTCTTGGGAAAGGTACTAATCCATCATTTCTCCTTCCAGCTATGGATTAAGTAGCAGAACAGATTGGGTTCTATAGCCTTGGTTGGCAACCAGTCTACAGCAGAAAGTAATGGCAAATTACTGCGGGAAAATTTTCTGCCCAGTCAGTTGTGTCTCTTTCGAGACATGATTGCCCAAGCGTGTATCACGTATGGCACTTAGCTGACTGATTGCTTCATTGTCACTGTTCTAATTTTTATGCAATGTGTGCTGTAAGACGTTTGAGCAAAGATAAGGCAAAAATCATTTGAATTTTTTATGATCATTAAGCAACATGAAAAATTGTTGAATTATTTACAATAGGCTATTGTTTCTTACTTGCAATGTGTGAACTAACAAAAGGAAGGTATAGAAATCAAACTGAAAATTGTGATGTGCAAGAACCCACTTCAGAATAGTAAAGAGTTATTCAAAGCCATTGAGGCTCCAGATGTGCGTAAGACATCATGATACTGAAGGAATTTGTACCAAGCCAATTGTTTTGACTTCTTCTTTTGAGTCAAAGTACCTTAGTGTGGTTTGGCTGGGTCAAATAGTATATAAAAATAGATTTCCAGAGTACTATTCATGGATGAGTTGGTTGTCTCTGGAAGGGTAGACTGATATTGAAATTACTTCTTCTTACACTGAGTTTCTAAAAACTAACCTTAAGTACATCTGAAGAAGTCATTAGTATTCAAATGAAATGAAAATAACACCATGGCTCATTTTACTAGTGCAACTAAGGAATACTTAGAAAAATTAAAATTTAAAAATGACAGTCATTTGACTTTTGCTGCCATGTTCCTTCCTATTGGATGTGAACCCCATTGAGGATGCTTGGAGCATTGTCAAGAAACATGTTTATGGGAGCAAAAAGCAATTTATATCCAGAAATGAATTTTGGGAAGTATTATTAGCCATTTGCAAATCTGTTATTCCTGAAGAAATTCTCACATTCTTCTGTTGATAGGTTGCTTCAAGACATTGGAGAGAATGGAAATTATATCGATAAATAATTTTTTGCTTTGTTGTTGCACTCAACTAGTCATCACTATTTTTTTATGATATTTTTTTTGAATGATTGACTGTTGCATTTGTCATTGGATTTTTTTTTATTCATACATATCTTTACATTGATTTTGAAGTGATTGCAAAAAAACGTGTAACTGCTTAAAAGTAAGTTTTTTATGTATTCAAGCTTAAACTCATTTTTATTTCATATCATGATTTTAGGATATTTCATGTACATAAAAACTTGACTAAAATTTTGGGTTTTCTAACCTTTAGTTTTATAGTTAATGTAGCAACACACTGTAAATGAATATATTGATGACAAATGTTTCTTTTTAATTAAGGCAACAGACCAAATGGAAGATAGATTAGAACAGTTTATTGATATGAACAGAGCACCAGCTGATTCTGATGCTATTATGAGTTTCCTTCACCATCAAGTTCTTGAGATGGCTCGAGATTGCCTTCAAAAATCTAAGGAAAAATTAATCACCGGTAATTACTTCTGTGAACTGTCTGAGAATTTGGAAAAACTCTTAAAAGATGTAAGTAATACTCCTTTTTTTAAATTTTTTTTAGACTTTTAAATATTATTTTCTAAAAGTATTGCTAATATTTACATAGCAATTATTTATTTTTATTAAATCATACACTTTCTTTTTTTAATTTTTAAGGCACAAGAAAGATCAGAAGAAACCTCCCAGCATCTATATCCTTTGATTAAGAAACTACTCATCATAGTTTCTAGACCAGCACGTTTGTTGGAATGTTTGGTACGTTATATAACTTTTCCCACTCAAAATACAAGGAATATTTTAAGAGTATTATTGAATTGAAGTCCACATGGTTGATGAAATTCTTAAACACACACACACATACACATACACATACACATACACATACACACACACACACACATATATATGAAAAATATGTAACAATTTTTATCATAATGACCAATATTCATAGAATAATCTTTCTGAAAAAGTTTTTTTTTTTTTAAACTGCTGTTAACTCAGTACAAGGCCCAAGAGCAACGCAGGTTTGAGGGTTACTATGTGGTGTTGTATGAGCATAAGAAAGGACAAGAAGTGAAGTTCATGGGGCTATGCAAGAAAGATAATAGTTATCCCTAGACTAGAAGACGTCCAGATTGTTATGATTAAGAAAACATAAGAGAATAAGAAGACTTCAGAAGAAACTGGAAACCTAATTGCTTCTTGGACTGTATCTTTATAAACCATTATGAAACTTTTAAATCCAATTCTCATTTAATATTGTTAACATAAAAAGTGCATACGTCAAAAGTATTGAGAGTATTTATAAAAACAAATGAAATGTTATAAAGTAATTTTTATATTATGAAATAATTGATCTGCTTTCAGCTGAAATGCATCAGTTACTTTTTGGAAGGTTTTCACAATTTTCTTCATTTACTTATTTCCTGTTCTTAGAAGATTATGTTTTTGATGTATCAGACATACATGAACTGTGATTCAACTATATACAAATTTTAACATCGCCATGGAATTTATTTACATTATTTACATTCAGACTGATATCCTCACCTTTGTTATTATCTACACACAGATACTCTTAGGAAAGGAACAATTAAAAAATTGTCTCCCAAATGAAGCCTCTATATTTAGTGTAGAAGTGAGAGTGATAGATGTAGCCCATTATGTGATCAACAAAGAAATATCTTAAAGATTTATCATTTTTTCTGATTCCATATCAGTATTAATATCCATCAAAAACAAAAGGCTGGAAAACCCTTTGATAGCTAAAATATTGGAAGAAATCCAAGCCATTTTTATTTGAAAAAAAAATTTGGTTCATCTGGATTCTTAGCCATGTAGAAATTAAGGGCAATGATAGAGTAGACAAAAGTGCTAAATAGGCATTATTCTCCATATACTGATCTAAAACCATTAAGAAATACCCGTAAAATTAATGGCAGGAACAATGAAGCAGAAAAATGCAAAATAAACTAAATGCAATCTTAGAAACCATCTAGAAAAAAAAAAGCTGACATTATGAAAAACCCTGACGGGAAGAGATTATTATAACATGCCTATAAGTAGGTCATACTAAAATTATGCATTCATTCTTACTGAAACAAGATGAACCACTGGTGTCCTACATGCTAAACCCAATATACAATAAAACTTCTAATTTGAATGCATTGATCTTGACTTCAAGAGAGATAATTTCTTCAAGGCAAAAAGAGCCTAAAAGAACTATTTGAAAATATTAAAATAAATAGCATTATAGCATTCCTCAAATCAATTGGATTATATCTGAAAATATATATAACAAACAAAAATAAAGATTGTCCATTTTCCTTAAATATAAACCAAATAAATCAGTTTTGACTAAAAAGAATTATTCTTACAATCCAATTCAAAATGTGTTTTGGCTTTAAATAATCGAAAAAGGTTTGATAAGCTGTAAAAATCATAACAATCAATCATTGTTGTTATTATCACAATATTTCAGCCATTGTGCTTTCCAACCTTTTTCAGGTCTAGTAGATTAAAGTGTTGGTTTGTAAATTTGGTAATTGTGAGCTAAATCTCTAGGCCTGGTCGTACAGATTTAGACTCAGTGGAAATTAGCAGTAACTGAACAGTACTAAACAGGATCAAGACACAATATCCCTAAAACATAGTGGAAGGAAAACAATGTACTCCTGAAGGTTATCCAGATAGACAGACTTCTGAAGAAAGCCAAAAGAGCACAACAGCCAGAACATTGTGTACATAACAACAAAGTTGAGGATATTAATACTAATGTAAATAAGGACAACTCCTCATTCCAGAAAATTCAAACAAAAATTCTCAATGGATTTTGCATGTAAACTGAAAACTTTGTTGTCTCAGACAAGTTTTGTTGACAAGAACTCTTTTTGTACAATTCAAAATGAAGTTTATTCTTTAAATTTAGTAATTTGATTTTTCATTATTCCATTTAACTTTGATAATGTTTTCTCTTGGAATCAAAATTCTCGCCTGATTCATATTTTCATAGTGTAAGTAATTGTAGTGCTGCTCGTAGTCAGTCATGTTTTATGACTAAAGTTAGTTAATATATGCTGTGTAAATATATAATGGGGCTCCTCTCACAGTTTCCCACCAACCAGGCAAATCAATCCCTACGTGTTTGCTTTTCATTTATGCTAGTCTGCACAAAAACTAGAAGAGGTTCATTGCACATTATTCACAAAAAATGAAAGATGGAAAACACAAATCTGGTTCTTAATAGTTCTCAGTTTGACTTAGTATTCTCATAGGTAATGGGGAGAGGAATATCACATAGCTTAAACATTTCTTTTTACTTCATTCTTTCTCTCTTTCCTACACTAATTGGGACTCCTATAAAGCTGTAGACAGAACAACTTGATTACTGTTTTCATTTATTTATTTTTTCTTTCTTTTTGGTCAAATGTGTTGTCTCTGACCACACAACTTCAAAGACTTTATCTTCCAGCAATTAAAAAAATAAATAAATGAGACATGTTGTCACTGATAACATAATTTCAGGCCACTTGATTTAATATGTTCATTTGGTCATATGGCAGAAACTCATTGTGTTATATGCTGCAGTTGTTTTAATTTCTTAAAATAAAGCCTAAAATATATTTGTTTTAGTGTATATCTATAAATGTTTATTTCATTTAATTATTTGAGTTGAAAATATGGAATTTTATTTTTTTTTTTAGGAATTTGATCCAGAGCAGTTTTATCATATGCTGGAAGCTGCAGAAGGCCATGCACGTCAGTATGTCAAAGCTGACATCCCACAATATATCATCCAGAAATTGGGATTGAACCGGGATCCACTAGCTGGTTTGTGAAAAAATAATTTCTTGATAAATAAAAAAATACTTAAGTATATAAGTTATAATTCTCTTCCCCATGTATTTAGTTTTACTTTATTAGTGATATCACATATTTTGTCCATTTGTTTTTTAAATATAACCTTTTTAAGGGCTATTATGTTAGTCTATTATCCTACATGAAGAAAGCTGACTTTTCAATTTAAGATTAAAATTTCCATCTGTTTTATTTTAACAAAGTTTGGCATCTGAAAAGAATTTATTGTAGTATATTAAATATCACATAACTTTTCTTAACTCATAACTGTCTGAATTATTTGTATAAAACCATTTTCTCAGATCACTGATTAAAAATGACTTCAAATTAATCTTAAGACACTCCTTTGTCAGACTCTATAGACCATCATTACAGAATGAAAAAAAGATTTACAAAACAACAAAAATTACCTTACTTGAAAATGCTTCAAACAGCAACAACTACAAAAATGGGTAGTAATTTTTCATGGAAGACAATAAAGATATAATCAAAATGTTAATTTTCCAGATTACCAAAAACACAAAGTTTTTAGGAAACTCTGATGAATATTAGAAAGAGCTATAACATTTAGTAGACTTAAGAAATCTAATTTCTGGAAAAAAATGATAAAAAAATGATTTTAGTAATTTCAACCAAGAATAACACTGTTTGGTCAGTGAATGCTGAATGTTTTCTCTGTGGATACTACTAATTTTACCATTAACATGTAAAAAAAATATTTTTTCTCTTAGATGTGTTGCTTTCATATTTTAGATGTTCATGAAATTGGAATGCATGATACTGATGTTGCTGACTGTGCCAGTGGAACAGAATCAGCTGATAGTAATGCTGTAAGTTCATGAATTTGTGAATGATTCTTTAATGAAATCTCTCAAGGTAGAAGATTACTGTGTGGACTTATATTAGTGTAAGAAAGAAAAAGCATTAGGACTATAGAGCTGAATCAGATATTAGAAAGAACTGGAAGCCCCATCTTAATCGGGAAAATTAGAGATAAACCTCCATGCCTGTTCAAACGATACAGAGGAGTGTGTACCAGACAATTGGCCAACCTATCTACTCCTATGGGGGGAAAAATGTAAATACATAGTTCAGAGTTTTAGTGGGGATGTTAGAAGTATAGCTGAAGTAGACTTTAGAAGGAACTGAAAACCAAATTCTAAACACAGAACTGGGGTGAATATCTGCTCCTGTTCAAAAGATCAGGGAAGAAGAAAAGACTACTAACTGTACGAAAAATGTATGGTCATCAGTAAAAGAGACAGCCCAAGTTATGACCTATGTATTGGGGATGTCAAAATCAAACAGGTATAGAAATTCAACTATGTGAGTAGTGCAATTACAGATATCAGAAAAATATAAAGGAGCAAATGACTAGTGAAATGTCTTCAAAACACTAAAAGTAATAAGACAAAGGAAAGTCTTGTGAGAAACAAAATTTACTGAACTTTTATATAATCTTCTATATGGACAATTTCTTCATAGATGAAGAAAAGACTTGAAGCAATGGAGATGTGGTTCTTTTTAGCACCTGAGAATTGCCATCCTCTCTCCCTATTCCTTTTCTCTCCCTGGGTGTAATTGGTAGAGATGGTTGTGAATCAGAGAGAGTTTGATTAGTCTGTTTGTGTGAATTTGATTTTAGTGGACAACTCTACATGACGGAGAAGCCTACACACTTGGCCAGAAGTGCCTCTCTTGTGGCTCAGAGGGGATGGAGACAGATGAGATCTGGCAAACCTGACTGGCACTGCACTCTTTTGTGTAGATCTTTGCCTATTTCGAAGAACATGTGAATGATGGGGGAGTGTTACAGAAAATAGGAACAAAGAAAATTATATTTACAATTAAAAGGAGACAGTTGAAATTTCTGAGGAAAGGGCCTTGAGAATTGAACACTTGCAAGACGCTTTTGAATTGAACGCTTGCAAGACACTTTTGAATTGAACGCTTGCAAGACTCTTTTGAAGTGAACGCTTGCAAGACACTTTTGAATTGAACGCTTGCAAGACACTTTTGAATTGAACGCTTGCAAGACACTTTTGAATTGAACGCTTGCAAGATACTTTTGAAAGAAATAGAAGTGTCAGAACAGTGATCTTTTTAACAAGTTTGTGTCAATGGATGGCAAGAAAGTGACAGAGAGATGATAAAGAGTTAAAAATTACTTAGAGTAACAAAAGACTGGAAGTTGTAGAGAACCATGGTTGCCTCCTCATGGAAGGATCTGAAAAAAAGAAAAAAATGGGCTCATAGACAACAGCTGATAATTTTGATGTACTTTTTATAAAATTATTTATTCTGAAGGTAACTTATATTTTGAACATATATTTATTTTATTTTTACATCTTCTGCATTAAAATGTCATTATTTTTGTATTACTTTTTTTAACAAAAAATTTATTTTAATTCAATTTTTCTTTTGTATTAGACTAAGAAAAAAGCAACCCCATCAGAAGATGATTTTGAAACCATAAAACTAATAAGCAGTGGAGCATTTGCGTGAGTAAACACTTCTCTAATATGAATTGTTATTTCTTTGCTAACTTTGTCATGAAAGAAAAAGAGCATAGGATAAAATTAATGTTGTTTTAAAAGCATAGAAACTTGCAATTTTATAAATTAGACTTTTCAACATGCTTAGGAAATGGATTATTTTGACTTTCAGAAAATGTTTTTTAAACATTTTAATTATGTTTAATAATTATACTTTTTTGTGAAAATATAAATTTTGTCTATATTTCTGAAGTGTGGTATTGTAATTATTTACATTATTTACACATGGCCTAGTGGATAGGTGTTGAATGGCTCCAGTGACTTGACCCAAAGAATTGTGAGTTCTATACCTGGCTACAGCAGAGGTGAACAAAAACTTAAAGTTGAGTTAAATAGAGACAAGATATTCAGAAGTGGCATGACTCATGGAATGAGAACAATCTACCCCAGTGATTGAAATAAAAGGTTCAGTTCAAAATTCCAATCACCTGAAGAAGGTCAGAGCATACAATGACTGAAACATCATGAATATGACAACAAAGATGAACACAACAATCTGAGCAGTGTAACTAATGTAAATAAATATAAACTTCTTTTAAAAATTGGTTTGCATAAAAAAACATTGGTTTTAATTTTGTACTGTTTTTATAACTATTTACTTTGTCATTAAAGTTGCACAATTTTAAAATTTTTGTTTAACATTATTTTACTTCATTTTTGTAGAGCTGTGTATTTAGTACGGCACAAGGAATCTCGGAAACGTTTTGCTATAAAGAAAATAGGAAAACATCACTTAATAATGCGAAATCAAACTGAACAAGCTTTTGTTGAAAGAGACATCCTTACATTTACTGACAATCCATTTGTTGTGAGTATGTACTGCAGTTTTGAAACCAAGGTGAGTCATCTTGTATTTCTTGCTTTTATTTAATGTACTTTATACTAAAGCAGTGGTTCCCAAATGGTGCAGTGTAAGAGGATAGCAGGTGAAGCGGAATGATTAAAAGACAATCAAAGATTTAGAAACAGTTACAAAAAGTTCATATGCCAAAAACAAATATGATTTCAGAATTTAGAATATTATGGATTACTTGCAATTGCATGCAGGAGTTGAAGTATAAATAGTTATAAATAATTATTGGCTGATTTTATTATTGTTATATTTTTGCATTATATCAAGTATTAGGAAAATAGTATTCAAGGTTCGCAAATTTGAGAAGAGAGTTATCAATGATATTGTTCTGACTTTGAATTTGCAGTTATCTCTCTTTAACCCTCTCTCTTTTTAATTTTTAAATGTACTTTTTTATCATATAAAATTTGGTGAGTTATAAGCAAATTTTCATCTCGAAAATGCAGCCCAGAGGAAAAAGTTTGAGAACCACTGCACTAAAACGTGTTAGTCATTCAAGTTGTGAATTTTTTTCTATATTTATTACTGTTTATTTCTATGATAGAAAAATTTGTAATAAATATATTTTTTTATAATAATTTTTAGTTATTTGGATTTATCATTAAAAAGTATTCAAAAGCATTGTTGAATTTTATTTTTCTTATGACTCTAAAATGTAAATCTTTTTCATATGTAGAATGTTTTAAATATTTAAAAATATTTTCATGTAGATTTCTAGAATTACTAAAACAGAATAAGCATAAAATTTACAATGTTTTTAATATTTTAATTGATAATATGGCTGAATGGTACTGAAAAATTCACAGCCTAAACAAGAAGCCTTTCAAAAAATAAACAAAAACCTTGTTTGTTTAGTTTTTAAGAGGAGCGAAGAACTTTCCATTGCTCCTTGAGAAAAGAAATTGTTTATTTATCAAAACTACTTTTTAAATTTTTTGTTAGTTGTATGCTTATTGTTGTATTGAAAAATGGGTTAAGAGATGTGTAATTCTAGAAAACATCTATTTTGAAACATTCCCTTTCTCCTTGTTGAGTTTCTCATTTTCGTCCTACTCTTGCAGATTCGAGCCCATTTTATCTTAGTAATTGATAATATATGAGAATAAAAAAAAAACAAGTACAGGCCATCAATTTTTTTTTTTTATCTATGTTAAACTGATAATATTTACTTGTTTCTAGTTGTAGAAAAATAAATAAAGAAGGCAAAGAATCTTTTCAAAATGTTGTTTCTTGTTGAGTTTTAGTAGATTTGTAAGTATAATAAAGCAAATGAGAGTATGTTCATACATTGTTTTCTCTTCATTTGTAAACATGCAACTGGACTCTCACCCAGCTTTCCACTGACCAGCCAATAATTACCCCACATTGCATCTCCATTCTTGCTTGTGTCAGTATGCTTTTAAAACTTTGAAAGGCTCACTCCATGTTTACAAAGTAACAAAAGTTGAAAACAAATGCTAGGTCAAACCCTGTTTCCAGTATATTTAAAAGTTTTATTTAGGGCTTTGCTTGCTACGTCTGGTTGAATTGTTAGGTGACACTTTGGACAACTTCTGCCAGGTCATTCTAACAGCTCAGCTCTTCCCTCCTGCCAACCTTCTCGTCCATCTACACATCATGTCAAGTGACTGGCAATAGGAACAAGCAGTATTGAAACTATCCAAGTTACAGTTTGTCTTCAACCAAAGATTGACCGGAGCTGGATGTCTCACTCAATTCCAGCTGTGACTTGATAATAAACCAGCAACTGGAAATTGTTAATGTCCGGCTTATTGTTGCTTGACCTCAAAAAGAAAATCCATTGATTTACTCTTCTGCTCCTCCTCGGTTAAGTGAATGTCACTTGGAAGACCCCACTTCAAAGACCTGCATCATCCAAGCATAAAATTGCAATACTTGAGAGAGATAGAGAAATGATAAAGCCTTTTTGCCTCATGTTGATGTCCCAGTCATAGTCTCACAGCTGATATAAAACTCAGATGAAAGATTCAATATAAGCATATAACTTTAGAAAGATTTGCTTTTCTATTTATTGGTATTTTGTCAATGATTTGAGATTTTAATGACAATACATTGTCATTGTTGCTTTTTGTTACTACAGAACATAGCAAGCAATTCTTCAGCTATAATTATTGAACATGATTTTTCTTTTTCAATACTAATCTTTCAAAGTGAGCTAATGATCATTTTAGAGATGTGTTAAAAAGGCTGCATTGTTACTAGAAATGTATATGCAATACCCAGCAATGTGTCTAGTCACTGATACCAAGCTTTTCAGTTTAATCTGTTTAATAATTTTAATACTTGTCTTTTTCCTTAACAGAAACATTTGTGTATGGTCATGGAATATGTGGAAGGTGGAGACTGTGCCACGTTACTGAAGTTCACAGGAGGTCTTCATTTAGATCTTGCAAGGTATGATTAGTTCACCTCTTTAGACAAAAGAAAGAAAAAATTGTAAAAATAATTTCTCTTAGAAATTAACTACTTTTTTTATTATTTGACTTGATTTTGATACGTTTGTTTTTCTTTTGGTTTGTGGCTAACTGTGAGCTTATATATCTATACAATACTAAAATTCTAATCTTGTATGTATGTTCCGGAAAAACAGCTTAATGATACATGATACCCTAACCAATTTAGGAGCATATTGTATCTTGAACCTCTGCCAAGTGCAATGTCAAATTTCATTAAAATTAAACAAGGGTTTTCTTGAGCTACAGTTGTTTTTCTGTTTATATGGAATTTTTAATAAGAAATTCAATACATATTCTTATATCAATCCACGTATATAAACAAACACTTGCATATTATATTTCAACTATTACGTATAGGAAAAATAATAAACATTCATAATACATTATAATGATATTATTAAATGAATTTAAATATGCATAACACAACACATTTATTTATTTATACAATTTTCTACACTACATTAAAACTTCTTTTTATAAACAACTACTTGCAAAGTGAAGAGGCTATGTGTCACATGACTTGATGATAAATAAATAGATATGCACTAGTTTTTTTTTTGTGTTATATTTTGAAATAAATGTGACAAAGAAATAAGTATGTATAATAAAAATGTATCTATTATTTTAAAAAAAGACTAAACCTTTTTAAGCTATTACTCTGTATTATCAGCCTAGTGAAACAATAAAACTTCTTTTACTGTCTGTAGTATTAATTATTTTATATTCAAAGTACATTTTATGGAAGAACTTTATCTTTTAATGTAAAGAAGTAAAACATATATCTATTGATATCCTAAAATAATTTTTCATATTTTAAATCTCGATATATTTGCCCTAAGGTGTTTTGGGTGCTTTTCGTTCATTTTTCGCAAATTCTGAAAACCTCTCCATGTATTAATTCCTTATTGCGTTTGATCTAAGTAATACTGTATAACATGAATAATAATTATTACAATAACTTGTATTGCAAATACAAATTAAAATATGTGTAATTAATAATAAAATTGATAATATTGTTACTTCATCATTTTGTATCATGAACTACTTTTAAAAGAAATCCAATAGGTTTATGGGTGACGTAATAAACATTAAATTATAGGAGCTTGTCATAGTGTAGGGACATGCAGGCTAGATTGACAGGCTGTAGCAATTGTAAATTTAATTCTTACTGAATGATTGATTATAATGGTTAGACTAAGTTAAGCCTACATAAACTTTAAAATGTAGATACAGAGGAAGCCATTTATTTTGATCTTTATGTGACAGGGTTGTTTTGATAACAATAAGCAGTTGATAATATTAAGCAAAAGATATAAAGATTGAAACAGCTTAAATTCATTGTTATAAAGTTTCAACCTTGTTAACTTCATTGTTGTAAACAACTTTCTAAAAAAATTATACAAAATTTGTTGACTGGAAAGTATTTAAAAAAAAATATTAACTTAGAATAAAACATTTGGAACTTAACTGATTTTGATAACAGTAGCTGCTTAATAACATTATAATGATTTTAATTATAATAAACTGTTTCCTTTACATTATTTATTAATTTACTAAAAGTTGTTTTTCATTTAACCCATTTTTTAACTTGATTTGGTACCAATTTTTAAAGAAATCTTATTGAATTTTGAAATTTGCTATAAATGAGATATGAGTTGTTTTGTATTCAATATTTACTTTAGCATCCAATTTGTCAAAACCTGCTCTGTAATTATTGGCTTTCCATTTTCAATCTGCCATAACCCGCCTCATGTATCATCATCATCATCATCATCATCATTCATTTAGTTAGCAAATTTTGTACTGCTGTGTTTACCACTCCCCAACCTCTAATTGTGGCTCATGGTGAGATTCAGATGCAAAATAGTCCAATGGCTTGTTTGTTCCTTTTGCACTGGGGATGTTGAAGTTACTCCATCCCTCCTTTCAGAATTCCTCTGCCTACTGGTAAAGCCAGTGCAGGTTTGATTGTGTTGAATGCTAAAGGGTTGAGCAGGTAAATAATTTTGGGAGGTTGAAAAATAATCTTATGAGTTCAATGCTTGATTATAATGTGATAATTTTTGATTCCATAAAATGAAAATTGTATTAAAGTGTTTTGAAAGAAATCAGATTAGTAATGATAACTACTGATAAGCATGAATTCTTTTATTACTGAAATTCATTTAAAATATAATTTACATTTTGCTTTCTATTAAGTTTTTAATTTTTTTAATATTTTGACATAATTGGTGAAATGTTAGTTTTACCTTAAATACTTATGACCTGTTTTCTTTATTTCAGAATGTATTTTGCTGAAACAGTGTTAGCATTGGAATATTTACATAGCTATGGAATTGTACATAGAGACCTCAAACCTGATAAGTAAGTTGTACTCTTTTTAAAAATTTGTTTATCTCAAAAGCCCAGGGAATAGTCAGCTGGAAAGTGTTTATACTTTCTTCATATCAGTTGCCACAGTTTCATGAAATTTAATAAAATTCATTTTATAATAGTAAGAATTTGTTGGTGCACTAGAGATAGTTTTTATTTTATTTGGAAAGGCTGCAAGCAATATCTTAATCTTTGTATTTTTTCTTATTATAAAAAAAATGTAATTTTATATTTATTTACTTTAGAAGATAGCAAAGAAGTTTATTGCATGCAGATGGTTGAAGCCATTTTCAGTATGTTCACCTACATTAGTTGGAAAGCGAACATCATTTTGGTGCCATTCCCAACATGACTTTTGTTGTGTGAGTGGACCTAAAAGAGACGGGTAGTTCAACAATGTGAAAAAGTGAAATAAAAAAGAGAAAAAAGGAACTATAGAAAGTGACTTAATGTAAGCAGAAAATGGAAAGTTTCAAAAGAATGAGTGGATGGGGGTGTGAATACACTCATTGGATCTGTGTGGAAAATGTTTGACAACTCACCATAAATTTCCTTTGGGAACTCACCACAAGTAAAGATCACTGCAATGCATGTGTACATTTTTTCAGTTTGTTTGTCACTGAGATTGTGTGTGTGAATGTATAAGGGTTGATCTACTTGATATCCTCAATTCTCAGGCAATGATAAAGGAGAAGAAATGTTTTAATGCTTATCTAGAACTGAGATTGACCAGCCTGCACAAATGACCTCCTGTTCATTCCATTCACTTTCTTTGGTCTTTAGTCAGCTTTCACATCATAGTTTATATATATATATATATATATATATATATATATAACTGTTTTGTTCTGTCTCATATATATAAGTGG
The DNA here is from genome assembly GCA_037127315.1 of Ascarosepion bandense. Classification (NCBI taxonomy): domain Eukaryota; kingdom Metazoa; phylum Mollusca; class Cephalopoda; order Sepiida; family Sepiidae; genus Ascarosepion; species Ascarosepion bandense. Next base: position 64,363 of record JBBBDQ010001217.1, on the reverse strand, counting down.
GTAATAAGGTCATCACCAGAGTCATCAATCTGTTTTATGCTTGAACACAATCTTTCAGCCATCATTAGTTCTTGCAGTACAGATCAATGAAATTCATATCAGTTCATTTCTTTAGTTGTAAATATATAATTCTTTTCTGAAGTCTTCAGATATTTAGTGTTACAGTCAATTTATGTTTTTGTACTCTTGAATTTTATCTCATCTATTTTCCAATGAAAAATATGTATTTTTAGGAAATTATATTTCATTTAAAATCTTTTTGTTTTTTCATTGCTCTAGTTTACTAATCACTGCTACTGGACATATAAAGTTGACTGATTTTGGCCTCTCTAAAGTTGGGCTCATGAGCTGTAAGTAAATGGAAAATTTTCTTGCTTTCTTGTTTCAATATTCATTGTGTATCTATAAAAGAAGGCATCAACATATTCACATAAGACTAAACTTTAATTTGATATATGCACTGATATATAATATTATATGCTGTTGATATTAAGTAAAAGTGCTATGTCCTTTCAGGACATAGGCAATCATGGCTCTACAAATTCCTTTATTTATTATAACAGCAATCAGCTAAGTGACAAACTTTATATTTGTATTATCTCTCTCTTGGGCACCTTGATGTGGTGTAATGGTAAGCAGGCTAGTCTTGCTAGAACCTATTACAACTGAGTAGTGAGTTTGATCCTCACCAGGCGCCCCATATTTTTGACCTGGTGCCACATCTAAGCGATGCTTAGAAAATCAACTTTTTCTCTCTCTCTCTCTGTCTCTCTTTGGTGAAATAATATCAACAAGTTCTGTCTATCAAACTTTTTGTTAATAAAAAATTTTATTTTACGAAACATGTTTGAAAGAATTATTGCTGCTAAAATAGCTTATATATATATATATATATATATATATACATATATATAGAAGTAATGCATTTTTTATTTATTGATCTGACACATTTTTAACATTTTAAATGTTGTTTTTAGTGGATACCCATATTTGAGCAGACACTCTGCTTAAGTTTTAAACTGTATTAATTTTTGTCTATTGGCCTGAATATTTGAAAAATCTTATTAAAGAAAAATGTTCCTTCTGAGAGGATTCGAATCTGTGTTCTTCAGTTTCTCCTGTAAAGAGGCACACGGTTTGAGATCCTGCTGAGAGAAACACATTCTTATTAACTAAGTTTTTTCAGATATTCAGACTGGTTAATGAAAAAAGAAATACTATTTAAAAATTAAGAGTGTTTTCTAAAATGTGGATATCCTCTAAAAATAATATTGAATTAATACAAATATAAAATTTGTCACTTAGCTGATTGATGTTACCTGAAGTATCCTGACTCTCTTGTTATATATATATATATATATATATATATATATATATATATATAACAAAAACACACACTTTCTGGTCTTCAGATCTGATAAGGTAATTTAATTTATTTGCCCCTCTTATCCTTAAAAAAATAACTTTTTCTTTCCATGCGATTTTATCTTTCATTCTCATGTGAAGAAGCTAAGACCAACAGATGTTCGACAATATGCATCATTTATAAGCTTCTTCACTTAGAATCATCATCTCCAATTTTGTTTTGGATATTATTATACGTCCTACAAACTGTCATTCTTTTATTATCGGAGAACTGCCATTCCTTCTTTGGAAAGAATATGTCATAGTTTCCTGTTGCCTTCTGGATGGTTTATACTAATTCCTTTTTTCTGGGAATTGCTATTCATTCTTGGGAAAGATAGTGAAAAGGTTTCCTGTTGCTTTCTGCATGGTTTACCATTCAAATTTCATTCTCTTAGACTGATACCCACCAAATGTAGGGAGCCCAGTTTACTCAAAGTTGTCAGTATGAAAATAAATGCAATGAACTAGCCCGGAATTTGAATTTAACTTGTCGATTCCACTTTCTGTGCCAATATACATTACACTACCTATACAGGCTCTTATTCTACCATCACTATTATTTTTATAAATACTGTGAAACTCTGGGTCAAAAATGCAACTCCTGAACAAATCAGTTCACAAACAAATTTTCTGAAAAAATGTCTCAGGTAATGAATGGTGTCTTGAGCAATGGCCACATAAGCCAGGAGTATTGGCAGTAGAGCACAAGTTGTTATGTAGCTTTCATTCCATACACAACACTACTTGAATTTGCTGTGCCTTCTCTTGAATTTCATTGTTTGGTATTTTTATAAATTATTAAACAAGGCACCTTATTTTAAAAACCTAGACCAAAACAAATCTCATTAGACAAATCTTTAGTGAGACTGAGGCCTTATAAGTCTGAAGCAGAAAAGAATAAAAAGGAAAGGTAAGAAATCCCAGAAAGATCTGATATTTTTTTTTCATGGAAGAGGACTACCATTCCAAACAATAACATCTCATCTCCTCCTTTTCCTTTCTCCACCACCTTCGGCTTATGCCATCAACTCTCCTCTGTACAACTATTGTAAAATCAAATTAAGCTTTTGTCTATATTTTGTTAGTTTACTATTGTCTTCAAGATTTTATTTGTTTTAGATTTAATGACTTTCATTGGTATTGTTTATGAGCTTGTGCACAAAGTCCTGTTGTAAAAGTTTAAATAAGCAATTACTTGGGGTCTAGGAATGGATTAATCTATTTTATATTGATTCTTATGTGGGTGAAAATAGTTTTGGTTTATGAACATTTAGGGATCAGGAACAGCTTTCAGGAATTAAATTTGTGAACTGAGGTTCTACTGTATATATAAAAATTGAACAGTACATTAACATTGAGCTGTTTATTTCAAATATAACTATTGAAGTTGCTGATTAGTTTTTGGAAATCAGCCTAGGAGAAGGAAAACCTGAAATTAAGCCTGGGTAGATGAACACAATAAATCGGGAACTTGTGGTTGTCTAAGGTAAGGAAAACCCTGACAGAAAAATATTCCTCCCTCTCAATACAGAGGTTGGACATAGGGCCAATAACCCCACCCCATGGAATGATTTGATAACAGAAACTTTACCAAAAGGCAATATGTGCCAGTAGATACCAGGTAGATAGTATTAGACTGGCACAGTCAAATGTATGATTGTACCTTATTTCTGTCTGTGTGGACATCTGCACACATTTGTGGGGCATAAATATGCTTTTTGTTGCACAAAGTATTGAATAACAAAATCAACAATATATGCACTTGCATGCACACAAATATAACCCAGAACACATATATTTTTGTAGTATTTGGAGTAAGAGATATATAAAATTAACTTTGTTTTAAAACTTTATTTTTCAGTGACTACAAATATGTATGAAGGTTCCCTTGACAAAGATTGCAAACAGTTTAAGGATAAACAAGTGTATGGAACCCCTGAGTATATTGCACCAGAAGTCATCTTACGACAAGGTTATGGTAAGCATATATATTTTTACTCAAATAGAATTTTTTATCTTTCACATGAATTATTTTTTTTTATGTTTTAGAATTATATTTACATTTCCTCTATTTGGTTTGAGTCTTAACTTTTAGCACACTGCAGTATTAATATTACTTTACTTTCCACTGTATTCTTTTTCAAGGCTTCTCAATTGCAGTAACTTTCTTGTTAATTTCATTCAAAGCTGTTTTCTGTTGCCATAGCAGGGTATGACAACACCATTATGAAATTCAAACAAATTCAAATTCAGGGATCAGTCACCTTCAGTGGCAGGATAAACTTTTTGTACAAAGAATGAAGTCACATACAGAGTGATAAAGGTTAATGTTTTTCAGTTTTGAAAAAAGAATTATTAAAACTATTGGGTTTCATGAATTTTGAACTGTCAGTTGGGAGATGATAATTCAATTTTTATGTATATATTTAAACTCTAACAGGTTAAATCACAAATTTCTGTTGTTTTCTTTATTCAAATTTCATGATTTTGTGCTTGTCATGTTTTTTGGAACATGTTTAATGTTTTTAAGTGTTGATTGATTTTATTAATTCATCTGAATTTTAACACAGATTTGTCATCTTTGATAGAGAAAAATTTTCACCAGACACTTGACTAGCTAGAGACTTTTTTCATATCTTGGAAATGTCACTACAGTTGTGTATGGATTCTGCTGATCAACAGTTTCCTCTATCAAAATACCATGTTAATCCTCACATTTTAGGAAATACCTAACTATTGTTAGCTTACCTTTACAGAGTAAAGGATCTTCAGGATTAAAAAAAAGATACTTCATTACTTAACCAGTGCAATACTTCTCGATAAATAAAGTTAAATACTTTACAGTTTATGCCATTTTATTTATATTAAATTCTAGTTGACTCAGTTGCATTCACTTTTGCACTAATGACCCTGAGGAAAGTGTGAATTTCTTCCTTCTTCCGGCTATGTGTTAAATAAGCAGGATAGACTGGGCTCAATAGACTTGGATGGCTGCCATTCTAATAGAAAGACAATTCTGAATTTCAAATCATAGAGAACAACTTGAGTATATTTCCCAAAAAAACCAGGGCACCGCAAGGGATAAAAATCCCTAAAGGAGGCCACATAATTGCTGTGATACTTGAGGATGAGATCTGGTAGTTGAGGGTTTTAGGAGTTGGGCTATAATACATATATATATATATGTATGTACTCCTAAACTCCAACATACCTCGTTGTCTCTGCTTGTAATGAATGCAAGCATGTTCTAAATGATGCTAAACTCTTGTTTGCTGATTGAATGAAATAAAGTGTCCAAAGATTACTGGCAGCTTTGCAAGAGTGTGCTGAACAACAGCAAACCCTTATCCCCTCTCTATTCAATCAATTTGAATTCCTCACATTCACAGTAGACAAAGTTTCAACTTTAAAATTCTCTTGCAAGTCAACACTGGAGTACCGGCACTTGATTTCTCACTTAGAATAGAGTCTCAACTGAGTAATATATAGATAACACTGGTGCTTGTCTCAGACATGATTTCTAAACTTGACTCCCATAAGGCAAGCAGTGGTGATGGAATTTATGCCATTATCTTAAAGATAAGAATAGCGAAGCTCAAACTGTTGCTCTAGATATCTCAAAAGCCTTTGACAAGGTTTGGCACACTGGCCTTCTGCACAAGCTCCAGAGCTATGGTATTTCCAGACAATTGTTTGATTTAATCCAATCATTCCTATCAAATCGTGAAATGAATGTCATTTTGAATGGACAAGCTTCCAGATCCTTTCATATGAATCCTCAAGGCACTATCATAGTTCCTACACTTTTACTGATCATCATGAATGATCTTCCTGATGTAATCAGCTCTCAAGTAGGCATCTATGCAGATGACACCACCATTTCTCAATAGTAAAACTGCCAAGGCAGACAAAGTAAACCTGGCTGGTGTTTCATCAAAAGGACCTCCAATCTGTGATGGACTGGAGTAGGAAATGGCTAGTAAATTTTTTAAATGGCTTTAAAACAAAACTGCTTTCTTTTAACCACCATAGGGAAACTTTCTACCAGCCATCAAACTGTGCCTCCTTGGCCTCACTCTTTGACCTGATCTGAAGTAGAATGACTACATCAAATCTATAACTGAATCTACTGCTAGAAAGGTTGCGTCACTTTTCCGAGCTAGAAAATTATATTTGTCAGAATCCATAAATCTACTGTTTGCCTGTGCATTGAATACTGTTGCCATATCTGGTCGGGTGCTCCTGCTGTTCTTCTCAATGTTTTCGACAAAATCTAAAGAAATCCTAACTTGACATTTCGTCTTCAATCACTCTCTCATAGATGTGATGTGGCTTCCCTCTGTTTTTGCTACAAATATTTTTGTAACAACTTCTATGATGAGCATTTTTCCCCTGGTTTCCCATCTGTGTGAATTTAAGCAAGTTACTAGATTAGTATCTAGATCCCAACATTTTACCATTGAAATAATTAAATGTAACCACCACTTCTACTTCAGTAGTTTCTTTTCTCACACTTCCCTCTTGTGGAACTCTCTTCCCTTGCTTCCCTGATCGTTACTACCACCAAAAGTTTAAATGCAATGTCAATTGCAATCTTCTATCCCCTTGAATTCTATCCGTTTTTTATTCTTTATCCACATTTTACCTGTACTCGGTCTTTTTTTTTGTTTTCTTTCTCTCACTGTAACCTGATGTGCACTAGTGGCAGTTCCATCTTGCTTGGAGTGAAATGATTAAATAGAGAAAAAAAAAAGTTAAATGTAACTGTCTCTTCTACTCTAACAGTTACTTACCTTGCACTTCCAGCCTGTGGAACTCCTTACCCTTTACTTGCTTCCCTGATAGCTACAGCCTCCAAAAGTTTAAATGCAATGTCAATTGCCATCTTCTGTCTGAATTTCATCCACTTTATATCTTTTCTTCTTTACCCCTGTACCTTTTTTCGGTTTCTCTCTCTCACTGCTTGTACTCTAGTGGTGGTCCTGCTTTACTTGGGGTGATAAATCACCACATTGGCCCCTACTTGAGCTGGATGGGTGGTTGGAGAGGCTTGATTCAATTAACTGGCTGGTCATGTGAAGCCCTATGTCAGACTAACAAAACAAACAAAATGCATTCACATTTACCATATCAAACATTAAACTTAGTAAGCAGAAGCTGTAGGTTCAATCAAGACTAGAAACAAAGGAATCTGACATGGCTGTTTCAACCTCTGAGGGAAGCCCATACTTAGGTGGATGATCCCAAATATAGCAGGTGCTTGGACCCTTCTGCACATTTGAGTATACCAGCCCTGAAGGAATGAAGTAAATGGAATTTCCCCACTCATTACGAGGGTGTGGAGCATGGCCAATGAATGATAATAATAATAAATAAAAAACCTCTAAGAGACTGTACATTGATATAGACACAGAAAGTGACATAGAAAATCAATCAGAAAAAAAATTCTTGAAATCATAGAAATACAACTTATAGAAGACAAACTAATAATAAAGTTGTCACTTTCTGTCATAGAAAAAATAATTTCAAAAACAGTTAAGAAAAAGAAAACTAGAAATAATATATTACTCATAGATGAACATATTTCATGATATAAACGTAAGGGTCTACCCACACCAATTTTTAAATTCCTCTAAAGATGTGGTGAGAAGCACTGAACATTGTATACACTGGAGGAAATTAAGAACAATAATTCTATCAAAAACCAAAACATTTCACACACAAAAGTAATATCCATTAAAATAAATGATAGAATACTAGATACCAACAATTATATCATTACTTTTGATGCGGCAGAACCACCACAGGAAATAAAAATTGAATATACAGTTTCTAAAGTAGAAACATATATTCCAAACCCATTAAGATGCTTCAATTACCAAAGATATGGATATGGTAAGAATAAATGTATGAGAAAGTTGGGATGTGGAAAATGTGGTGGAAATCATATAAACATGCAGAGATCATGTGCCCAAATTAAAACAAATGATCTAATTGTTAAAAATAAATTATAGGGCAACTTTTAGAGACTGAAACCTGGAAAAAGAAAAAGATATATTAAAAATTAAACACACCAAATAAAAAAATCCCTACTCAGAAGCAAAGAAAAGCATCAGAACAAACTCTAATATGCCATCATATGCAAAAATTACCCAAGAAATATTGTTATACTTATAAAAATCTAATATCAAACAAATTACATAAAATACAAAAACTAACATTTTTCATTCAATAATTAAAAACTGTATTGAAAACATTAAAACCAATTGTAAACTTGGAAACAACCCATACCATTGAATCAAAACTGTCCACAATGCAAATCCAACACAAAATTCACTGACAACTTTTCAACAACACTCAAAATTTCTCCTTGAAAAATTCCATAAACAGAAACTGACAAAACAAAAACCAATCAAGCTGCAATACAAATCAAAATCATGAAACAGAAGAAATGAATTTAAAGCAAATAAATAAGATGACAACCCACATAAAGATAATGATAAAAACAATCAAGAACATACGAATACTCAATGAAGAACAAGTTCAGAAACAAAGAAAACAAACAGTATAAAAAGTATGGAAACAGATAACCAAAAATCAAAAATATAATTATTCTTAAGATCCATGTACTAAAATAAAATAAATACAATTCAAATGGACAACCAGAACAAGCATCATACAATGGAACTGTAGAGTTGTTGAACCAAATTATGAGAAAATCAAACAACTTATATATTACAATCCAAATATAGTCTGTTTGCAAGAGATATTTAAAAACAAACAAACTGACAACGTCTTCTTTAAAGGATATGAAACTTATCAGAAAATAAATGTACCAACAATAGAGAATAGGCCAAGTAGAGGTACTTCAGTATTGGTTAAAAATCAATACCTCATGAAAAACTACAACACAACTCTGCAGACTATGGCAGTAAAAGCTTCAATTCATTGAACAATAACAATCTGTTTAATTTATATTCTTCCAAAACAGACTAAGACTGAAAGAGAAAGGCTAATTGGCCAACATCCTATTCACTTTTTTCTTTTGGGATGCTTTAATGCATACAGTAAAATGTGGGGTTGTAGGAACCCCAATCAAACTGGTAAAATTATAGAATCTCTACTAGAATCATCTGATCTATATATTCTTAATAACCAAATGCACACATACCTACACCCAGGTACCAGATCACCATCAGTTATCAACCTAACCATATGTTCCACATCAATTTATGACCATAAAAGCCTCAAAAGAGTCTTTGAAGAGACAGACACCAACAAGATATACAGTTTCCTTTCAGAAATCGGTATCCATAACAAAAAAAAATTTTCCTTTTTATAACTTAACTCAATGCCATGATTAAACTCTGCTAAAGTACTTGCAAGAGCTTCTAAGGCCAAAATATCAGAATATCTATATATGTCAAAGTGTGATTATCAAGCTATCTGTTTGTCAAGGTATAAATATCAGCATATATATGTTTATATCAAAGTATGAATGTCAAGCTATGTATCTATTTATCAAGGTCTGGATATCTATTATTGGCATTAAATAACCTAACGAGTTTATTTAATGCCAATAACACAATGCCGTAAAACACAAACAACCAAACCAAACCAAAGTCGGGGGAAAGAAGAAATGAGTTCGCACCATTCTCAGGGTCATTAATGCAAAAGTGAATGCAACTGACCCAGCTAGAATTTAAATTCTGCTTCTCAAATGGCATAAATTGTTAAGTATTTAATTTTGTTTATTGAGAAGCATTGTACTGGTTAAGGAATGAGATACCTTTTTTTTTAATCCTGAAGATCCTTTACTCTGTAAAGATAAGCTAACAAGAGTTAGGTATTTCTTAAAATGTAAGGATTAACATGGTATTTTGATAAAGGAAACCATTGATCAGTAGAATCCATACACAACTATGGTGACATTTCCAAGATATGAAAAAAAGTCTCCAGCTAGTTAGTCTAATGGAATAGCACTCTGGTCAAAAGTTTTCTGTATTAAAGATGACAAGGCTGCCTGACCAACATTGATGATTGAGAGCCAATTGACCTTTTTTAAATTGAACTGCATTTGTCAAAGAAATAATAATAATAATAATAATAATGAGTATTCTCACCAAAGGAATGGGACTTCATTGCAATTAAGGAAGAGTTGCGTGCTTTAAAATCTCAAGGATAGTTAATCATTGTTGATGGTCTGCAACCCAAAATACCAGATTAGAATAATGAAGAAAAAAAGCCTGAAAATAGAATACATCTAAAAGAAGTTTGTATATGAGAATAATTAAAAATTTGTCATATTTTAATCAATGACACAAAAACTTTGAAGAGGTCAGTAGTGCATGGCGTTTATTGTTTACATTTAGAATAAACTATCAAACAAGATTTTGTCTTTTTGCTTACTCTATATAAAAAAGTAGAATATTTAACTGTGAGAAATTATTTAAAATAAAAATAGGAAAGAGTATGTATATATATATATTGAGTTGTGATAATGCTTAGTTTCAAGAGTGTTGTTTTTTTAAGGGGCTTACTGATAAAAAAGTATTTTAGCAAGTAAGTTTCTGCTGCAATGTGCTTGATATCAAGATAAAGAAGTTTGTCACTTAGCAGAGTCATGCTGACTTTGAAAACAATTAACCACCTGTAGAACCACTCACATACCAAAATATTAAATTACGGTAAGCTCCATGTAAATAAATTGGATTTAAGTACAGAGCACAACAGCAGATGAAATTAAGTCCTGATGAGTGAAAGACATCATAATGATGTCTTCATAAAACTTTAAAGTCAACATGACTCTGCTCAGTTAAAACTTCTCCATGTTATATATATATATATATATATATATATATATATATTAGAGGGGCTATCAAAAACACTTTCTTTGTTTTTGAGTTATTAAGTTTAAAGAAGTCTTCACATATGTTACCATTCATGGTTGTATGTAAAAATCATATCTGCCTGCTCACAATATTAATATCCTGGCATTTTTAAATGGAATGCTTCTTAGTTAACTCACTACTACAGACATTAAACTTTGGAAACAGACAATCCAAAAATGAACATGAATGACAAATGTATTCCAGTCTATATGGCAACGCAGTACCATCTACTGTAAACTTTTAAAGTTAATAACTCAAAAACAAAGGATTTGTAGGAATACGTTTATATGAACTTTTGTCCTTATTTTGGTTTGAGGAACCTGCTCCCAAATTTTGTACACACGCACATAGAGAGAGAGTGTGTATTAAAAATACTTTTACAAAATTTGGGAGCAACTTCCTCAAACCAAAAGAAGGACAAAAGTCCATATAAATATGTTTAATGTTTAAATAAGGAAAAATAAGCAGAATTTGCTGATGAATATGTTCTTTTAGATTAAACATTATAAGCTGCACAATATATAAAATGAAGTTTCAATTTACTTTCTAAATTTTGGTTTGATTTCATCCAAATAATAATGAAAATAGATTTTCGTATAACTTATGTGAATTGACATTTTGTTTAAAATCTCAAAATGTCATATGTACTAAATTGAACTTAGTGTATTTATCAATGATTTGTTATTTTTGTAAATTGAATCAGTTTTTATTTAAGATATTCAGAATTCATCTCTTCTCTTCCTTAGCTATGATTTACATAATAAGCAGTGTAGACTGGGCTCTCTAGTTTTGTGTAGAAGCCATTCTGATAGAAAAACAATTCTAAATTTAAGATAAATATTCTGAAATAATCTAAAATAATTTAAAAGCCATCTTTGTTTTAAGTTAACAGTTTCTTCTCTCACACTTCTCACTCGTAGACCTCTTTTGGCTTCTTGCTTTCCAGTTAATTTTGATTTTCAAAAAATGTAAATGTAAAATCAATCGTTATCTTCTGCCTTCTTGATGCTGTTCTTTTATTATTCTCTCTCCATAATGTTTTTTCTTTTTCTCTAGCACTCTAACCTTGTGTCTTAGTGACTTTATAACCTTACTTGGGGTGAATTTATTAATAAAAAACTACTTATTTAAATTAGAATGTTTAACAAATTTTTGTTTTAGTGATGCTGTGAGATATGCATGCAAAGAATTATGGTATATTTTGTCTTTTTTTTTTAGTTTTTAAAAAGTGTTTTCATTGTTTTTTTTTAAATAACCTTTTTTTTCTTTCCAGGAAAACCTGTTGATTGGTGGTCTATGGGAATTATCCTTTTTGAATTTTTAACTGGATATGTCCCATTTTTTGGAAAAACACCAGAAATACTTTTTTCTCAAGTCATCAATGGTGAGACATTTTTAAGTGATACTTCATATTTGTTCAGTTAAACATTATTTATAAAATAATCTTCATAATTTCTTAGTGAATTATTTTTGACTTCACTATCTTCTAAAATTTTTCAATAATATTTTATTTGTTTTAGAAGAATATTTGTATTTCTTGCTTGAATAATGTTTTGATTACTTACGTTTTTTTAAAATCCAATCAAGATTTATAAAATTCAAAATGCTTTCTTATTACAGAATTAGTTAGATGTATTTAAAATTAAAAAATATATATATTCACTTAATTAAGGTTTAAAATTTTAGTATATGAATTGCGAAATATTTTTATTTTGTGAGTAATTACCTTATTTTAACAAGACGACTTATACTTGTCCACCTGAAACCTCTCGACATACAAATTTGATTGGCTTGCAAAAAACACACTGGTTTACCTTTGGTTAGAAAAGATATGAAAACTGCATATGCCTTTGCATATTTCTATGTCAATTGATTTTAAGATAGATATACATTTTTTAAATATAACATTGTGCTTCAACTCCTAGTAATTTTTTTCATATATTGTCAGTGTCATTTGAAGTAAAGAATGATTTAGTTAAAATAATTTAAACACATCTTGTCTCAATTATTAGCCAATAAAATCTATAAAGGTATTTTAAATAAAACAGTGTTAGTGTTTGTCATGATTGTAAGTGTGAAAAAGTATACTGGATTCATTTTTATTTTATTTTCTATTTTTTTTTTGCATGATCAATAAGAGTTCTAATAGTGTTCAAAATCATTTACACAGCCTTGTAGCATATGACTTATTTTTCCAGTCTACAGCCTCTTGCTACACTATTGCTATTTTGGTCCTGGGTATGATGGTAAACTGCATCTGGCAGCAAGGCCTCTGATTGGGAGGTTGTGAGGAGCATATAACCACCTCTTAATTGCTGTTGTTCCCAGGTCCACCCTGACCTGGAGTGGTAGCACCTGTTAGTGTCCCAGCTATGGGCAAATATTTAACCCCCAAACTGGGGTCAAAATACTATGAAAGTATAAAAATAGACTTTTATAAAAAAATATACATTTTTGAAGGAAAAATATTACCAACAATACATTTTTGAAGGGAAAAAGTATTACCAGCAATATATTTTTGAATAAAATAGTAGAAGACATCTTCAGTTTTGTAAAATAAAAAAAGATTTTCATCAAAATCTGACTAAATTATAACTTTCTCACTATAACCAAAAATTTAAAAAAAATACCTTAAAACCCTACCTTTTTGGCATTAAATAATCCACAGAGCTTGATATGTTGTTAAACAAAACTCAAACTAAAATCTATTGCTATTTCCATAGCAAATGTTCAGCTGAGCTCCACTCTTTCATTTCACTAGTTCAGATCTTTACAGATAGGACTTGCCATGCTACGTTCAAGGGATCAAATTACCCACATTTTCTCCACATTTCATTTGTAAAGATGAACTTCTACTGAGGTTTCTTCCTCCTTTCAAGATCTGCTACTTTGTAACAAACTCCTACATGGATGCTTCCCTTGAAGACTATAATCTTAACCTCTTCAAATTAAGAGTCAGTTGTTTTCTATCCTCCTTATACTCGTAATCTTCACTTTTTTTCTTCCTTGACTGGCCGAGTGGGTTAAAGTATTGATTAAAACATTAGCTCAATCTTTGGTTTTGGTAGGGCTAAAAAAAATTATATACTTCTTGCCATATCATGTTGAAACATCAGTTCTTGTATGATCACCAAAGCTAAGCAATATTGAGCCTAGTATGTATCTAGATGGGTGACTGCTTGTGAATAATAGGTTCTGTAGGCTTAGATGTACAAGTGGTGTATTGGAAAACAGCTTGGAATTGGAAATCAGAAATCTGAGTTCAAATTCCAGTCGGATTTGTTATGTTCATTCATATGCAAATACTCTTGAGAAAGATATGAATCCACCATTTCTTCTCCCAGTTATGAGTTAATTAGTAATACTTGTGTGACTAAATCATTATTATATATAAAAAATAATTCTTAGAATTTACAAATATTTTCTGGCTTTAAATAACCAGCAAAGAGTTGATATGCCATAGAAAATGAATGAATCCATTCACTTCCTTCTACCTTCTCTTCTGTTTATATTACACACCTCATTCAGTAAGCATCTATAATGAGTAGCTCTTGAAACTTGTATTGGGTAACTATTAGTAAAAAAAAAAAAACAAAGCAGTCTATTGTCATTATTTATTTCAATAAAATTTCTGTTTATTTTCTTACAGAACAATTTGAATGGCCACCAGAGAAAGAGTTAAAAGTCCAAGATGAAGCTAAAGATCTGATTACTCAACTTCTAAGAAGTAATCCTCAAGAAAGACTTGGTTCTGGTGGAGTTCATCAAGTTAAAGAACATATCTTTTTCTTGAGTGTAGACTGGGATGGCTTATTGCGACAAAAAGCAGAGTTTGTTCCACAACTTGACAGTGAAGAAGATACCAGCTATTTTGATAGTAAGTTACAGCTTTTATTTCATCCTTATTGTATTTTTATAAGCCTAAGAATTTGTAGAAGTACTAATACTTGCTATGCACATTTGCAACAAGAAACAGTATATATATTTCAAGTTAATATTTAATTTGATATTTTTCAGCACGAACTGACCGCTATAGCCATCCTGACTTGGAAACTGAGGATACGGAAGATGATGCTGAGGAGATAATGTTTCACAGTTTCTCTTCATGTTCTCCTCGTTATAATAAACTTAGTTTGAAATTGGAGGATTCTCAAGAGGTACATTCAAACATATATGCATGTATTTTATATTGTAAATATTTTTAATGATATATTATATTTGGAATAATTAACACTTGGGTCTGGATTATAAAAGTATAGTCTTCATTATAGTAACAGATATATTATTTATGAAAATTTGGAGAATACAAATTTGAGTTTCAAATAGATAGGCATTGAAACACTGGTCCTTATATGATCGCTGAAGTTAAGCAATGGTGACTGCTTGAAAATTGCAGGTACTGCAAGCTTAGACGTACAGGTAGTGTAATGGATAAGAGCTTAGAATTGGAAATCAAAAAGCCAAGTTCCAACTTGAGTTTGATCTATTATATTTATTTATGTGCAAATATCCTTGGGAAAGGTATGAATCTACCTCTTCTCCCTCCAACTGTGGGTTAAATAGTGGGATTTATCAGAAAATTATTATCTCTAAAAAAAATCTTACACTCTTAAAATATTTTCTGGCTTTAAGTAATCTACTAAAGGTTGATAAACCATAAAAAAAATCAATAAAAATAAATAGGTTCTAACAATAATTCTTTTTTTTTCTTATAGAAAGTATCCACTTAAGACAGTCTTATTCTAATTCCTGCTTTTTATTAAATATTCAAATGAAATGCCTTGTTGTAGAATGCTTGCAGCCTAAATTAAAGTATGAGAAGAAATTTTCTGAATATTTAAAAAAGAAAACAGTGTTTGTAAGAATTAGGATGATCCAAATTGATTTTTTTTTTAATGAATAATTGTCTTGGCTTATTTATTTGAACAATTTCTGTAATGTATGAAATGGAATGTATGCTTCTGGATATGAAATGTGTACTGTGGATGAATTTTATAACTCAGTAGCATTAGTTTGTTAGTAAAGTTAACTTTTTCTATAAAAATAAACATTGGAATCATATATTAATATACATTTAATAAAAATCTTACTCAGTTTAAAATACATTTTTCATAACATTTTCTTTTTTTTAATATTTAAGTTCAAGTAAATATATATTAAAAACTTTTATAATTAGGTTTTAGCATGTTAGCACAGAATTAAACAAAAAGCACTTTTAAATAATATTGCTTTTTGACTAATCATGTTAAAACTTGATTACGAAAATTCTTAAACTATATAAAATCCATCATTAAAAGATATTACATTTTCATTAATCTTGTGTTAAAATGCTCAATTGATTATGCAAATTGTTAAATATATATTTTCTATAATTTTTTTTTTACTGAAATAAGGTATTTGTTGTTTTATTATGCACGTTTGAAAATCATTTTATGTTTGTCATACTGAATTTTATTATTTAATTTCTGCAAATAATTTCATAATGATTTTAATCTGCATACAATTCAAGATGATAATAATCAAATGTTCAACTTCTACATAATCGAGTGTAATTTATAACTAGAAAATATAACAATTTTAGAAACTTACAACCAATTTCTGTTGTTTTTAATATTTACGTATTTATATTTGAACATCAACAGGAGCGTAAAGAGCGTAGGCGGCATTCTAGTTCAGATGAAATCCGGACCCGCTTGCTTGAGAAGCAAGTATTGGACAGGAAAGATTCGAACCAGTCTGAAAGTTCTGAGAGCTCCATGGAAGTTCAACGTGTCCTCCGTATCAACAACAGTGGAAGCAGTGGATGTACTGAAAATCTTTTGGATACATCTAGTTCAAGTAGCAGGTCAGAACTCACACTGAAGGAAGATGATGACATCTTTACTTCTTTAGATTGGTAGGTTAGGCTGTTGCTGCTGCTGCTGCTTCTCCCACACTCTACACATTTTCTATTTTTTTTTTTTGTGTGTGTGAAAGAGAGAGATAGTTGTGGATGCACATGTTTAGGTAGAAATCCCTTTTTAATTTATTTTTTGTTAAAAGACAGTGAAATGCAGAGCTAACAGCAGAAGAAGTTGAAAGTTTTATGAAAGAAAGTATGGCCATTGGCAGGGATTGAACCAACATTAAACTAGTTTTTTTTAGTCTTTATTGCCTTGCTTGGGGTAAAATTATTTAAAAAAAATAAGCTTTAAAGTTCTCAGGCCATGAGAGCCTTCCCAGCAAAACAAGGCTTAGCTGCTCTTTTAAAAAAATTCATCTTTCAATGACTAGGTCTATTGACATTTTTTGTACCTGAAATGTAAATAAAAATAATTTATTTAGAATTTGAAATTATTAAAAAGAATAGCTGTTTGCTCAAACATGTGTATCCACTAAATATAACATTTATACTAATAAGAAATATATATATATATATATATATATATATATATATATATATATATATATGTGTGTGTGTGTATGTATGTATGAAGTTGAATATATGGATTGAAACCCGACAACATGAATAGAATAAGTAAAGAACAAGTAGGAGGAAAAAAGTGTCTTTAATCTAACATGTTTCACTTTAATAATCTTCTGTGAAGAAGCTTGTTAAAGTGAGCCATGTTAGATTAAAGACACTTTTTTTTCTTACCTGTTCTTTACTTAACCCATCACTCAATAAATCCCGAGCCTAACTAATAAAACAACTTTTAGGCAAAATTTGACTTTATTCATCAAAATAGTTTCCTTCTTGGATGATATACTGATTCCAGTGCTTCTTTAACAATTTGATAGATACCTTTTTTGTAGAATGAATTGTCTTTGGCCTCAAAATATGCCTCAGTTTCTGATATCACTTTTTCATTGGCGCATTCTTTTGGCAGCCAGTAGTTGCTGGGGGCCTGATCTGGAGAATAGGGTGGATGTGGAAGCAATTTGAAGTACAATTCATGTAGTTTTGTCAATGTTGTGATCAACTTGTGACATGGTGCACTCCCTTGGTGAAAGATTGTTTTTTCTTCTTCATTTGTGGTCATATTTGGCGATTTCTTCCTTCAAATGCATCAATATTACTATATAATATTTGCTATTGATGGTTCTTCCTTTCTCAAGGTAATTGATAAACAAAATACCTTGTGCATCCCAAAATACGGAGGCCAAAATCTTGCCTGCTGATGTTTATGTCTTTGATTGCTTTGGATGGCTTTCACCTGCTGCTGTCCACCCAGCTGACTGCAGATTTGACTGCAGTGAAGTGGTGGATCCATGTTTTATCCATTGTCACATATTTATGCAAAATCTTCTTCTTGTTACGTTGAAACAGTTGCAAACAACACTCTGAATCATTGATGTGTTGTTGTTTTTGATCGACTGTGAGCAAATGTGACACCCACTTTGAACACCGCTTTTTCATTGACAAATGTTCATGCAAAATGGTGAATACACTGCCTTCTGATATGTTTAACTCCTCTGCTAACACAACTTCAATATATGATCAGCCAAAATGAGCTTGTAGATTTTTTTTAATGGTTTCCGGGACAACTGCTGATTTTGGGTAACCTGAGCATTCAGCATCATTTGTGCCTGTATGACTGCATTTAAAGTCAGCATACCACTTCTTAACCATTGTTTCTGATGGAGCAGAGTTTGCATAACACTTATCAAGCCATTGCTTTGCTTGAACAGTATTTTTTCCCCATCAGAAAGTGATGCTTTATCAACACACAAAATTAAGATTTTTCCATTGTTTTGAAAATTTGCAACAGTAGTTTCACTTAAATAACTGTAATTTGTAAACTAATAGTCTGATTAGGCCCAAATTTTGTCAAGTGCCATTTAAAGGTTAGTACTTCATGAAAAACATACGGATTTTTATCAGTGGCACCATCTATATGTCAGGCCCAGGGCTTATTGAGTGATGTGTTATTCTATATATATATATATATATATATAGTGTGTGTGTGTGATATTTAAAAGTGGACATTGAAGTCAACACCCAGAGGTGACAGTCTGTTTCATGCTAGACAATTACATTTAGTTTAAAACGAACTGTCAGCTCTGGGCGATTTCAATTGATTTCAATGTCCACATTTAGATTTATGTACACTCTATCACTGCTACTGAGCACTTTAATCCATAAATATAATATATCTTAAAACTATATTTTATCATATTTATATGTATATATATGTATATACATTTTTATCCTCACTGGTAACATGACAGTTTCATGCAAAATGGTGCTGAATAGTGAAGCTCTACTCAGGACCTGAAGATTGTATTGTGCATGAAGCTCTGAATCATATTACCAGTAAGAATGAAAATGTATATTTATTTATTGAGATATATTAATAGCTCCGTTATATTACATTGAGCACTATTTTTTAACACCAGCTCTTTGATTTTCTTTTGTAACCCTCAAAATACATATATTTTTAAAATTTTAAGTTATAAATTTTATTTTTACTTTCTAAACTAAATTTTTGTATAAGTTTTCCTTGTTTTAATACTTTTATTTAAATGGAATATCCTTTTTAAGTATTTAGTAATAATAACAAGCGATGTATAATATATATTTTCTTTTAAGTTTTAGTACTTCAGAAATGCAATCTCTTGAAATGTTTGTTTATGAAACAAATTTAAAATTAAAGATGATAAATAAACTTGTAGATAAATAATATTTTATCACTGAACAGTTGATTTTTTAAAATTTTGTTAGTCAATCATTTTCTGAACATTTAATAATGGTTCTATTGAATAGAAATAAAAATGATATGAATAAATATGTACAATCAACTTCATTTGTTTAATCAAGTGTTGATGATCTACAAGTTAAATTTTTTTATTAATTTCATTGATATAACTTCCATTTTATTCAGATCTTATTTTGCTTTTATACTTTGAAAATCCAATGCACTCTTTCATAACTAAATAAAGTGGCTAGTAAAAATGGACATATTTAAAAAAACAAAAAAAAAACAACTTGTATTAAAGAAATGAAGAGGAAGAAGAAAGAAAAAATATATGATAATTATAAAGAGGTAAATTGAAAAAGAACAATTTTTAGTTATTGTTTTTTATTTTTCAGAGTTCTATTTGGGAATAAAGTGTGCACAACAATTAAATAGAGGAAATTCCCAAAGACACTATTATATATATCATTTTTTTTCCTTCAGAGATCTCTATTCCTGAAAAAATTCCTGAAATCCTAAGTCAACATATATTACTATAAAAATGCTAAAAAATTAAAATAAAACTGTTAAATTCATAACGTCCTTTTACACACACACACACACACACAGTTATTTAAAAAGATGGGGCAGATTTTGAAAATTTAATAAAAACAAATGCTAAAATACAGAAAACACATTCAATACATTTTTGGATAGAAAAATGTTTAAAGTTAATTATTTTATAGTTACACTTTGTAAATTTCTTACGGTGTAGTCATTTTTAAGGGTTGACACAAATTATAACAATTTAAATTTGGACAAAATCTGAAAAAAAAAAATACAAAAAGAAGCATTTAAACAAAATTGAAAGAAAATTTGAATTTATTTTAATAATTTTGAACTTTTTCATATCCATTAATGTGTTTCTGTCTCTTAGCATTTGTTTTTGTTAAATTTTCAAAATTTGCTCTTTCTTTTAATAACCCTGTATGTGTGTGTGTGTGTATAT
The DNA here is from genome assembly GCA_037127315.1 of Ascarosepion bandense. Taxonomy (NCBI): domain Eukaryota; kingdom Metazoa; phylum Mollusca; class Cephalopoda; order Sepiida; family Sepiidae; genus Ascarosepion; species Ascarosepion bandense. Next base: position 44,399 of record JBBBDQ010001217.1, on the reverse strand, counting down.
ATATATATATATATATATATATATATATATCAAAGGCAAACAACATTCAATCCAAACAGACACTATGGCTTATATTTTGTTATATCTTTATTACATTATATTTTAATATGTCCATTTTTATTGCAATAATAGAATTTTGTACCTCTAGAAAAATATTGAAGTAACTAAATTTTTTTCTTTTTTAATGAAAATGTGGTTTGTTAGCACTATCGGCTTTTGCTACTTGCTTCCATACCTACCGAAATAGACATGCTTTGTTGTGTATATTTAATTTTAATTGTTAGAATTTGCAAAGCTTCTGTGTTTCAAATTGAGATTCTTTTTGTTTTATGGATTGCACGTATTTGTTCAGGATGTTTGGTTCTTAAACCATTTTTTTTTTGTCATAATGGCATGAAAATGTTGCTTCTTAGTGTGGCCTTCCCAATTATGTAATGCTTTGTGGAGTCAAAATTGTCATATTATTTTACTTAAATTTTTAAAATCAATGTAGTTTTAAGAAGATGAAAGGTAAGGACCCAATTCATTTTATAATTTCATTTTTATAAACTGGAAAGGGTTAATTTTGCTCCTTTTGTTTTTTATTAGCTGGGATTTTTTAGTAATAGAGAAACTTTGAAGTGAGTAATTGAGATTGTGATTATGGAAACTGTTGCTTATAACTTTATAAAAACTCACTTAACTGATACCTTTTCTAGACTGATGTCATATCCAGTTTATACAATTATAATTATTTGCAAATAATATTGCTAAGATTTATTATTAACATTATTCTTAAGAATAAAGGAATCTGCTTTGTAATTAGCAGTGAGTAAACTTGGATTTATCTCCCTTTGACTTCCCCCAAAACTTATTCTAAGTTAATGGCTGATTGAACTGAAGACTTTTATTCTTCAAAGAAGATTATCTTCATAGGATTTAATTAACATAAATCACTAAGATGTCCTATTTTTGCTGTGCAACATGTATATAGAAATTAGATCAGTATTTTGTAGTTGGTTGAGAAAAATTATTTTAGTGAATTATTCTTTTATAAGTGACATATTTCCATTGTACAATTATGTCATAACTTCAACCAGAATGCTGGAACTCTTTAAAAATAAATAAAAATGTGAACTTTGATATTTGCAATAAGACAGTGTATCTTGTTGATGATTTTTATATAATTGGATATCATTGATTGGTTGGATTTATTTGTTCCAAATATTTTGGTAGTATCTATTTTAATTCATTTTGTGAGTGACTGAAACCCCTTTTTCACTTTTGTAATTCTTGCCTCATTATCATAGGGAAGTAATTGAATAGTTTGCAGTTTGGTATTGCCATCTGTTTTAAGCAATCTTTCTTTGACTTCTTGGAAGAACTACCAGTCAGAAGATCAGAAATTCTTGTCAATTTCTCATACATCTATGAATGTTCCCACCAACAATGTTATTAAGCAATCATAAAGCATTTACTTCCAAAAAGATTTTAAAATTTCAAAACAGTCATTAACTTCCATTAAGTTGATGAATCAGATATTTTTTGGTTAAGATATGTTCATGCTTTTTTAATCACTGTTATTTGATATAAATAAACAGGTTTACTTTATTGCATATATATTTTATTTTTACTAATGTTCAACTAATACAAAGCCCAAGAGCTACTCAAGGTAGAAAAGTACTGTGTAGAGTTATATTATCATAAAAAAGGACAAGCTTCAGGAGTATAGATCTGAGGCAGACTTTAGAAGGAACTGGAAACCCAATCCTAACAGGATACAAGGGATAAACCTCTACTCTTGTTCAAAAGAGCAAGAAAGAGTGCAAACTAGATGTTAGGCGACCATATCTATTATATTATAATGTTTGAAATCATTTTTACAAGTTTTTGTATTTATTATCTCTCATAATCTGTATCTCTGGTATGTTAACTTTCAAAATTAATCTAATTTAAATATTTGTTACTATCTGTTATGGATATCTATCATTATATTTCAACTAGACATAGTTAAATATGTTCCATTGTATTTTCAGTAAGTTCTGCTCCAATAAAATGTGTAATTTTGTAATCACTTATTTATAGTTATCCAATAATCACCTAAAATCTTTATAATTCTATTAGATTGCTAAAATATTTGTCTATACTTCTGCAATGAGATGGTATTTACACTATTTACATTGTCCACATCTTTGCTGCTATGTTTACAACATTTCGGCCATTGTACACTCTGGCCTTCTTCAGGTGCTTGGAATTTCGAACTGAAACCCTTATTATAATCACTGGGGTATATCATTCTTATTCTATGTGCGATACCACTTCTGGTAGTCTTGAGTTACTTTCCTTTAACTTAACTGATATACCCCAGTGATCGTAATAAAGGGTTTGGTTTGGTTCAAAATTCCTAGCACCTGAAGATGGCCAGAGTGCACAACAGCCAAAATATTGTAAACATGGCAGCAAAGATGAGGACAATAGTCCGAATAATGTAAATAGTGTAGATTGCTAAAAATGTATAATTTTGAGTGGCTAGTGTTTTTTGTAAAATTTACATGCCTACTTATTCATTTCATTATGATAAATTAAGTTCATAATCTTCTTTCTTCAGTGAAAATCAGTGTCAAATAACTGAGACAGATAGTGGCAGCTGTTCTGGGACTGGGACCAAGTCTTCCTTGTCAACCTGCACGCCTCCATCTCAGCAGCTACCAAAATTTTCTATTTCAACAGCAATTGATTCTGATATCCCGCCATCAAAAGGTAAGTGTATTTATACCTATACTTAGAAGTAAAGTATTTAAAAATTAAAGAAATGTGATTATTTTAAAGAAAATATCTTTTTAATTTTTATTTTATTTTATAATCATTTAACCTCCAAGCAAGGCAGGACTGTCACAGGTGTGCAGGGGGTTACAATAAGAGAAAAAAAAATGTACAGGAGATGTCGAAGAAACAATAAAAGAAGAATGGGAGTCAAAGAGATAGAAGATGGCAATTGACATTGTATTTAAACTTTTGGAGATTATAGCTAAGGGAATTCCACTAATGGAAAGTGAGAAAAGAAAGTATTACAGTAGAATAAGCAGTTACATTTTACTATTGAAATATCTTTATGGCTTTAATTATATATATTTTAGGATAGAGTATATTTAATTTGAAATTTAATACAAAAATACAATTATTTTGTATTTTTTACCTGTATGGTACGGAATTAAAAAATAAATAAATAAATTAAAAAAAATTATTGTATGGAACTGGATGAACTTGTTTGTTTGCCTTAAATTCTTTTAAACAGCATTCCTTTTTGCACTATTTAAATTATTTGAACTGTTGTCCTCATCTTTATTGCCATATTCATGATATTTCAGCCATTGTATGCTCCAGCCTTCTTCAGATGATATTTCTTGGAATTTCGAACTGAACCCTTTATTTAGTCTATTAGAGGTTGGGTAGATTGTTTTAGTTCCAAGTGCCATGTCTTTGGATATCTCAGTTTCACTTAATTCCTCTTGATAAATAAACTCTGTCAGTTTTCTTTCCTCTGCTGTAGCCAGGTATTGAACTCACAACTCTTTGGATCAATCAACCAATACTTTTATCCACTAGTCACTCCTTTTACTTTTAGGAAACAACTAAGGTATGGCCAAAAAATTGCGTGTTCTCACTTTGTTTTTGTTGCCTCAGTAAATAAATATTCTGATCTCTGTTTATGATGCAGAACTTAAAAAAAAAATTGTAAACAGTTATTTGATTAAAAGAACCTTTTAAATTATATACTGTACAAGATTGATGAATATCTTTTGAAGAACTCAAGGGAAATAACTTAGTTCATTACATTTTTAATCAGGATGGCTCATTTTAATTAGGGTGGCTCATTTTACCGATTGATTTTTTAAGAAATAAATATACTTTTAGAAGTTCCTTTGAATAATAAAAGAACATATTTCTTGAATGCCATATATTCTCAATAAAATTTAATATTTTCTGTCTGAATTTCTGGGATGAGGAATTATCATTATTTACACTATTTATATATGAACTCCAAGTTCTCCTGACAGAATTGTCCTATGGGATAATAGCCTAGTACAGTAATTCTCAGCTGCTGTGTAATCCTTACATGTGCTGCAAAATATTGTCACAAAGTGGCAAAAGACCGACACAAGTTTTACACCAAATAGAAACATTGAAATAAAGTAAATTCATATTTGTGTGTATTTTTTTTAAATGGCTGTATTTCATAACATTTAAATGTATAACCTTCAAAAATTTTGCTCAGTGTGCCATGATATTTTCATTTGCTGCTAGTTGTGCCATTTCTTATAAAGGTTGAGAAGCATTGGCCTAGTGGATTAAAGCATTGGTTTGTAAATTTGGCAACATCATAATTGTGAGTTCAGCCTCTGTTCTGGGCAGTGTGTTGTTTAGCTGGAAGGCACAATGGCTGAAACATTGTGATGACAGCAACAAAGATGAGGACAGTAGTCCATTTGTGAATAGTTTAAATAAAATCTAATATATTTGTAAGACCTGAATTTTGTCTATTCATAAAATTTTTTATTATTTTGAATTGATATGATTGAGAGTTTGTTTAGTTTCTAAGACATTCAGGAAGATCACACCTTTCCCAAAAGAATATGCACCTGCTAATTGAATTTTCTCTTTGATGGGATATTTACACATTACTGCTCCATTGACTGTCATTTTGATTCTTGTTTGTAATGGTAACGTCGCATCTTATCAGTAGTGATGTCATAATCCAAGTAACTGACACTTTCATAGTCAAAGTGATTCAACAAGTCCTGATAGTCTTGTATTTTCTTGTTTTGTTTGTTTTACTAATGTTCACTTAATATACTTAATATAAGGCTCAAGTGCTACTCACGGTAGGGTGATATCGTGTGGAATTGTATTAGCTTAGGAAAGAAAGAGCGTTAGGAGTACAGAGCTGAAGCAGACTTTAGAAGAAATCAGAAACCCAATTTTGAACAGAAAACAAAGGATAAACCTCTACTTCTGTTCAAAACTTATCTATTTTTTAGTGGTGGAGAGAAGAAATCAAATGAAATAAATAGTGAATAAGATTTCAGAGTTCTGGCACAAACATTTTTAAAATATAGAGCTGAAGCAGACTTTAGAAGAGGCCGGAAACAAAAGATAAACTTCTACTCCTGTCCAAAAGACTGGGGAAGAGTGTGAACTGGATGATAAGCAAACATATCTACTCCTCTTTTTGTTCTTATGGAATATGGGAACCAACTGGCACAAACTTTCTGATATCTCCATATTGCCATACATGGAAACTAACATTCTTATCTGGACATGGTTTACTGGCTCTAATGCTCTGATTCCCATAATTAGCTGATTGAAGTGCTCTTTATTTTGTGGGTTGACTGCTGTACATAATTGCCCATAGTATGACTTGCTATTTGAACTACTGAAACACATTAACTACTGTTTAACTGTGTTCACATTCACTGATTGCTCTTTGAAAATATTCAGTAACTGCTGATGATTGTCAATGGTTGAATTTTTTTCTCTGCTTTATGTGCACTTTCATGTTTTTTGACAGTTACATTTGGTTATTGGTAGGAAAATTCATCCCCGACTGCTAATATCACCAGCATTCACCTTTGATGTCATTACTTTTGGAGCAATCTTCATCTAATTATTGTGAGCCTTCCGGGCATTGCTTATCTGGAATAATTTTTTCTACTGATTATATTTTCATTTTCTTATTTTTTTACCAGTTCTTGGAAGTTGGATATTTAATAGAATTGAATCTATTTGTTATGATTTATATTTTTGTTTTAATCCCTTTTTGTAATTTGATTGTTTTAAGCCTATTGTATTTTTTCTCATGTTTTTTCTTTACTACTTTGGGGGATTGCCATAATTTCTTTTTTACCACTTAGACTTCCAATACTTCAAAACTCTATAAACCTTTTAAAAAAGTAATTGAAATTGTATTGCTTAATACTTATATTATTATTTCTTTTTTCAGTGATAGGCATTTGTTTTTTGTTTTGCATTGAAAACAAATATTTAAACATAAATAAATGTAGTGTTAATTATCTAACTAATGAGTATTTAAGATATAAAAAAAGACAAAGAAGCTATACGTATGCTTTGTTGGAAAAACAAGTTTGCTAATGCATATTTAGAAGAACATTGTTGATATCTTCAAAGATATTAATTTGCTTAACTGTTTTTAGAGTAAAGCTTTCTGGTGCTCATAGGCAAATAGAAACTTTTCTGCCTTATTTGGCAATCTATCTTAAAAGGGTGACTCGATAAAACCACCCAGCCCCAATAACTTTGTCCACTTGTGGGCTTGTAAAGCCACCCAGACTGAAATTCTTAAGTTATGTGAGTTTCTCAGTCTAGAAATGACGTTTACTTTTTGTCTGTGCTTCTTCAGTATAATTGGTAAAAAAGGAATCCAACTTGTTATTCATTGATTTTTTTTTGATTATTTAAAATGCTGACATTTAACTTGAATCATTAATGATCAGACTGTATGTTGTCATCATAAGTTGTGTACTCTGTGTTGTTGCAGATTGTGCATCAACATAAGATATTCTTATGTTAATTTTTTGAGTCTACTCTTCCATGCTGGCTTAAGTCATGTTGGAAGAGAGCACTCGGAGGAAGATTTTCCTGCAGTGGCTTGCCAGTTCTTTCTGCAGCAGCCTGGTTGCCAACCAAGGCTATAAAACACAGTCTGTCCTGCTAGTAATCCTCTCCAAGCAGTTTTTAAATTCAAAGTTACCTTCTCTTTGACTGATTACCACCCAAAGCTGTAGAACTCAGTCTGTTCTGCTATTTTCCCATAACTGGGAGGAGAAGTGTATGTTGTCATAATGAAATCTTATTAACCACAAATATCCAGGACTTTAGTTTTTCTATTGAGTTTTGTAAAATTCTTTGAAAAATCTAACAAAACTCGTTCAACTTGGGATTAAGTTTATCTATGCTTATATACTTTTGCAAATATTGGTAAATTTGAAAAGAAAAATTGCTTGTATTTAGTTTTGATAATCATTTTACCCCAAGCAAGGTGTTATTGGGGAGGTGGGGGCTACATAAGAAGAGAGCGAAGAGAAAGAGGAACAGGTTACAAGGGGTGTCGAAGAATGGGTGAGAGAAGGATGGGAATACCGGTGTGACAAGAATTACATGAGAGTAAAATGAAAAGGGAGAAAAATAAGATACAGGGGTGTCAGGGAAAGGATAAGAGAAGGATGGGAGTCAAGGAGATAAGGGATGGCAATTGACATTGTATTTAAACTCTTGGAGATTGTAGATATACGGAAAGGAATTTCACAGGCAGGAAGTGCGAGAGAAGAAGCTGATAGAGTAGAAGTGATGGCTGCATTTGACTGTTATGACTGTAAAAGGGTGGGGCCTGGTTGCCAGTCTAGTATCTTGAGTAAATTTGTGTAGAGAGGGCATCAAGGAGCTAAGCTTGTCAGAACAGAAGCCATGAAAACATTTGTAGAAGAGATGGAGGGAAGCCACATCTCATTGGTAAGAAAGTGTTTTGTTGAGCTGTCAGGTTGGGATCAGTCACATTATAGATTTGCCTTTGGATTTTGAGAACCCCAAGATGAATAATAAGGGCACCCGACCAGATATGACAATAATATTCAATGCACGAGCAGATGGTAGATTTGTCTATGTGCAAGATGGATTCTGACAAGAAAAACCTCCTGGCTCGACACAGTGACCTGACCATCCTAGTAGTAGATTTAGCTATTGATTCAATGTAGTCGTTCCACTTGAGGTCTGCTGAGGGAGTGAAGCTGAGGAGGCACAATGTATTGCTTTCAGGGAGATAAACATGATCCATGCTGATGGAGGTTAGGAGAGATTGTCTATGGTGGTTAAAAGATAGCAGCTTTGTTTTGGAAGCATTAAAATTTATGAGCTATTTCTTACTCCAGTCCACTACAGATTGAAAGTCCCTTTCAAGATCAGCAGTAAGGTTAGCTTTGTCAGACTTGGCAGATTTCTTATTCAGGCAGGAGTAAATGGTGGTGTTGACAGCATAGATGCCTACTTGGGATTTGATTGCATCAGGGAGATAGTTGATGAAGATCAGAAAAGTGTAGGGCCTAGGATAGAGCTTTGAGGGACACTTGTTTGTATGATAGGATCTGGAAGCATGCCTATTCAATACAATCTTCATTATGCGATTTGACTAGAACAATTAGATTAAATCAAATAAGAATCTAGTTATACAATAGCTCTGTAGCTTCTTTCTTTGGAGTTGTCAAATTATTAAAGGTGATTTTAATTTTGTTTTTCAATTATCCATGTTATATTCAGATTAAAATTATGTTAACTGGCATTTCTCCAAACTGAAACGCATTTGTCTATTTTTCTCTAGTATACTAACAGTTGTCTGATTTAATATTTGCCCACGTGTGTCTTTCTACTTTTTTCTTTTGTTTTTTTAGAACTGTCTCCAGTTGATGAAAATGAAAACAAAGAAAGTACTACCTGCGCTCCTCAAACAACGGCCGTTACAACTTTGACAAAATCTACTACAGTAGCACCGTCTCTGCCTACTTCATCAATTCCTGCTTCCAAAACCACTGTAGGAGGAACTGGAGGAGAAGTGCCAAGTACAACGTCTGCAGTAGCAACCACCTCATCAGTACTGCCAGCAGCTGTGCTACCGTCCTCAATAACTGAGAAATCCAGAATAATGTCTGGCAGTGAGGATGTGGTCAAGTTGCAGAAATCTGCCTCCGCTAGTGCTCTTACACTTCTTGTTCACCCTTCAGGTAAGACAGTTCTGAAGAAATATCATTTTACATTTTATCTTTACCAAGAAGAAAATATTTTAAATATTTTTTATATACACTTATAATTTTCAGGTGTTTTACTTTGTTTTAGCTAACTCTTTTTTAACACTAAGGTGTGACCTCTTGAAATAAAATATGTTATCCTGTATATTAGCGATAAGAAGATAATTTTTTTATAATCATTTCTGGTCGTAACTACTTTTCTGTTGCTGTACTTTCTATTAGAGCTAGTTAACATTTCTGCTACTTATACACTGTTACGAAACTTAAGCTATCTGCTGTTGACCTATATTTATGTTTTCAGGATGTACTTATACTTGTTATAATCTAACTAGCACTTAATACCAAACTAGTGTAAACATATAATAGCATATAATACAACTTATGGTATATTTTTATTATATTTTGTTGGAGGTATCATTTAGTCTGTACTGCAGAGGATTTAATGGAAAGCAAAATAGCAGCTCTCATAAGAGATCACCATCATTATTTTTATAGTAATTTATATCCAGTAAATGACAATTTCCTATTTTTCCTAAAACGATCTGGTACAGCTAAGCAACAATGCTAGAACAATGCAGAAGTGAAAGTGTTAAATGCTACTTTAATGTCTGTGATGAATTTAACTTTCTGCTTTATACAAAATAGTTAACTACAAAATAAATCTTTCTGAAAATAAGTTTAAAAATAATTCTTGTAGCAGTTCAGTTTTTATTTTTCATATTAAATAACAAAATCGTTTTGATATACTACTTCAGCTAATGCAGTGCTATTGAATATAATTATTGTCATTGTTTCGTTTCTGTTCATACAGATTTTCATGCAGTGTGTCATATCTTTTCTTTTCATAGTTAAAATGTAAACTTCTAGAAAAGTTTATTCTAAAATCTAAGGAAATATTTTGGTTTTTGTTATAAAAATCCTACATTTATTAAAATCAGTCATTGATAACTAAGATATTGTGTGTAATTTTCCTCTATGGATTATTGTTATACACCAAAGAAGTCAATTTAAATATATTGAGATGTTAATGTTTCTAAAGATTAATTTCAGGTTATTGCAATTTATGATTTGATAGCTACACTATCAGATTTTATTATGCAAGTTACAGTTTTTATAATAAAATTGCTATTAGTGATGCTGGGAAAATGTTCAGGATAGGTGCATATGTATGTGATAAATACATTGTATATATTTCAGTTTATATTCATGATTAAAAATATTAGTAACTTGTTTTGGGTCTATCAGAATTTATTATGCAAATTAAGTGTATCGATTGATGTGTTTTTTATGGCTTATCAACCCTTTGTAGGTTATTTAATGCCAGAAAATAATTTTAGATTGTGAGAATGTTTTTTGGAGATGATAATGGTTTACTGATACAAATCCTAATAATTAACTTGTAACTAAGTGGAGAAAAGTTGGATTCATGCCGCCATTCTCGAGGGCATTTATATTAAGTGACTATAATGAATCTAACTGAAATTGGAACTCAGCTCTCAATGATTACCAATTTCAAGCCACTATTCATTTCACCACCTACACATCCAAGCTTACAGCATCTGGTATTTCCTAGTGGTCACCCATCTAAGTATTGACCCAGCTGAACATTGCTTGACTGGTGATTTTATGAAAACCAGTGTTTTAATGTGGTATAATCATAGGCCTACAAACTAAATGTAATATAATTTTTTATTTATAAATAAATCCAAGATAAATAACCTATAGAAACATATTTGATTAATGTACTATTCTTTATATTTGAATAAATCTTTATTTTACATATTAACTAAGTCTTTTTGACATTCTAAAAACTCCATCAATCACATGCCATCATCAATTCACACATTGATTTTTAACTTTTATTCTTTCTGGTTTCTTTGCCTTCCTCCCCACCTTTTTTATTTGGCAAGGTGGGTAATCATCAGCTTGACAGAATATTAAGGAGCTCTAAGCTTTGCTCAAAAAACATCTTGTTCAAAGTTTTACAGTAATTTTATTGCCTACTATGCTAGTTCAAAAGATTACTCCAACTACCCCTCCTGTTGTTTTCTAAGTCATGTTGCTTGAGCATTACCCTGAAGAAGAAAACTTTTAGCCAGCCAATTGGCCCATCTAATGTATCTATCTTTCTTTCTTTTTCTCTCTCTCTCTATATATATTTTGTGTGAAGGAACAAAATTTCTGTTACAGAATAAAACCTTACATCATTTTAAGTTATTGCAAATATTTAAAAAAAAAAAAACTTAATTTGAAATTCTCATTATATATTTATAAATATATGCGGATTCATTAAAACCAGTTTTATTGCATAATAAAATCTGACACATGCTTCTTACAAATCTTGTTTAAAATAAAGAAATTGTTAAAATTAGTCAAAGTGCCTCATGGGCATAGATTGCCTCTGTCTGTGTTCTGGATATAAATCAGTATGATTTCAACAGAGGGCTGCAAGAATTTTGAAGTGACAGTATGCCCCCAACACCCAGGTTAGCAACTGACTAAGACCATTTGAGGAGTGATGCTGAGCCAATGTGCAACATGCATTTCTGTGATTTCATTCCTCCCACTCCCTTTTAGAATCCAAGCTGTAACCATTCTCTCGTAATAAAATGAATAAGAAAATGAAATGGTCCTTTTTGTTGATACCTTTTATGTAGTAGTGAGGGGACCCAGAGATGACACAGAATGCAACAAGCAGCAAGGGAAACAAATCTTGACTTTATAACTTAAACAATATTTTTATATTACAGTGCTGGCAAGAAAGCAATCTTTGTGAATTTAATATTTGAGAGATGATTTCTATTGGAGAACACTCTCTTTTATAGGTTTTTCCTAAGTTTTGTGTAATCATTTTTTATTGCAATGTATGGGTTGTAAGTGAGTATTTTTTGCTCATAAATTCACATGAAAAAAAAAATGTAAAAGGTATAACATGTATTCTAAAAAGAGTGATTTTTGACAGTTGAACAATAGATTGAAAGAAAAGTTATCTTATATCAAGTATTGAATAATATACAATCGATTTTCACAATAAAATTAATTTTTGACGGCTTTTATTTCTAAATTTCTTGCTAAATGCATTTCTTGGAAAGATTGATGGCTAAATGATCATAAGTATTCTTTGTAAGTCAGAGAGGAATTCTTAAAAAAATAAAACAATTACAGATTAAAAGAATTACGTCGACCATATCAATAAGCAGAAAGTATCTCAGTCTTAATTTCTTTTTCAAATGTTAAATCTCAATATCAAAACTGATTATAATATTCTTACAGGTAATCTTTGTTATAACATTATTCAATAATTCTACCAATTGCTAATTAAATATTATCTTATAAAAGATAACTTCTAAATCTATTTCCAGAAAAAGTTTATAATTTTTAAAAATTTTAATGAATCCAAATGCAGTTCTCATGTTCAGTTGTGGTTATTACTGAGGCATTGTTTTGGCAAAACTTCTTGAGACATGGACAGACATTTTCTTGCCAAGTATGTGTCAAAAGAAATGGATTATTGTGGTACTGTTACAGATAACTATAATGAAGGTGAAAGAAGGAATATGTTAGAACACAAAGTACATCAATCCTTGTTGTGTATGGATATGTGTATAGCAGCAGGCCATTCCAAGTATCCATGTTAACCCATGTCCATTGATGAAAACATCTTCAATGTGAACATTGGTGTCAGAATTGAAATTTGTATCACTAGAATAAGAAGGTTGCTTGGTCTATTGAGTCATCTTCTGATGAATAAGGTGGATATCAAATTGTGGGTATGCATCACTATCCTAAAGAAGTGCACTAGGTCCTGTTATTCTTGTGAAAAGTAACATTATCATGTACCACCTTCCTCAACATTTTTGAAGAAGAGGTACACCACTTCATATCAACAATTTGTTAATGGAAGCGGCATTTTTCTGCAGGACAATGCTTTCTGCCACATTGCACAAATTGTACAGGAATGGTTTCAGAAACATGAAAAAACTTTAGTGTCTCCAAGTCTGCTCTCCTGAGCCTCTACTTCATAGCATACAGCATTTAAGGAACCTGCTGTTGACATCCCGGCACTAGATCTCAGAGAATACCTTTTGCTGTCTTGTAGAATCCGTTCTTGACTTCATTAGGTAAAAACTGTTTTGCAGTCACATGAAAGATCAGCACCATATTAGGCAGTTGATCACAATCTTTTGAATCATATCTATCTAAACACACGTACACACATACACACCATAATAGCTTGTTTCTTAGTTCTCTAGGTGTCAAGCAAATCTCTGTTGTAGATGCCTGCTCAGGCACATTTTTTTCTTCTTTAATACTCACAGAGTTAACATGAAACAGCAAACAGTTTCAGTTTCTGGGAGAGAAAGTGGGATCAACAGTTGAACAAGGCCAGTATATTCAAGCCTTTGAGCATGATGATTTGTGACTTCATGCTAGCACAACCATTGATGGCTACTGAACAGTTTTATCACTCAATTTCACTCACAATTTCACTCACAAGTGCCTGGAAACTATAATATGGTTTCCAGGCCCTTCTCAAATATGCTGCATGCAGTGATTGTCTCTCCAGACCAGTATTATCAAAATACTTTATCTTTGTCATCTCAACCACAATCAAAAAGCAATGGTCAATCCATTCAATTACCCATGTTTGAAATAGACACCCCATTTTTTAAATTTAAATGATGTATATTACAATTACTGGCTGGTGCGTGAACTCATGTGCTCTCTGGTAGGGTTCTTGCGTCTCCTTAGGAGAAACCATTATTTGATTTATCATGCTTTAGGCAGCTCAACCACAGAGAGCCTCCCAACCTAGCAAGGTTCGGTTTCTCTTTTAAATGAATACACACATCCTTGTTCAGATTTTCTCAAAAGCCTGTATGTGCTCAATTTTGTATCCAAAAAATAAACAAAGTAATTTCTAAATTATTAGTGGATGTATTTTTAATCTGACATTTTTATTACTTCAAAATGTCTATTTTAAACACTGGTATCCACTAAAAACAAAGTTTGAAGTAATAAAATTATCAGATTAAAAATAAATGCAGCAAAATATAATGCTCTTTTTCATTTATTCATTTTTATTGAACAAAAGCAAATTACCATATAAGAAAACTTATAAGCATTGTCACATCAAAATGACATGATTAGCAAACTATTTAACATGTTCAAAATGCTCCCTTTCATGTTCAGTACAATGATGAACCCTATCAGCAACATTTTTACAAATCATTTGACACATTTCTATATTTCAGAAAATTTATCAGAAATTGCTTGTTTTAATTCAGCAATTGTTTTCAGTTTGAGCCTGTTAACAAGATTTGGTGATCTTGATGGCCACTTAGTTACTCCACATTGTCCCATCTACCTCAGCTCAAAAAACAAATAAGAAAGAGACTTTATATTTGCTGCACTAATGTTATCTCTTCTGCACCCCAAAAAGGGCATTACTTTTGCTGCACTCTGTATATAAGTAAAAGTAAAATTTTTGTGACTCTATGAGTTTGATGCATTGTTATATTCCTGATCTGTGATGGGGAAAAATGTCTTATATATTTTCGTATGCATACATCCATAAACAGAAAGGGTTTGTTTTTCTTTTTAAAGAAATGTTGAGCCTCAACTTTATTTTATTCCTGAAATAATTAGATAATTGTCTCTCCCTCCCCTCACCTCTGTCTACAAATCTTTTATTGAAATTTCAGAATAATATTTGCTTAGGAACATTTGTAAGTAAGATTTAATGGAACTATTTGTTTTTTCTGGCCCCACTTTAAAAATGATACTGAATTGAAATTAGAGATTTTATAAAGCCTTCAAGTTAGATTTTATTTTATCTTTCAATCATATTTTTGACCCATGTATCAGTCATTTGTTCATGAATTAAAAAATGTTTTGCCAATAGAATTTCAAAGAAAACTAAACTGTTATGTAATATCAGTTTTATATAACTGAATTCTGGACATTCACTTCAAAAATGAAGAAGAGACTTCAAGCACCAGAAATGTGGTTCTACAGAAGGATGCAGAGAATACCATGAACCAAACATGTGAGCAATGACAAAATTTTAGAGAAAAAGGACACTTATATTTAACATCGGGAGGCAGTTGAAATTTCTAGGGCACATAATGAGGAAAGAAGGTTTAGAAAATTTGATACTCTCAGAACATATTGAAGGCAAGAGAGGAAAACAATGCATAGTCCACTTATCAATCTTGAGTAAATGGCTAGCAGAGCAAGGTTTAGGAGAGATAACAAAAAGAGCTACAAAGGACAGAAAATTGTGGAGAGCCATAATTGCCAATGGCCTGAATGTGTTGGCACATAGACGAAGACTTAAAACTTTAAAAAAATTGTCATTAAGAAAACAAATCGACACTTATCTCTTTAGACAAGTTAATGTTTCCAAAATAAAACTGTGATTGACCAATCTTAAACTTCAGTATATTTTTATATGAGCAAAATATCTAGTGAGTTTTATCCTATTATCTTTACTGATTTAAAATATTAAAAATAACTTGAGAACGTCAGATTTTATTATGCAAAAAAAATAAGTGTATAACAATTTCATTTTTTAAATCATGATTTATAGATCATGGAATCATATATTTGACCAGCACAATATTGCAGAAACCTGGATAAATTATGTTACATGTTAATATGAGCTCATTGACATTTTATAACCTGTGTGTTGTAGTGCAGTTAATGGGTTAAATAATAGGACAGACTGGGTTCTATAGCCTTGGCTGGCAACCAGTCTACCGCAGAAAGCAATGGTAACCTACTGCGGGATAATTTTCTGTCCAGTCAGTCATATCTCTTTTGAGACATGATAGCCAAAAGCGTGTATCACGTATGATACTTAACTGACTGACTGATCTGTATTTCATACATTTTTACTGTTTTGTTTTTTATGTGAGTTAGTTTGTATTACTTCTCAGAGATCTTTGCTTGAATATTGTTTCCCATTTTCATATATATATATCTTTTAATGATAGACCATAAGTTGTCTTGGATTAATATTGAAAGAGGCTGAAGGTCATTCCTTGATTTTCTGTATTCAAAAAAAATCTTTTTGGCAATAGTCAGTGTTCTGAATAAGAAACGTTGTCTTGTATAAATATCTACTCTTTAGCTTAAAGCTTCTAGTTTGTAACTTGTACCATTCAAAGAATGTCTTGTTGAAAATCTTAGAATCATTCTCTCACTTTAATTCTGTTAATATTATCAACTTTGAAGGGACTTATATGACCTTTTTGACATTTTGTAACCTTCATTAGTCTGTCTCCCATTGATTTTGTTAACTTTCCGACTATTTTTAATTTAAATTTTCTTACAGCAATTTTTATTGCTTGCCGTAGATCTTTGCTTGAATATTGTCTTCTATTCTCTTTTATCTTTTAAATGAGGGACACAAGTTTTCTATTGGAGATGATAGAAAGCTAAAAATCTTTTGTTTTTAAAGACATTTTTAGCAAGTTAATTTTTCCAGAAAGTAAATGATTGTCTTGCACTAATATATTCTTTTGCTGAAAATGTCATGCTTATGACTTTTATCAGATAAAAAACATCAACATTGAAGGGACCTTTTTTCTACCCACAATGCTAACCTCAAGCATTCATTCATCTCTTGTCTTCTAAGTCATTTCCATGAAAGACTCAACCTAGTCATCCAATGTAGCTCCACAGTCGTCACTGAAATGTTGAAAAATAAGTTTTCATGTACTTCTTAATCAACTCGTATGTTTCTCTTTGTTATGTTTACTTAAAGGAGGTAGTTTAGTTGCTTTTCATGCCTTTCTCTCTGTCTACATTCAAAACACATGATTCTTCAAATATTTTCTTGCTGGTTAATCCACTTTCTTTTGTTAATTACTTTTTTCAATTCTTTTTTTGTGAAATACTTGGGGCCATTTTTTGGGGGTCTTATTTTTATCTTGTCAATGTTTTTAATTTCTTTGGTTGTTTTGGGATATTGATTCCATTTTTGATGTTGCAATTTTCAAAGTTATATTCCCAGAATTTAATGATTTTATATCTTTTCTTTTGCGGCTATATCTTTCTTACAGCCTTTGACAGTGTTTATATATTTTAAATTAAAATATAAGCATCAATAATAATACAATTATTTATTTATACAATTTATATTTTATTGTTATATATTTATTATTATTTATACTTACCATATATTTCTGCATATAAGACAATCTTTAAATCCTAAAAATCACCCTTGTAAATTTGGGGGTTGTTGTAGACTACAATTCTAAAAAAAGAAACCTTAAATTTTAAGTGATGCTGGTTGGTAAGCTAGCCTCGACCTCAGTGTGATAATCAATAATGTACATGAAAAGATTCACATTATTAAATAAACTGATAAAAATGTAATAAAACTGTTTCCACCTTGTATATTATTGGCATAACTTCATAAGTTGTGTATTTGAAAAATTCAATGAATCAATGAAATCAACTTGTATCCATGTAAGCTCAGCTGAGAAAATGTAAACATTGAGTTATGAATGCATTCACAGTAACTTTTATCTTTCACTAAACTTTCAATAAAAGTAGGACATACTATTATCAGGCATTACTGTTATTAGTGGTAGTATTTTGTGATTGTCAATGAAGTATAAATAAATGGCCATTAGTACACGAGTCTGGTTGTAACTGTTTAGATATAGGAAAAGAAAAGGAAAAAGAATCCCCATTTACAAGAGATCACGTAATAAAACGTAAACAAAACAATGGTTTCCCTTTCAATGGAAGTGTGTAGTAAAAACATGATATAGAATGATTTTTGTTATTTCATTTATTTTTAATTTCTATGGATACATTAAGTAACAACATTTCTAATGTCTTTATATAATCAATAAACAGTCTTATACTACAGGTATTGAATAAATTCCTGAAAATTTGTTCCTTTTTTTTACCTCTTTTTATCTAAAGGTTGCCTTAAATGTGGAAATATACGGTATCCTATTTATTTGCAATATGCTGAATAACCCTTGAATTGTATAATAAAATCTGACTCCACCAAATAAATTATTGTAAATATTTCAAGAAAGTATTTGATGCCAAAAATCACACTTGATATATTCATTATATAAATATAAGTATATCCTGAAAATTTTGGTTGTTTAATACTAATTGTATAGTGAAAACATTGAGTGACATAGGAAATTCTGAGATAATGTCTGATTACAGAAAACTATAGTTATGGAAATTTATTAAATTCTTCATTCATAATAAGGATGTTTGTTTTTAATTTTTGAATGAAACAGTTTCTTAAAATTT
The DNA here is from genome assembly GCA_037127315.1 of Ascarosepion bandense. NCBI lineage: Eukaryota > Metazoa > Mollusca > Cephalopoda > Sepiida > Sepiidae > Ascarosepion > Ascarosepion bandense. Next base: position 26,316 of record JBBBDQ010001217.1, on the reverse strand, counting down.
AAAAATTCCCCTTTTTTCATATCACCAACCAAAGTTGACTGTTTTGTTTTTAGCTGTTTACAATGAGTATAGAATAATGATTAATATCAAAATTATGTTTTAAAAGATGTTTCTGCATTCTTTATAGGAATTCCTACACTTATGAACAATCAGGTAAAAATGTTATGAGAATTATATTGGATTATAGTAGTATAATCAATGAAGCAAATTAGTTGATTCATTTTTAGACAATTTCCATTAGCGAATTAGAAAACTCCAGAGACAGTTTTAACATCAAGCATTTCCATTTAGAGACTGTTTTAAAGAAAATGCTTTAGCTTTATGTATAGATATTATTGCTTCGTAAAAATAAAAATAAAAATGATCTAAAATTACTTTTACTTTTTAACAAAGCTGAATGTGTCAATAATTTTGTATTATCTTTTTAAAAATTTGACCAGTATGTTTAAGGCTATAAAAATTTTAATTAGTGAATTCTGTTTGTATTTGATCTTCTAAAATCCTAAAAATAACTGACAGGTTTTGATTGAACAACAGGATAAACATTTTCATTCCTTCAAATAATTCTCTATGATATAGCCAAATATAGAAGTTATTAAAAATTTTAGTAGATAGTATTATAAAATGTACTTATTAGAAGTGTAATGTAAAACATGTTTCTTAACCTTAAATAGCATCCATATAGCCTATTTGTTTGGCAATTTATAAATGCCGACAGTTTACATGCATTAAATATATCGAAAAACACTTTTTTTTATTTTTGTTGCTGTTAATTATTGGTTATGTTTTCATTTGCAATGAAATCTAGAAGAGAAGTTACAGATTTTATATCTGCCTTTTATGTAAGGATTAAGTTTCATATTATTGTTCTATCTCTATTACATAATAAAGCATAAGCTACTATCACCAAAATGATTATTTAATTAAAAGATTTATTAAGAAATCAGTGTAGTTATTGATATTCAATATTACCTCTATTGTTGCTAACAAATTTTGCATTTACCATCCTGTTTTTTTTTTTATATTAGTTTGTGAGTTTCTCTTGATAGTTGAGTTGTTTTCTATCCCATGAAAAAAAAAAAAATACAATTAGTGTCCCATATGAGAAAAGAAATGTTACTAGATTTTCTTAAAGATTTTTGAACAACAAATATATCCATTTTCTCCAGGTCACTCAATGGATAGCCCCGGAGAACTGACTAAACGTAGACTGTTCTTTCCAGGTATATTTCTCACTAAGTGTTATGTTCCCTTTTTTTTGTAAATCCTCTCATTGTGGCGCTCACTGCCTGTGTTCTTTTGTTGTGACCCTGAGAAAAACTGCTTGAGCTCATACCTTTTCATTCAGTTACATATTGCAGTTAATTTTTAGCTCATTCATTTTATAAGCAATGTTCGGTTTGAATCACTTTCTTTCCAAGTTGAATTTTGAGTGTGTGTATATTTACCTACCTACATATATATATATATATATATATATATATATATATATATATATATAGTTTTTAAAATACTGTATACTATTTGTATTCAATTATTTATTTAATGCAAACACTGTGCATGATAAGAGTGTAAGCAAACAATCCTTATGCATAATTGTGTGTTTTCCTTATTCCTTGTGTTTTAGAATTGTTACTGTTTTTATTCTAAATCAGTTAGCTGCATTGAAAGCTGAATAGCATGGTGTTCTCTACCTGTTAGTTTTATGCTTGGTTGTTATATATTATTGCCTTTACAGAGATAATTATCATTTCAGGTTTGTAGTTGTTTGATGTTCGATAATTATTCAATTAATTTACTTACAAACTAATCACTTTCTTTGGGCTAATCTGAATTTTATTCATGTGTTTGTTATCTCTATTTAAGGTTATTCTTTTTTTTTTTTGTTAAATGATTTTTCATGAATATTTTACTTATGACTAATTATAAAATTTAATTGATATTGATTCTGGAAGTATAGTTAGATATCAAGAGATAAATTTTTTTATTAAAATCACAGAAATTTACAATCAGGAGAGAGCAATTATACTCTACAGAATAAGTAATATTTCATAATGTTTCTGATGTGTTATAAAAATAAGAAAATAAGTTGATGTCTGGTATGGATAAAAGAATTATTGCAATTGAAACAGATATTAAAATAAAGAACAAGGACAATCAAGTCTACAAAGCTGTTGTTCTCACTGTCCTTTCATATGTATGTCAGATCTTACATTATATATTGCATATACATAAATCAGCTGGATGTTTTCCACAAGGTCTGTCTTTACACAATCTGTGGATATACACTCTAAGATAGATCTCAACTGCTGATCTGTCTGCAGTTTAAAATTGGAGGTATTGGAACCTTTCTGATGCATTCTCAATAGACTGTTTTTATTCTTTTTTTTTTACAGCAAGGTTCACGCTGTACAGGTTATGATTGTAGTGAATGGGAAAACATCCTCTTGGGAGTCTGTTCCACAGAGCAATGATTTGTAGGAAGAAGCTATTTGAGTGGAACTTACTTCTTGTTGATAGAATACAGAAAGAATTGAGGAGTTGCTACTATGTAAGTGGCATGACAGGTCCTAGCCAAGAAGGTTTGACCTTGCAGAACCCAGGAATGTGGTTCATCTGAGCACTTTGGAAAATAATTATTCTTCAACAAGGATGCGGAGATGCTTTTAAACTCTATCAAGACTGGAAACTGAGTGCCAGGCAGCTTCCACCTAAATATGGCAATTTCATTTTTGACTTGATCTGGTAGAGTATAGCATGAGGAGTCAGTTACTTACTGGAGTGGTACAGTTATGTCATCAGAATGTGTAACAAGTGAATACCAAAAATCCTCATGCACAGTCAGCTACACAGAAACAATGCTAGATTATGGTTCCGGTGCAAAGACAAGCTGAAGAAGCTAAAACCTGAGATCTTTGAGCAGGTGGGCCTGAACTGAAAAGAATGCAGAGTATGCTCGCACAGTAGTATTAAAGAATTTTAACTTAGACGTCTTCAAGACATCTAGGGTGGGGGCAAGAGTAAGGACCAAACGATCTGCATTAAGACCAGCAGCTTGGTTTCCTAATTCACAATCTTGTATCCAGTGTGTCCTAGTTTGTAAGTCTCTTGTGGGAAAGAAGTGTCATATTTGACATGAATATTTATCAACTATCCTATAAGTTGCTGGACATTCATATACTGAAACTGATACCAATGGTAGAGTTATATATATATATATATATATATATATATATATATATATATATTAAGAACAAAAAAAGAAACAATAAAAGCTAATCATAATTTGTATTTATTTCTGAGTTGAGTAATTTTCAATAATCTTGGAATTATTTCAAACTTTTGTTCTCATCTTGATGGATATAGGTGTTATAATAGACACAATGTTTCGACCAAGTACCTTCTGGTTTTCATTAGGTGTCCATAGATTGGCTGATATGGAATATCTCATTGTTGCGAAATATCCTGTGAAATAAATTATTGTTCATTCATGTTGGAATTTGGTTCTCTCACTGCCAAGTCCAAGGATCAAACTCATGACCACTAAATGATACTAACACATGTATAACCAACTACTATATCCACTAAGAACAATAATTGATTTCACAATATTTCACAACAATCAATGAGATATTCCACATCAGCCAATCTATGGACACCTGATGATGACCAGAGGGTACTTGGTCAAAATGTTGTGTCTATTATAACACCTATATCAACCAAGATGAGAACAAAAGTTTGAAATAATTCCAAGATTATTGAAAAGATAATCAGTTTTAGACATGATCTTCAAAAGTAAACCCTACAGGTTTCGACTAATAATGGAACATAATACAGTGTGTTCTGTATGAACATAAATTATTCTGGAGCTTTGTCTGTTAACCAAATTGTTTTAGTGAATAAGTGTAATGCATCCATTTCAAACTCCACACTAAAGTCTACACAAAAATGGGAAATAAAATATATATATATATATATATATATATATATATATATAAGGAAAAAAATCAGTAAATACAGAAATAAATTGAAGTAAGAAAATCTATCACTAGAGTATCATTTGCACAGGAAGCATTAGTGTCTGGGTGTATCACACAGCCTTTGACCTCTGCATAAATTATCAGTTCACATATATTATTGACAGCAATTTTGTTTTCTTCAATCTAAATTAAAAGTAAATTTTCCATCTCTTCAACACAATTACTGTTTGATTTATCAAGTTTGTTTATTCCTTTAGCCACCAGAACAATTTTAATGCATCTTTATTTTTGAGTATTGTGCAGACTAATTTTACCATTCTGTACTCTATACGAATTTCTAAGTTAGAAATTATTTCCTTCTTAATTTTTACAGGAATTGATTTTCTTTCTTCTGTTGATTCAGGGTTATGTTTATAATAAAAAGAAAAATATTTTCTATATAAAACATGAAAATTTTCAAGTTTCCTGTTTTCAACAGAAAATGAGTACAATATGGAAACTGAGTTGGTTTTGAGGATGCTCTCAACTACTTATACATGTGTAGTCTACTTGTGGTTTGTTGTTCAAATTTTATTTTTTTTTGTCATTCAATTTATTCGTATATGTGCACACCACTGCATTTGTAATTCTAAGTAGGGAGTTGACCCCGTACAGAGGTTAATATTTGTGTGTGTGTATTGTACATTTCAGCTTCTTGCATGAAGAAAGCAAAGATTCTTCCGTTTAAAAATCACTTGGTTGAATCCTGCTTTTTGAGAGATTAAAACTTGTAAAACATGATGCATACTTGGCTATGAATTTAAAGATTTTAAAGTATATTTCTTTCTCTTCTACAAACTGAAATAGCTTCCATTTTTATTCCCTATTATATATAACAGATTTATTCATCAATGTTTGTAGGCACACACTGGTTTATTTCTTAACCAAGATTGATATAGTTTACTTTTATGCAATATGAAATGGTGATAAATGAAAACAAATGTCTCTTAACAGTTAAAGAAGATAATTATGAAGAACATTTTGTACCTTTCAGGTTTTATTTTTTAATCTTAAATTTATTAAAAAAATATTAGTTGTTAAAATGTGTTTTTTCTTTCAATAAAAGTTTAGTTTCTGAAATGCAGCAATGATTGTGAATCAATGCTTTTCTTTTTATATTTTGCTGCTTATAAGATGGATTTTTTATTCCTATAAAACATTTCCACCACCTTGCATTCTATAAAATTGAAGGTCGATGACAGGAATTAACTTCTCTTTTAATTATTACATTCTAAATAGCATAAATGTGGTACTTCTCAGTCTGTGATGAATTTTTCAGGATTAGTCAGGTTTTCATGCTAAAACCTGCTACTTAGTGAGTGATATTAAGAGAAGTTGGTGTGTGTGGGTGGGTGTGGGGAACTATGAAGTAAAAGAAAAACACTTTTTTCTGATTTCTTTCTTCAAAATTCTTTTTGGGATATCTAATGAATTGGAGCAACTTGTAAGCAGTGAAATACAGCATATATATATTTTTTTTCCTGATAAATTGTATGTAATTACACACATGGCGAGACAGCCTAATAAAAAGCGTATCATTTTTAAATGTTAGTATTTGATGAAGTAACTTTTTTCATTGGACTACAATTATGGATTCATAATAAAATACTGATTAACGAGCTGTTAAAACAAGATATAATCAAGCATTTAACAGTTACATTTATTAACTTTGTTATTTTAAAAGGTTATTATCTGGTGAAGTAGCTTTTTTCAGTGCACTACAAGTAAAGCTCCATAATAAATACTAACTGCACCCATGGAAATTCAACTGAGTTTTTATAACACTGATTTTTAGATTAAAGTATGAATGTAAGACCTGTTTATTCACTGTCAAGATTGATGTCAGAAATAAATTACTTGTGCAAGCTTCTTTGCAATTTTAATTATTCATGTGGAATTACTTTTCTTAGAGACTTAAATATCAGGTGGAGGAGGGGTATGAAAGATAGATTATCTGAAAAATATTTACAGTGACAGCTTACACACTAAATATCCATTTTTGATATATACATGCAATGAAGTACACTCATTTTATACTATACAGGTAAATGTTCTAATACAGTCTGTGAGAATTGCTAATAAAATTTCAGTTTGGTAAAAGCACACTTATACATTTATAGTTATCATGAATAGATTTATTAAAACATTAATTTATATTTTGAAGATTAACAGTGAAAGTTTTTTGTTTAATAAATAAAAAATATTGAAAGCTTGTTAATGTGTTAGTGTTAGAAGTCAAATTTTGATTTCAGAAATATTTCCTGGTGCAGTATTTCTTTCAGAGAAAATGGTTTGTGAATGCCAAAGAAGCAATATTGTCAGAAGCTCGTTGAAAATATCTCTGCTTTGTTGGGTCAGTTTATAAACACCATTAAGTTAAAGAAAATTCAAGCATTGTATATTCTATCAAATCTTGTCTATTAGAAAATATAAACTTTATGTTCAGAAAAATGAAGGGATGTTGCGTTATTGAAACGACCAAAACTATTTCATCAGCTATGACTTGGTGTGGTTATAGGGTTGCTGTACAGCTGAGAAGTTAACCAGTTATTTCCCTCCACATATCTGGGATAAAAGCCAGAGAAGTATCCATTCATGTGTAGTGCATTTTTGGCAAGTAAATCTTTTAGAGCTTATCTCTCTCCAGAGCAAACTATGGCCAATGTCCTCCAATTTGAAAGCTGGCTGTAATCATAGACACATTGGAGGAACCCTCTGTCCAGCAATGATGTGCTATCACTGCACTGCTGGATTACACAGCTATGAAGCCTAGTCTACTCTCTTGTGCTAGGTAGCCATTGATCTTCCAAGAAGCTGGGTAACCATTTTAGTTGCAGATGACCCACCCATGTGATGGGTTGGCTCATTGGTGACTAATACTAAATACTATTCAGGTTGATCTAAATAGCATTTTTCAGAAGTTTCAATTTTCTTCTATAAATTTCTATAATTTAATTTAGATTTTCTAGTTACTAGATATTTTTTTTGCTATGGTAGTTTCTTATTTAATGTATTTGAAATCCTTTTTTGCATGTTTTTTATTCAATTACAATGTAGCCAGTCCTTGATTGCCATGTGAACAAATTTCTTTATTATTTTTTTATAGTTGTATTTTTTAAAATATCTTTGCTGCTATTTCAACATTATTATTCTACAACATTTTGAAGCGTAAGAAATCAATGAAGATTTTCAAATATTTCCTTTACAACTAAATTATAATTTTATTTACAACTGCTAAAACATCTACATTAAATGTTAGAAACTTTGTCTTCCTTTTTCCAAATAAGAAGTCAGATTTTCATTCACAGTTTTTGTCATTTTGATCCTAATGAAACTTTGTTATAAGTTTAACTTTATGCTGCATATTCACTTGAACATTTCTTATGCAGCTTTTTTTATATTTCCTTTATATAAATTAACCAAAGTAATTTAATTTTTTTAACCATTATTTATTCTTATTAGCTAATTCATTTAAAAAAAATTAATAATGAGTTTAACAAGGTATTTTTCTCAACTGAGTAAAGTGGTGATTATAGTTTTACCAAATTTGAACCTTCTTGTCCACAAAAAAAAAAAATAAAAATAAAAACAATGGTGTGTCAAAAGGATGTTTTTTTTCCTTGACATCACTATTATTTTAACTACATTTAAAAAGTGATTATTGGAATTGTAATAAAAACAAAGTGAATTTATACATTTTCTTTTATTTTTCAGTAATTTTTACACAATACAAGGCCCAAGGGTCATTCAAGGTGTGGGTTTTATGTTAGCATGGGAAAGTACAAGTGTTAGTAGTATAGAGCAGAAGTTGAATTTCAGAAGGAACCAGAAACCCAATCTTCATCAGGAAACAAGGAATAAACCTCTACTGCAGTTCAAGAGACTGAGGAGTGTGAACCTAATAATTGGTTATCCTTTTATCTATTCCTGTTGGTGGAGGAGAGAAAAAAATACAACTAGGATAAAATAAATAATTAGTGAATAAAATTTCTGAGTTCTGACACAGTGATTAGCTTTGAATATTGGTGTTTGGGTAGAGTTAGTTATGAAACTGACAGTATGTTATTATCTATTAAGTTTTAACTTACTATAAGTTCAAATATCTTTCATCAAATAAAAGCAGGGTATTAACAGTATTTGAAAATTTTTTGGTGAAGAAAGATAATTCTAGGTGCTTTGTCCAAATTACACTCCTCTATTCCCTACATTTTCCCTTCTATCGCTCCCTCCTTAAATGACCACTAAATAGGCAGATTTTTTTTGTGTGTGATTCTACAATATGATGACATATATGTAAAAAAAAAAAAATGTCAAAAAATTTGCCCAGTCTGTTTAAGCTAGCAAAAGAGGATTCAGTCATTTAACTGCCATATGTGATACACACTTGGACGATCATGTCTCAAAAATGACATGACTGACTGGGCAGGAGATTTTCCTGCAGTAGCTTGCCATTACTCTCTGCAGTAGACTGGTTGCCAAAGAAGGCTATAGAACTCAATCTATTCTGTTATTTGATCTATAACTGGAGGGAAGAGACTTATTAATACCTTTCCCAAGGGTATTTGCATGTAAATGAATACAAAAAATTCAACTGGAATTCAAACTTGGTCCTCTGGTTTCTCATTCTGAGCTGATATTCACTGCACCACAATGCACATTACAAGCCAAAAGCCATTTAGCCATTCAAAAATGAATACTTTTAAATAGTTAAAATCAAGTATGGAATAAACAAAACAAAATTCTTGAGAATTGATAGCAAAAATAATAAACACTTTATTTTTTAAATTGTTTATTAACGATATTAGATTGTTTCTTGGAATGGTTGACAAAACATTGGTTATTGCCAATTGATTCAGACTTTATACAATGGTAAATAAGGATTTCCTGATAACTGGTTGACATATTTTAATAATCTATAAATGTTTATAACTTTATGAATAAAAAATTGTTTCCACATTTATTTCTTTATAAATTGGTAAATGGTAAATATTGTTTTTAGAATGTAAATGCAAAATTATTCTGATAAATAAACAATTTAATAAATAAGTAGTATTTAACATTTTTGTTGCAAATTCTTAAGAACAAAAAAAAAAGAAATATATAAATTCACTTTCATCATATGTTTAAATTTTATTACAATTTAAAGCAATAGACATTGCTGAGAAGTGAAGGTAGTTAAAATAATAGCAGTGTCAAGGGGAAAAAAAAACATCCTTCTGATGCTTTGTCTTTTGCAGCCACAAAGGTCCAAGTTTGTTATTATTTTTTAACTGTCCATATAAATATATACAAGTATACAAAGGGTGCTCCAAAAGTAATGCCTACTATTTATTTCACCAGAAACTACAATAAAGACAGATCACACAGTAAAACTCTTGGATAGAGCAAGTTTTCATCTACAAATCACTTTTTCCCCACCAAGTTGATGCTGATTTAACTAATAATGAACAAGATCCTACATATCATGCTCATAAATATGGCTTGTCATACACATTGCTATTGTCACTGCTCAGATGCATTACCCACTGCCTTACTGTGCTCACATATACTGTTTTGTCTTTGTAAATGTTCAGCAAGCATTCATGAATGTCATTATTTTACGCATGGAGAAATTAAACGATACATCACTGCTTCATATGCATTTTCTTGTCAGTTGCCAATTTAGCAGGCTGCCGCTCAGCTTCTATCTAAAATGGCATTAAAAAATTATTGGTGGGAAGATTCAGACTAATGTTAATATAATAGAATAGGAGGCATTAATTTTGAAGTTACCTTTGTATATACAAGAATATTTTTCTGTTTTATTTTAGATTTGATATTTTTAATGAAACATTAAAGAATATGAGATTTTGTAACTTCTTTTAAGAAATGAATGCTTCAGAAACTTAATTATAGCAAATTTTCTAACTGACATTATTCTTTGTTGAGTAATAACCTGATATAGAATATTCTTCAGAAAGTTTCATTGCTTACTAATGAGTTCGACTATATTTAAGATTTCACTTCTGAGGGTTTGTTGTTTTCAATTGTCTCTAGAAACTTTTTATTGTGTTTTTCATTATTTCCACTTTGAAATAACAATTTCCTTTTAACTGTTGCAAAAGCAATATAGAAATTCCAAATTCTTTCACATACTTTTCAGTCATGATTATCAAAATATTTTTACTAATTAAGATTTTATTTTAATTTTCAATATCCTCTCAATCTCTGTTTTCAGTTATTTGATTCATTCTGTTTTTATTTCAGAAGACTTGGTTATCCAGCCACTAAATTCACCAGGTGGCTCAAGCACTAGTTCCCGTGATGGCTCTCCGTCCAGAGATATATCCCCACTGACTAGAAACTTGAAACCACCTGTGATCATTAAGAAAGGTGCCCAAGGATTTGGCTTCCGGATTCAAGCTATTCGGGTTTATCTTGGAGACACTGATTTTTATACTTTGCATCATATGGTTGTAGTAAGTTATTAATTTGTAACTTTTTTTAAATAATTAGTATTCTTTCTTTTCTGTCTAAAATTCAATATTTAAAAATCATGTAGAAAGTTTTATATAAGATTAAACAAATTCCTATCAAGGAAATATTGTCAAAATGTAAAATTGAGCTACTTTAACTGAATGGTACATAGGCATTTGTCAGTTTAAAGATACTATTGAGTATGCTAGATAATCTCTTTTGCAGATGTCTGCACAAGCACATTTGTGTTTGTTCAACACCCACAAAACCAATCAGTGGTTTATACTGCAACTATGCTGAGTGGATCTTAGTTAGAGTTTTTGGGAGGGAACATATAATCTGGCATGATCAGCAGTTGAACAAGAACAGCCCACTTGAATCCTTGGTCATGATGACTTGTGACTTTGTGTCAGCACAACCATTGACAGTTTCTGAATAGTTGTCCATCTAATTTCATTAACAAGACTTGGTTTGACATGTGGTATGGTTTTCAGGTACTTTGCTATTTCTGTGGAAAGTGCTCAGATGAACTACATTCTTTAGTTCTAACCATTGTAACCTTCATGGTTAAGATCTAACATGCTACACACATTATAGAGAACCACCCTCATTCCCTTTGTAATCCATTGGTGAAATGTAATTTCTGTTTGAACAACTTCTTCATATGAACCACTACTTTGTGGCACTATCTCCGAAGAGGATGCTTCCTTGTTCACTATATTATTAATCTATTCAAGTCTAGAATTAACTGTTATTTTTCCCACATATTTATATAAACTGTGCCTTTTACTCTATAACCCTCTACTTTAAGTTATTGTATGACCTTGCAGAGGGTAACCATCATTAAAAAACAGAAAGAAAAAAAAAGTTACTTGATGATGTCGCATATTGACCCTGATGAGATTTGAACTTAAGTCTCATGGTCACAATGCTAATGTTCTAACTATTCAACAATGTGTCCTTGTCATTCAACATTGTATTTATACAAAATTGTGTGGCAAGAAGCAAAACAATAATCAATCATGACATAAAAAAGCTATTCTAATTGGATTGTGAGGAATTTGCAGGTTTTATTTTACAATTATTTTATAGAATACAAACAAACTTTTTCCTCTTTAGAATAATATTATAAATCTAACATGTTTCGCTTTTGTTGAAGTTTCATTAACGAATGAAATGTGGAGAAGAAAACAAAAAATTCTGCTTTTCTAAATTTTTATCTTGTTTGTTTTTCATTAAGCAGATATCTGTCTTGTCAGGTAGCATTCGTGTGTAGAATCCGTGTGTATATGTATCATAATTCAAGTTTGTCTATAATGGATTTGTATTTTCGTTTTCGCTGTTTTGCTATATCACAAGTTATCAGTATGGTTAGACATCTGATTGCTTCTAGTTAGGATTGAAACTCGACTGAATTGGTATCAGTTGGCAATTCTACCTCTGAGCTATTAGCACTTGGTAGAGGAAAGTGGGTTTTAGCATGTTATATACAGTGTAAACACACGCTAGTAGCTGAGAGTGTTCAAATTCATTGATGAATGAACGGTATATATATATATATATATATATATATATATATATATTCTAATGAATTTATGCAATACTGATTCTGGGTCCGGAATTCTAAATGAATGCAGCTGTAGCTCTGTGGATGCCTACCCGGTGGAGGGCAAATGTAAATCCAGCCAGGTGATTTATGAAGCCTGCATTTCTCCATCAAACAACAAAAATAACTACCAAACCTATATTGGTATGTCCGCTGGACCTTTTAAGCAGAGATTTTATAACCACAGGTATTCTTTTTCGAACTCGAGTCAAAAGTACCAGACAGCCCTTTCACGAATATTCTGGAAAATGAAAGAGGAAGGGCTGGATCCTGTAATTAGCTGGAAACTAATAGGTTCAGCCCGTATTCTGAGGAATTTTCGTGATAGGTGCTGTCTATGCTTACTAGAAAAATTTCAATATTGAAATATCCTCACCAGCACCTGCTCTTGAATCTTAGAAGGAAATTTATCAGTAAGTGCTGCCATAAAGCCAGTTTTTGAATACTTAAATTTAAAATTTAAATTCCTGAATTTTAGATTTTAGAATATAAATATAAGTTTAATGATTATGAATTTAATTTTTATTTTTAATTTTAACCTTAAAAAAGTATTTTAACCCCTCTACCTTCCTCTCCCAATCTCTTTTAATTGTCTATCTTTATAAAATATGGATTCCTTTACTCAACCCCCTTTTTTCCTTTGTTAGCATATATATATATTTTTTAATAATTTTAAATTTATAACTTTGTGTAATTGTTATTTAGCTTGTCTATACCTAAAAATATTTTTAATTAGATAAATTTAATTAAAAATTTTAAAAATCTTATATTTAAATCTATTCTTTCCCCCTAAATATACCTTTTCAAATAACTTTCCAAATCCCTAACCCCTTTAAGCATTTAAAGTTAAACGTATTTGACACGTATCGAGCGTTTTCTATTTGATATTCCCTCCTTTTCCGTCTTTCTCTTATCTTTTCTCTATGCACCCTTTATTTTCTCCCCTTCCACTTCTCTTCTGTTTTGTTTAACCCAATCTTCAACTTAACATCCTATTTCTTTAACTCTTTTCGTCTATCAAGCTAGACACGCCAATCCCCCATCCCTTCACTTACAAAGAAAAAACCAAAAATAGACTGATCTTAAAAAGAATTCTCAAATCTTGACTGTTATTTATTTTTGTCCCTTTCTTTATCCCGGTTTTTCTTCATTTTAAATTGAAACTGTATCACTGAGCAGACGTGAATTCTCTATTAGAGATTTCATGTCGAAATGTGCATTCGACATTTATATATATATATGCTCTCACTTGCGATTGAGCACTATAGAGAAGGGAAAATTTCATGAACAGCAGTTATTTATGGCTTCATGCTATGTTCTCTAGTTCCAGTGTAAAACTCCTGTTCAAAGTGGTTACTAGATAGAACACTCTGTCATTATTTGCATTTTATAGAAACATTACATGTTATGAAATTGGCTTTTCTCTGACATGTGCCAATGGCCTGGTGGGTGAATATCCAACTGCTGTCAAACCAGTCAAGTTTCAGTCCCAGCTTGAGGTAAAATGGTTAATCTAGCCGCACTGAAGAGCTGTGATACAGTGAGACAGACCTGTCTGCAGATGATTATATATATATATATATATATATATAAGAAAAAATGACAAAACTGTAAAAGCGGAGAGGATAATCCCAAAAAATTTTCTGATTAATATAAAATATTAAATAGATAAAAATAGAGATATAAAAGGATATTATCCAGAGCAATATGAAATATAAAGAAAACATGCAGCTACTTAGATTTGTGATTTAAAAAAAATTTTTTTTTTGTAAAGACTGAAAAATAAGAGCAAAATCTAGAGTAGTCTCCCCTTATCTACTTGTTGTATTTTCAGAACCTTAGCAGATGCCTGAAACTGGACGCACCAAACTCTCTATATATTATGTTTTAATTCTATATGTTTTGGATTAGTGCACTAAAATTTTTATATACCAAAATTTGATTAGTACTTACATAATACTCAATTAGTGTGTTAAAACATTCTTCAGTTTAACCATAGTAACTGATTTTTTCATATGTTTGTAAAACAAAACTATTTTCACCTCCATAGGAATCAATATAAAATAGATTAATATATTCCTGGACTCAAGAGGATTACTTATTTAAACTTTTACAACAGGACTTTGTGCACAATCTCATACACAAAACCAATGGAAATTATTAAATTCTTACTATAGGATAGCTGTCCGTCCGTCTATATAAAGTCAGTATGGTGGAAATAATTACGAATTTGTGGAGTTAAGTCCCTAGACACTTGAGTGTCAGTTGAGATGATCGCCATCAGGAAATGTCAGCCTGTGCTGATATCACATTCACACACACCAACAACCACATTCTTCTTTCTCCTTTACCATCTTAGTCAGCTTCTCACGATTGATGACATTTCAAGAGACACATATGCACCAATAAATAAATAAGTAGTGTTTGAAAATAGAGCAAATGATAAAGTTTGTAAACCAAAACTATTTTCATACCCATAGGAATCAGTATAAAATAGATTAATCCATTCCTGGATCCTCAGGTGATTGCTTATTTTAACTACTACAACATTACTTTATGCACAAGTTCATACGCAAAACCAATGGAAATTATTAAATCTAACATAGAAAAAAAAATAAACACAATACTAAACAGACAAAAATTTAATTTTAGTTTATGAACACCATTTTGATGTTTGGCTATAATTTCTTTCTTCACCTCAACTGTTATTCTGTTTTTTTCTCTTTCCATTTTTCTGCTATTAATAATAAATAGACATTTTTTCCTTCACCTGGATTTCAACTCGGAGTTGAATATGCTTCTTTGATATTTACCTCATCTCACCAATGAGACATGAATGTGACACAAGGTTGAGTTTATTGTGGGGAACTTGAATGCATATGCTTGGGCGATGGAGAAAAATTGCCCAGTCTCCGCAACCGTGGTTTCCACTGACCTCAGTCTAGTGCAATGGGGTCGTTCAGCCTCAGGACACTGTTCCCCAGGGCTGAGCACTTCACGTATTTATTTTTCTCAGGAGCATATCTGTTCTTGGAGAGGGATACAATGTAGCCGCACTCTATTGAGGACAGAGACACAACTGAGAGATGGTGATCCCTACTTAGCAGACAATATATGTATATACATATATTATTATTAATGTAAATTGTAGCTCTGTTATTATATACTGAGCACTATTTTATAAGCACCAAAACACAATGTGTGATATATATATATATATATATATATATATATATATGGGGGGAGGAGGAATACAACAACTTCCATTCACAATTTTCCATAGAAAACCGTGAAGATACAGAGATTAAAGAATTAATTTTAATTAAAAGAGAAAGTAATTAAGATGAAAATGTATAGAAAGTGCACTGATTTTTTAATCTTCCATGGTAAATCTATGTCCAGTATCATACAACATATCTTGTATCCTAACAAAACTACTGCTGTTCGAGCATACTGGTCTTCTTCAAACTTGTGATCATGCTAGATTATTTGCTCTCTTCTGGAAACGAAGATCTGCTCAGCATAGATGCAGTATAGACCACAAATTGGCTCTGTGGGTGGGTTAAAGAAACTAGCTAGCCACCCTAACAGACAGGTGTACTCAAATACAAGCTACTAGAAAATATTCAGTTGGTATCTTCATCTATTCCTTTTGGAACTTCCTGATGGTGTTTTTTTTCTTCAACCTGGAGGTTATTTTGATCTTTATTTTATTTATTTATTTATTTATTTTTTTAAATCTTTTTATCTCAATCAAAGCAGTACTGCCACTGGTGTGCAGAGGTTTACAATGTGAGAAAAGGAGGTTAAAAAAAACAAAAAAGGAGGAATTTACAGGAGATTTGAAAGAAAGATGAAGATGGGAATCTGGGAGAGAAAAAATGGCAATTGACGTTGCGCTTAAACTTTTGGAGATTATAGCTGTCAGGGCAGCAGGTATATGGAAATGAGTTCCACAGGCGGGAAGTGCAAAAAATTGATAGTAGAAGTGGCGGTTAGGTTTAACTATTTTGGCAGTAAAAGGGTGGGACCTTCTTGCCAATTTAGTAGCACAAGTAAATTCATATAGTCAGGGCACCAGGGAAAGAAGTTCATCAGAGCAGAAGCTGTGAAAATATTTGTAGAAAAGACAGAGGAAAGCCACATCCTGTTGGTGAGAAAGTGACTGAAATTGAGATGCTAAATTGGGATCAATTACATTCTTCTATGTATTAGCTATTTTTACTTTTTGGAATGCATAAAAAAGTGATTAATAATGATATTCCAATAATAATAATAATAATGATATTGATGATATTCTTATAATAATAATATTGATGATATTCCTATAATAATAGTATTGATATTAATGATATTCCTATAATAATAATAATAATGATATTGATGATATTTTTATAATAATAATATTGATGATATTCCTATAATAATAGTATTGATATTAATGATATTCCTATAATAATAAAAATAATAATAGTATTGATATTAATAATGATATTCCTATAATAAAAAAATATTTCTAATTTGAAAATAGTCAATTTAAACTTCTCTATTTTTTTTTTTTTAAATTCATAGGCTGTTGAAACAAGTGGCCCTGCTTTTGAAGCTGGATTACGTCCTGGATGTCTTATTACACACATAAATGAAGAATCTGTCCAAAGCTTATTGCACACCCAGGTGGTGCAGCTCATTCTTAGTGGAGGGAATGTACTGCAAATCCGGTCTGTGCCCTTGGAAAATACAACCATCAAAACTGGTACTCGCAGACACCGCACCAATCCAGGCAAAATGGCTCGTCGTGTATACCACAAAAAACGAGAGAAGAGTGGTGAAAAGAAGAAAGGCCGGTCATTGTTCCGCAAGTTGAGCAAAAAGACTGAACACATGCATCCTGGCTCTCCCCTTAGTGCCAGCAGAACCTTCAGTCCGTTAAGCAAATCTTTGTCATCAGCTGAAAGTTCCCCCAACTTGCCACGGTCTGCACGCTCCCTACCTATCAGTACCCCATGGCCAACACCAGAGTCAGCTGCAGGCAGTTCGTCAACCAGTAGCTCTCCTAGTTCAAGTGGACCAAGCTCTCCAGCAGCTTCTTCCCACTATGGCCGACCTAGCTCCTTACATGGACTCAAACACCCTAAACGAGCTCAAAGCATGAAATCTCCTCATCGACGCAAATCAGTGCATAACATACCTTTGTCTCCATTAGCAAGGACACCATCTCCATCTCCGATGGCTACATCACCGACTCGAAGTCCAAGCCCACTGGCATTTACGCAAGGACATCAAGCTGGCAGTTCCAACACAGTTCAACAGACATATCCTGCCCAGTTGTCTGCTTCTGGCTCTCCTGTACCTCATACAACATCACGTAGGTCATTCACTCGACCTAAGAGCTGTGAGCCAGGATCACCCCTCTTAAGGCGTGCTCTGTCTCCTGAAAGACTCCACCCAAACGCAGCAGAAAAGACACATCTCAGGAAAAGTTCATGGCAAGAGAAAAAGTCAGTTTGTGAGTCCTTGTGAGAAATAATAACTTCCTACTGCTTTCAACTTGCAAACTTTTTTTTGCTTCCTATTAATTTTCTTCCTGTCAGTAATGTACTAAATTATAAAATACCAACACTATAGCTTTAAAATGATCTGCTACTAGAATTCAAAACAAGGAGGTAGCAAGATATATATATATATATATATATATATATATATATAATTTAAATAGGCAGATCAGCAAAAATTAACTACATTTACATTTTTTAAGTAACTTCATTAAACTGCCTTTCTTTCCATTAGATGTTCATATTGAATCCATTTTTATGACTTTTGTCTAAGAAATGTTTTTTGGTAGTGTTCCTATTTTTCCTTTCTCATTTTACTCTCTTGATTCACTGTTAAATATTTTTCTTTCTTTTCAGTCTTGTTTCCATCCAGATCTTTTGTAGAAAAGAAATCTTAATTTCCTCTGCTATTGTCTGTACATTCTGTCGAGTGGTTGTGATAAATTAGCTAGCAATAGATCCACACATGCAGATATCGTGCAGAGCAGTAAATGGATTGAGAGTTATCTAGCATAACTGTCTTCTTTTATTTGACTATTAAATTAACTATTATCTTAATGAGGTAGTTATTCAAATTTAGTATTTCACAAGAATTTAATAGCATCCACTAATTATATCTGTGAAATATTTGATTGCAATATGATTTTAAAATTTAGCTATCTATTAGTTTACTCTTTTTTAGATAGTACATCAAAGAGTTCTTTCATATGTATGTTGATATTGTGAGTAATGGTGACCACCATGTTGATGCAAAATTATTCTCTAACAACTTGGTTTTAATTTTTCATAAAGAGATGTTAAAAACAAACAAATTCTAGGTAAATTAGTCACAGAAAGTGGGCATTAAATCAATAACAAGGAAAGGTTTCTCACTCTTTTTTCAATATCACGTTGCCTAAAATAATGTCGAGGCATCTTCCCAAACTGTTACGATCCCACGAGTAGAAAATTTGTGCAGTTTTTGTTTGCAAATATACAAACATCCATAGTTTTGAAAATAAAATCAAGGTGTAAAACAATTGTACTTATATATATATTTGTTAATTTTACTTTATTCAATTAAAAAGAACCACAATAAAATTTTCTTGAAATATGTAAAGCTAAATTTTAACTCTGCATGTCTTCATATTACAGAGCTTTGCCATTACTTCCTTTTTGGAGGTCTTATTTCTTCCTCTTGAAACTCTAGGTAGAAACTCTAGTGATGCTAAAAGGATCAACCCTAGTAGCCGTAAAACATTAACGAACATAATTTTATAGCAATAATTTGAATACAATTATTACATTTTATTACTGTTCTTTCATTATCTATTATATGAATAGCTATTATTGCTCTGGTATGAGCTTAAGCAATGTTAACCATTAATAGTAATTACAGTGTAAGAAAGTAGTATTGTGTTGGTTTGTGTTTGAATGGGGCTCAACATTAGCTAGCTTGAAAGATTTTCTCAAAAAAACAACCTTTTTCACTGTGAATCTCATTTCTCCCTTTTAAACCATTTTTACAAATGTATGTGAATTTTACTTTCATTTGCATCTTTGATATTTTTGAATACTCTTTACTTTCCTTCACTGTATAATGGACATTTGTTCTCGCATGTAAAACTCATGTTTAAAATGAAAAGTTGTAAACACTGCATGAAATCATTTCTTTATTGTGTACATGCATTGAATTTCATGATTTGATGTTTTTTTAAATCTTATTTAGGCTCTTTCTTCAGATTTGTTCTTTAATTATTCTAGTAATTTCAGCTGTCTGGTCTTTTGCTATATATTTTTTTTAATTTATTAATTATTGCATAAATTGATATTTTAAATAATTTCTTTACCGAATGTCGGTACTTCAAGAGTGCACTTTCAATCAAGACTTATTTTCTTTGAAAATTATTCAATACATTTAGGCAAAGTTTTGCTGCCTGGATTAATATCCCACCCACTGCTTTTTAAATTAATCCAAGCAGCATAAATTTAAAAAGAAAAAAAAAGGATTTGATATAGAATTCATCTTTAGTTGATTTCTTGAATATACACTGTACTCAAAGAAGTACACATTTTATGTTTCCATTTTATTGCTGTTTGTAATAGCATCCAATGGTGTATAATGGCAAAAATTTTCACTCTTTTCTTCTTTATCATGCCTACATTTGGCCAGCAAATTACTTTTTTTTTTTTAATAAACTGTTCTTTTATATCAACAATAAACATCTTAGATATATGCATGCAAATAAAGTGATAGGATAAAAATAAGTCTTTTTCTCTATACAAACCTTACAGCTTTGAAAAATATTTGATCAATTCATTTTCAGATTGAACTGAAACTAATATAACTTAAGAGAGAAATTTTCCCAGTAGAGATTAAAGCATAAAAAAAAAAATTACTTATAATGAAATGCATTTTTTTTCCCAATATCTTGGTTTATCCAGTTGAATATAGAAAAGAATATTTTTTTAATTTATAGTGACCTAATTTTACCTAAACATGGTGTTCAAATCTATTTTTTTATGATTTAATGATGCTGTTAGTTTTGATGTAGTTTCTTCATTGACTATTCTTTCCTGGTATGTGACTAAATGTGAGTCAAAATGATATTTGTGATTAAAGTAAGCTACCATATCATCTCCGGTATAATTTCACTACATGCGTTTCCTTTTATGCCAACATACGTGGACGTGTGAACATTTTCGAGACTCGGGTTCAACGACTGATATCTGTTGGTCTACTTAGTAATATATATATATATATATATATATATATATATATATATATATATATATTTTATAGAGAAGTAACCAAATAATGATCTTTCAATTTTCGGTAATAAGTACACTTTTATTTGTTTTTTTTTCTTCAAATATCAAATATAATCTTTGCTGTCTTGGTTTGTTATTTTTTATTTTATTTTTCTTCATTGGTATTATTCTCTATAAATATATGAACTTACTCTATTGTTAGATGTTTCTGTTGCTGTTTTCATGCAGTTTTTATTGCCCAACACAGTGGGAACTGTAATTGTAAATAAAACAAAAAGCCTGTGATATTTTATGAAGCAGTTTTCTTTTCTTTCCTCTCTCTCTCTTTTTTTTTTTTTGAAATCCCCCCCCGAAGTAGAAAAGATGATTTCTTCATGTTTTTGTTTAGTTTGGGGAAAGCTCATATTTGAGTTACTTGTTAAATTTATCACTCAGAACAGTTTTCTTTATTTGCCTATTTAATAAATGGCATGCATGTTTATATTGAATTCAGTGTTTGTCTTTGTGAATAATTTCTGAGGTTCTATTTAAGTTTTATTATGGTTTCCGGATTGATCTCAAAATGATACTTATTTCTGCTAGAATACCCCCCCCCCACTCACATATACACATATAACACACATATACACACACAAATAAAAATGGAACTTTTTCTTTGAAAAAAAGCAGTCGTATGCTGACTATGAAAACAGCTTGCTAGATTTTTTCCCATTTAATTTTTTTCTATTTGTCGCTATTAGCATGAATTTTAAAAACTTTATCTGTTACTCTGTAAAAGATAAAAGACGGTAACCTAATGCCCAAACTTGATTGTATTTTGTATCGATTACGTATGTATTTTGATTTTTATGCTTTAACATGTTTTTTATGTAAATTGTCTCTTTTTTATAGTCTGTAAGTCATACAGATAATTGCACTTGAATTATGCAAATATGTATATTAGATTTGTAATATACATAAATGTATATATTTATGCTTTACATTTGTGTATATTGGGTCCAGTCTCAAGTAGATGATCAAGGAGATTGATCCTTTAAAAACATGTCATTTAAAGGCATAAATTGAAAAACAGAATAAAATGTTTAGGGTATGACATATTTTCCTTTCACACAACACAATTTAGGCAAACATGTGCCTAAAAGAAAGAAATTATTTTAAAAACCAGCACTTGTCTAAACTAAACTCAAGCTTTAAATTTAAATTGTCATTGCCTCAAGTTTGATTTGTAGGTTGTTTAAAACTTTGAAAGAAAGATTATTATGGAAATCTTCTTTTTTTTTCACTGATGACCACTTTTTATTTTATTTTGATTTTTTTTTTAAAACTTCTATCCCATTTGTCGTGTGCCACTGTTTCTTTCAAGAGCTGGAACATCCAGTAAATTGGTCTTTCACAGTGTGTTTTGCATACCACAGCAATATGCTTCTTACCAGATCAATAAAAGAGAAGAAAAAAAATTTGATTAGAGTGAGAAGGAAATAATTCAATAAATGTAAAATAAATGTTTCATGTCTGTTACTTGTAAAAAAGTTGTTGAAATTTGCTTTCCCAGTTGATGCAGTTAGCAAACTGGTACCCATCAAAATATGCATTAAAATAGCTTGTACTACAAGCTGATTATAAAAAAAAACAAATTTATCTTATCCAAAAAAAAAAAAAAAAAAAAAGAAAAAGAAAAAAGTAATTTTTGCCTAATTGTTGAATAAAATGGTAATAAATTGTTTTCTAGAATTCTTGTTGGCTTTTTCATCTAATGTTTCTTTTCAAAAATATTTATCTTTTATTATGAATTTTTTATGGGAAGAATTTTGTTTGTGCAACATTTTGATGAATTTTTGTCAGTTTGCAAAAATATAGCAGTGATTTGATTTTTTTTGCAAGCTTATCAACTCTTTTTTTATTTTATTTTATTAATAACAATTAGATACTAGTCCTATTTAACTCATAGCTGGAGAGAGAAGAGATGGATTCATACTTTTCTGAATTATATTTACATGTAAGCCAATGTAATGCACCTGACTGGAATTCAGATTTGGATCTCTGCCCCAAAATGCTATCTTTTTCATTCTTGCTTATTGAAAGTTAAAATTCTAAGTTACTTTACAATTATTTTCGACAAATGTAGGTAGATTTTATTTGTTTTTCAAAATTATGCAAACTGGAGTTCAGGTTTGATTCCTTAATTATTGCCGTACAGTTTCCACATACATATACCCAAAGACACACACACATAATATATATATATATAATTAAATTTTTTTTTTAAATCAATTTACATTGAGACAGAAATTTCTATGTTTCGAGATTTAAAATTTTTTATCTCATCATCAGAAAATGATTTACATTTGAATGTCTTTCAAATGTGAATCATTTTTACTATATATATATACTAGCTGTACTCGGTCACGTGTTGCAGTGGCTCAGTTTGGTTAAATAGAAAAAAGAAGAAATTTATTTACTAAACTAACGAAATAAATGGGATATCGATAATAATTTGCTGAAAAAAAAAATGAATAGAAATTTTTTTTAAAAAGGGAAGGGATTTCTGTTGTTTATGCCCGCCAAAATAGAAATAATAATAATAATAATAAAAGGCTTCATTTACCTTAAATGTGCAGTTTTGCTATGTTTTCTATGAAATAACAAAGTTGTCTGTAAACGCGTCTGTATTGAAAAATGAAAGTTTTTTTGGTTCGGCTCTCATTGACACTAATATATATATTGCAAAATATATAGTTTTTTTAATATTGCAATATTTTTTAATATAAGGTATATAAAAACACGCTCGTATTCGATTAAAATGCTATAGCAAAATTTCAAACAATTGGTGCAGCCGTTTTCTAGATTAGCGAATAGTAACAAACGAACACGTACATTTTTATTTATATAGATAATGAAAATTATACAATGGTCAGTCTCTACTCAGCACCTGAAGATTGTGTTGTGCATGCTTCTGTGAGGAGATATGTTATATACTTATTAGCTCTGTTATATTGCATTGAGCACTTTTATTCACACCTGCACTCCATGTGTGATATATAATCTGTGAAAACTAAATGTAAGAATTTGGTATTTCAATGTTTTGTTACATCTCTCTATGATTAATTTTTATTTTGTGAACATTGGATAAAAATACATTGGTGAATAAGAACCGCTATGCTTGCAAAAAAAAAAAAGCCCAGTGACAAGGACAGTTTTTCCCATGACACTACTTTTATTTTAACTGTTTCCGCTTTTCGCCTGTTTGTTTTAAAAAACAATGATTAGAGTTGCAATAAAACTTAAA
Organism: Ascarosepion bandense; assembly: GCA_037127315.1. Classification (NCBI taxonomy): domain Eukaryota; kingdom Metazoa; phylum Mollusca; class Cephalopoda; order Sepiida; family Sepiidae; genus Ascarosepion; species Ascarosepion bandense. The sequence goes on along the minus strand of JBBBDQ010001217.1, from coordinate 2,646 downwards.
TATATGAAAGTGGATTTATACATTTTCTTTGTTTTTGAGAATTGACAACAAAATTAATTTATACTTTATTTATGAAATTGTTTATTGGAATAGTTGGCAAAGCATTGGTTAATTGCCAATTGATTCAAATTCTATAAAATGCTAATATGGATTTCCTTTTTGTTGATTCACATATTTTAATGATTTAGTAAATGTTCATAAATCTATTAATAAAATATTGTTTTCATATTTCTTTACAATTTGATAATTGATAAATATTGAGTTAGTCTTAATATAAGTACTTCCACTCATTTTCGATACCTTAGTTTGAAATTAAAGTTTTAAAAATAAGAAAGTTTTCTTGAAATTTTAATTTTTGCTTAATTGAAAGCTAAATAATTAAATTTATTATTTTCAGTAAGCAAAATAATCTGGTGTATTTCAACCAGAAATTGTATTGATTGGAATTTAAAATTTTGAAATTGAAAAAAAAATTTTTTTTCAGCAATTGACACATTTGTAAACAAAAGTTAATTCTCTGTTTTAAAAATCTTGCAAAAATAAAATATACATCTCTGACACGTTCTTTTTGGAAAATTAGCAAATTTAAGGCTTAATTAATCTGATTTGCACAATTATTACTTGTTTATAGCATTAAATTTAGAATAAAAGTGTTTCTTAATCACGGAGCTCCAATCTTTTTGACCTTTGACGTAGGTAATGACAGCCAGTTATGTGGCTTGCTTCACCTTCGGTTTTCAAATTGCTCAATTCCGGAAACTGGATTGATAATAGATCGATCACCTCCGACCACATCCAATCTTAACCAATGTTGTATTTTGATTTGATCCTAAGACGAGTGAATCTGAATGACATGTAGGAACTGCTATAAATGAATTCGCTCAGGCTGGGAAAGTCACAAGAAAAAAATATTTTCATAAAAAACAAAAAAAAAATCTTTATATCTTTGATTCTTATTCGTTCCAGCAGTCGAATTCTATATAACTTCATGCAGACGGTTAACTTCCCAACCCACGTCTAAAATGTAACACTTCGACTGGTTCTGTTCAGTTTTGGCACAGGGTTTGAGTCGGAGTTCTTCTTAGGCAGGCAGTGAGATCTCTCGTCTCAGCTGCAACTCTCTTTGGCCTAAACTTCTCTGCAGCTCCCTTTGGCTGCTTCAGGCCCTTGCTTATATGGATTTCCACTTAAAACTGGAGTTGGGTATGACCGGTTTGGGCAATCAGTGAATAACTATATTCTCTGGCTTTCGAAGATTAATTATCTTTTCCAATTTGGGGTTTTTCCTTTCTGTGAGCAGCAGTCACAGGCATCGATCCGCCCAAATCAACTCCTCCTTTTCTTCATTTGATATCACACACTAATACCCTTCAAAGGCGTGTACAAATTCTCCACCTTCTTTAGTTTTCCACCTCTGCTCACTACCAACCAGTCCTCTTTCAACTGATTTGATCCGTCGGCCTCAGGTCACATTTACTTGCGATCATTCAATTTTTATTTCCAAGTTTCTCCTACGTAAGGAAATCTCTGATCCCCGGTCAGAAACTTGCCCGATGTCTCTCTCGATTTCTTATCAGGGTCATTAATTATTCAACCCACCAAGAAATCCTTATTTCCAACACTGTGTATAGTGCAATCTCGTTTGCCGTCAAATTTGGCTGGTCACTAAGAAGTTTCTATTATTTCTACTTTTCGCTTGTATAAAATCTCTTTATTTGGCCCTATGTTTAGATAACTTGTGCCAAAAGATGAAGTCATTATTCAATTTGCCACATGACCTCTTTTGCACTCTGCCTCTCTGTGGGAAATTTCTTTAGGTTTATGAGATTTCGCCTTTTTCTAACAAAACAGAAAATATCTTCATTTAATTGATTTGTATGTTTATCCTTCTAACTCTTTAGCGACAAATAATGTTTACAGATGTGTGAAATAATTGATAACGGGCTAAGTACTGTTGACCAGAATTTACATAAATTTATGAAACCTAAGTGAACATTTCGTAAGGGGAACACTTGAAGCACGTGACCTTTTAAATGATCAGTCAGTTAAGTGCCATGAGCTATACATGCTTGGGCGATCATGTCTCGAAAGAGACATGACTGACTGGGCTGAAGATTTTTCCGCAGTAGATCGCCATTACTTTCTGCATTAGACTGGTTGCCAACCAAGGCCATAAAACTCAATATGTCCTGTTATTTGATCCATAGCTGAAGGGAAGAGATGGATTAATACCTTTCCCAGGGGTACTTGTGCCTAAGTAAATGCAATGAATTCAACTGGAGTTTCTTATAACATTCCATTTAAAAAAAAATTGTTGCAATTTAACTTTAAAAAAATATTTAAAAAATCTTACTGCTAAATGATTTGTATAAAGCTTTTCAATTTTCGATTTGTAAATATAGTCTTTACCTAATAAATTAAAAACCGAAGGTGTCAAGTAACTGGAAGAAATTTAAAAGATGTTTGAAGCTTTAAATCATTATAATTAGCAAAGAAAAAAATGAAACAATTATAAAAATCTATTATTCAACGAAAAAAGTTCTTCAGAATATGATATCTTTAATATATATTATTTACAAAATCTGTCAAAAGTTTATCTAAGTTAAAAATGGCGTAGTTTTAAGGTATTCTTTATTTAACTATTCG